>CALNVZ010003430.1:14637001-14737232 GCA_940671915.1 Paracentrotus lividus | reverse complement strand
TAGTACAGGCTAGAATACTCTCCAGGAAGAGGGAATAAAAAATGAACAAATTTGAAAATAAATGAATTAACATTTATAAAGCACATTTACATATTTTCATTTTCAATATGCTAAATGTAGTGACACAATGGTGTGGATCACAACAACAAGGTAATTAATATGCTAAGCAATTCACACAGAACTGACATTAAATTTACACAATTCTTTATATGCTTGTATTGTAGTAATTAATTAAAAGAATATGGGTACTTCACATTAGTATAAAGCTAAAATATGTAATGAAAGAAGAAGCGAATTATTGGCAACAAAAAAATATTCTTCTAAACTGCATTCTACTAAGAAACGGGCAGGCAAAAATGTGTCAGTAACTAATGTTATATTCCCTGTAAAGCGCTCGAAATGATGTAGAGTTAGAGAAAACTTGTGCACATTTATGTGGTATATAACTATTACTCAAACTCACAAATAATTTTTAAAATGTAGTTGTTTAACTATCAAGACATAATCATACCCTTTTCTTATTTATATAAAGTTTCTTTTCTATCTAAAATGAATTTGTAATATGCATTAGAGCTTTGCCCAATGGGATTCGCAATTATAATACTGTAAGTGGTAACCCGGCAATATTTAATATGACATTGACAAGGTGATTAATAACATTGAAGCTTAATGGCGATTAAAATGTGTAAGAATCTATTCTTTCTTTGTTCATTGTGCATTATTAAAAACATGTCCATATTATCATAACTTAAAGCCATTAGAACTTTAGCAGCCTTGTATAGCACCAACTCAAGTCCTCAACTACTTCAATTCTGGCCCAGATTCTTAACCCATAATGCAACATCCTGAGCAGTGTAGGTCTTAAAATACAGGCTCTATTTTGAATAATAACACTTATTTTCACTACTCAATAAATTCACTTCACGATAATTATGTTACCAAGTAGCAATCAAAATTTTCCGCCTAAAACATTTTTAGTTTCCTAACAGAAATTAGATATGATTAATTTATACGCTGTATAGTTATTATCAGAAGGTAAGCTTTCAACACTAGCTAATTATAACACAGTGTTTAAATAAGAGTGTTTGTCAGTTCCATGCTCAATTGAAAGGGGTCTCTGGAGGAAATTTTTTTTTTGTTGTGTTGTTGTAGCTGCAACACACAAAAAAACTCAAAGAACTTGAGGAGATACGCAGTGAGCCGCATGCAGGATTTGAAATGGGGGGGGGGGGGGCAAAAATCTCTGATTTTAAATTTGAATTTAATCGGCAGGGCAGGGGACACCAGCCACTAGATTTGATAAACCACTCATTTGATTCCCTGCGCACATACTTGCGGTTCGCCACGGTTTACTAGTTGGGAGTAAGGAAAAGTAAGACAGTTTAGTTTTGTCGTCTTTTACAGTGGCCCAAGCTGAGTGGTGGGTCCAACTTGTGAGTACATTTAGCAATTTAATGCCCGTATGTATTTGGTAGACACAGGCCCAGAATGTTTGTTACACATACTAGTATATCTATTAATTAATAATAATAATAAAAATATGATACTTATTAGGCGCCTAATCCACTTCAAACCAAATGCCCCAAGTGCACATGTGCAAAAAGAGAAGAAATAACATAAAAAGAAATATGAACAGCTGTTCATTTCTTCTAACTCGTTACCTAGTAACTTTGGAGTGGCAGGTAAATTTATTTAGAGTTCAACTTCATGTAAGAATTGTAGCTGTGGAATGCCCAAGCTATTTTGGCAACTTTGTCCTGTGTGTTCCAACGAATAATTTACCATTAAGTAGTTATGAAAAGATTCAACTGTATTATTTATCATGTTCGGGTTAAGGTTACCCGAAACATGAAAAATAATTTAAGACCAATCTTTTTCGTAATTAATTTATAGTAAAATAGTTCTTGGCTACACTCCGGACAAAGTTGCCAAATATCTTTTTTCACCCTTGTATATAAGATTCTTTTAACTCCGAAGTCCACCTTCCAACTTCATTTTTGACGTTACTATGCGAGCTGCTGTCCTGCGTGTTGTGTAATGTAAATTCCAAAAAATTTTGCCTTTTTTCAAAAGAAGAGATCAATTATTTCACTTGAGCATTTCATATATTATCATTTCATCTTTGAACATGTACATGTTGTTCGAAATAGATCTATTGTTTCATCAATCTTTATAGAATTTACAGAGACAACTTATAGGAGAGAAGCTTGCAAGTGACCTCACTAAATGAAAACTTTAAATTTTCCTTTTACTTTGCAAAATACATGAAATGTAACATTATATAAAACATAAGAAAAACAAAAGTACTGAAAATTATCAAGATTGAACTTTGAGAGTGAAATAAAACCAAATACATGTCGCTTTAACATTTTGGAAGAACTTTATACGTTTGATGAAATCACCATCTTTCCTTTAGTTTCTTTTTGAATTTGGAAAGAACATGTGATTCAGCTAAAATAAAAAATAAAACAAAGAAACATATACAAAGATCATTAAGAATGATCGTTTTCAAAGGTTAATTTCATTTACAAAATTGTAATCTTGCCAAACTCCCTGCCTGTAAAAAAAAAAAAAAAAAAATGCTTCCTTTTCTCCTTGCAGTCTTGATGGTCCCTACGATTTCCGCCCTTTTTGTTTTTGTATATTTATCTGTTTCTCTCTCTCTCTCTCTCTCTCTCTCTCTGTCTCTCTCTCTCTCTCTCTCTCTCTCTCTCTCCTCTTCTCTCCCTCCCTATCTCCTCCCTCCCTTTCTCTCTCTTTCTCTCTCTCTTCTCTTTCTCTCTTCCCCTCTCTCTCTCTCTCTTTCTCTCTCTCTCGCTCTCTTCTTCCTCTTTCTTTCTCTCAACCTCTCTCTGTTTTTTTCTGTATGTTGTTGTTCTCTGTTCCTTTTCCTGTCTCTATTCACGTGCCTACATTCCATGTGTCTCTTTCTCTGTCTTTTGTACTTCATTATTTTACATTTTTGCCGACCCCCACACCCCCCCCCCCTCTTCTCTCTCTCTCTCTCTTCTCTCTTTATGTTCCAACATTGATCGTATGATACATGGTTCAAGCTAATAATCATTCATTGTCATGCATTGGGACCTATAGGCTATTGCAGTGCGTCCAAAAAGAACTATACTCTTTTTACAAGGCACCCATTAAAAATATGATGTCTTTGGGGGAAAGAGTTTTTATGTATAACAAAGCTTATATCCTCAACTATCATTGTGACACCAAAAAAAAAAATCCGAAAATAACGGGCATTCTTCAGTGAGGCAATGACCACTTTTATGAAAGACACAAAAAACAGCATGCGCGGATTCGCTATTCATTTATACCTGGCTTGGCATCCAAGAAGGATTCAAGTATAATGGAATAAATCGGCTATCAAAGACAAAAATAAATGAAGTCAAAGCAAAAGATCAATGATATGAAAATAAAACGGTGAAAAAAACTACATTTTGAATAATGTTTGATTGTGTTTATTTCTGACTTTGATATATCTTTTACTCTGTTAATGCTGATTCATTCCATTATTTTTCTTCTGAATCCTTCTTGGCATGCAACCAGGGGTAAATGAATTAGCGAATTCCTGCACAGGCTATTTTTGTTGTCCTTCATAAAAGTGGGTATTGCTCAACTGGAGAATGTTATTTCCAGAATTTTGTGTGTCATAATGATAGTTTTAGGATATGAGCTTTTTATCATATAAACCATTTCCCCAAGGAATAAATATTTTTAATTTGGTGGCCTTGTCAAAAGTTTATAGTCCTTTTTGACGCACTGTTAGATTATTATTTATAATTGAGGTTTTATTTACTCGTTAAGTCTAAAGGTTATATTTTCTCCGCACTTTGAATATTTATACCTCTCGATCCGTGTTATTTCATTTAGAATATTAAAATACAGGTAGTCGTATGATTAATCAGGTTATCAAGTTACTATCTTGTTTAATGACATGTTAATGTCTAGCAGCCAGTGTAGATTTTTGTACACGCATGGTTAAGTATTCAAATGTCACTATCGCATAATAACGGCTTAATTACAGATCGGCGTCCGTGATATTTGTCGAAACATAATAATCACTATGACTTTGACAAGATCGATGACTTACAGTGTTTCGATTGATTATTACCTGGTGATAAAACTGAATTGAAAATTAAATTGGTAAGTTTATTTCATTTCATTTGCTATTCAAAAAATATTATATACATTCATGTATAATTATGATATATATTAATCAGACCTACTGCCGATCAGTCATGATATCGCCAAGAAAATTGCAATAATTTCAGTGAATATATTCTCTTTGGTGATCGTAAGTCATTGAAAATTCAATAAAAGTACATTTACGATTAAAGTAAGGTTCACACTCTGTTCAATAAGAAATGGGGGGGGGGGGGGGGAATTGATAAATTTCTCATTGCCTCGGGTATATAGGCCTACATGTCAGTTGATGCTCCGAGAAAGCAAGATCATTGGTATGAAGACATTGATTTCACCAGGCATGCCAGGAATGGGTTTATTAATAGACTTAGGGTGGTATCTTCGCGGAAACAAAATTGAGACAGATTTGCCAGCTTGGCATTGCATTAGATCTGCCTCCTCTGTCTCCGCGACGGATTTTTGTGCCACAGGAGACAGATCTAGTACAATGCATTGCTGGCTAATCCGTCTTTTGTGCCACGTAACCTTTTGTACTAGCACAAAAGATTTCGTCGCGGAAAAAGCTAGTACAATGCCATGCTGGCAAATCTGTTTCGATTTTGTTTCCGCAAAGTGAGATACCACCCTTCAAACTTTTGCAATGCCTAAATCGTTAACTTGATTGGTTTCTGTTTTTTTAAATTAGCTTTAGCTGACGGCGATTTGTAAACAATTTGTCAATATTCTTTCGAATTTACATGTTGAATTATACTAAAACTTGTATACATTGACTGATATGAATAAATAATTGTTACGTAACCACTATGTATATGGTATTTTGATTTATTTGTAAGCTCCATGATAAATCAAATAGCTGTATTGGCTACAATTTGTAGTCGACTGTGTGACAAGTTCTCTTGAACGGCACTGGAGTAAGCTGCCCTATACCTTGACAAAAGGAAGCAAGTAACAAAAGTGACATTTCCTATAAAAGAACAAATGTTTTTGTAATTTACACCGATATCAATGTAATCTCATGATGTTTTCCTTCAATATCTTTAAGTTGGATAGGGTCATGTGTCACAAGTTGGGTATAGTAAAAGGGTGGAGGCGTTACATTTGGAGGGAAAATTATCACATTTTTTCACATAGCATGAAAATGATGTACAGTCATAAGCTGTGCAATGATTCATACTGTAGATAATTTATCAGGCTACATATTGTGAAGTTTCAGCTTTGTTATGCTCATAGATTTAATACAAAGAAACTTTTAGTGGAGTACGGTAAGGGGTGAGGATCCTACGGTGGAGGATCCTACGGTGGAGGCACGTGTTAAAGCATAGGGAATTCCTGTTATTGTTCCTTTCTTATTGTTTGTTGCGTTATATCTTTGAAGCCAATTGGTCTTATGGTTGAGTGATATCTTTCTTTTGGAATTTACGTGGTTCTAGATAAATGTGAAGCAGTTTTTTCAAGTCATTTAAACAATTAATTAATCAATTAAAACATACTTAATGCACACATCCTCATAGACAATGCATTGCAGGCATCAACAATTGTCACATGCAATTTTATAACAATAATTGTTATTTTTTCGCCATTTTCTTTGCATACATGTAAATACACAATTAAGTGGAAACATATCACTTGTATAAACTTTGTTTTAAGTTGTAATCCAAGTGGTAAAAGAAGGATTTCTGCCCTTTTTGTACATTTTTCGGGTTTTTTTTAACTCCCTGTAGCGCGGTTAGAAAAAATAATTTTTTATTACAAGTTTATTATTTTTTAGAAGCATAGCGTCTTATTAACACAATCCAAGATGATTCGTTTCATTTGGTGAAAATAATAAGAAATTATTCACCGGTAAAATGTTGAAGTTTTTTCTAACCAGTTTTTCCTGTAACACTCTGTAAAGCTTTTATGACACACCTTATACAGGGACAAAAATATGTTAACCATCTTCCTTTCAATTCTCTGCTTTCAAAAGATATATACTGTCATACATGTCTGACTTACTACTTAAGAAACTAGAGATGTTGATTGTGACAATGTACATTTCTACAATTTTTTGGAATGTAACGCATTTTCTACCCAACTCATGACATGTGGCCATAGATGTTTACATCTCATATTTGGTGGCGTGACGAAAGTGGCGCTAAAAGAAATATGACATCACAAACTCACAATATATTATTGATTGATATGTCACTTGCTTCGATTTGTCAAAGTAGGACAGTATACTTCACAGCTTATATTTCTTACTTTCTTTCACGGGGTGTTTTGAATTGAAGAAGCATGCTTTTAATTGAATCATTAATTCCATTAGAATAAAATTCCCTGCATGTCACTGTTATGAGGCCATGATCGCGTAGCAGGGAAATAAACGTTGAGATAACAAAAAAACAATGTGCACACAATGTAGAAAGGCTTAGAAAGAAGTGCTAATCATTATTAAACAAAACAACATAATAAATCTAAATTATATTATTGTGCAGAAATGCTTTGATAATTGAGTGTGTTCTTTCTTTTTATTTATTTCTTTATTTATTTTATTTATTATTTATTTATTTTATTTTATTTATTTATTTATTTATTTATTTATTCAATTTATTTTTATTTATTTATTTATTTATTTATTTATTTTATTTTATTTATTTTTTATTTTTTATTTATTTATTATTTTATTTATTTATTTATTTATTTATTTTTTTTTTTTTTTTTTTGGGGGGGGAGTAATGGGGCAATATATGCATCCATTAGTAATTCGGCTCCCTGATACTATATATTTTATAGGAATTTCATACTGCCTTCATCTAAGCCAAGTAGTAGCTGTACTGGTATAATTTCCAAAGTAGATGAAATTATCTGCCCTATTATTCTAGAAGCGAAAGAGACTCCTAAGACAAGTCCTTGATATGAGTACCACAGGAAGCTCTTTTAACGTTTTCCATATAGCATTTCCTGGCCGTAGTAAGTTATGGAAACAGGATAGAAGTTTTGAATGACTTTGGATGACTTTGAATGAGGGCGACCCATATTGCAATTAAGATTTTTAATTTCAAGAATATACCATACGCAAACAAAAAAAAAATTATTAGAAATGTCATAATCGTGTGAGGTTTGTTTGAACTTTGCATCGCTTATAGGCATATGATTATCGTGCTTATTATCATTTTGCTTATTCGTGGATTTTAATTATTGTCAATCTCGATACCCTGATAAATTTCATATCGAAAAGTTCATTTTCGAAGTGGTACAGTAATCAAATTATCATTTCATTGTATCTAATAAACCAGTTTACTAAGTTATTATAATTTATCCATGTTTGTTTCCTGGCGACATAGTAACAAGGTATTCAAACAACTTGTAATAAAAGAATGAACTACAATACATGGAATCCAGTTTGCGTACATTAGTTATTGCTACGTCAGGCAAGCCTTCAGGTTGTCAAGAACAACCTTTGTTTAAAAAAAGTATGCACAAAATTCAAATATGTACGTAAACTGGTCTATTAAGGCCTATGCTCATTTTCAACTTGTCAAGTAAACAGAGGAGAGACGGATCTTGAGGAAGAGTAAATATTTAAAAACATTTTCGAGAAGTTCTCATAAAGAAGAAAACTTCACCTAAGGGGCGATGGCTTCTGACGGGGAGTATGATGTGGTTGTAATCGGGGCAGGTCTGGCTGGATTGACTGCTGCCTATCATCTTACCAAGACCAGACCAAACTTCAAAGTTCTTGTTCTGGAAGCAAAAGGTAGGCCTATGATATCACCATGATTTATATTTTATTTCATTTAAAAAAATGAAGAAAAAAAAAACTATAAAAACATCATTTTCTTTTTATGTTTTCTATCTAAGTTACAAAAAGATGTACATAAATGATAGTTTTTGACTTCAAGTAAGATTCAAAAGCCCTTATAAGACGACGAGACAAACATAATACGCCTATCGAAAAACACTGCATGAGCCGTTAATTTTAAACATCAATTTTTGCAATTTTTTGCAATTAACAAATTAGTATTTAAGAAACCTTAAAAATTAAGACTGTGGTATGATAATTTAATTTGTCTTGCTAGATACAAAGATTCGTCAAAGTGGGTTTTGTAAATATGTCACGCTATTTAATCACTTTACGTCAAGTGACAAATATATTGAGTTCTTTGACAAATTATCATTACGTAACAAATCCTTTTGAAAATCCATTTGAAAATCTTTGGAAACGGAGTTTGTCCCCAGTTCTGCACCATCCCTGCTTTTGGCGCGGCCCATGACTTGATTTTGTAATTACGGAGATAGTTATTAGGATGTTTTGAAAATGCATAAATGGCAATGAGATTTTCAAATCTGTAGTACAGTGCGTCCCAAAAATTGATACTCATAACTTTGATCATGACATCATATTAACAAAATTTGATGTATATATCGTCTTGGTTTTTTTTTTCTTTTTTTTTCTTCTTTTCTTAAAGAGTAACCCATATTCTGATGTTCAATGATACCAAACTTATTCCCATAGGCCCTACTGTCCTGGTTGGGCTTTAAAAAACTTTGTCAAAATCGCCTTATACCAAGATTGTGAAGAAGCAACTCTCATCTCCTGCGACCTTTCAATATCCCAAGTAATCTTTTGATCATTACCTTTAATATAAGCCCAAGCCCATCATCCGGGACAGTACATTTCATTGTTGTTTTTTTATTTTTTTTTTTTATTATTATTATTTTTTTATCACTGAACATAATTAGGATACTCTTAAACATGAAAAAACGATTTTGGTCACATAAACAATTTTAAGACGAGGCTCTCAATTAAGTTGGGTATACCGTTTTTGACACGCGCTGTAAATTGTGTGTGAATGGAATATCATTGTCTAATATACATGTATGTTGCTGCTTATCTTATACAGATAGGGTAGGAGGCAGAACCATAACAGTGCCACTCAAAGCAGCCAGTGGTACAGACTATTGGGATCTCGGTGGCCAGTGGGTCTGCAAGTAAGTCTAGGGAAACCCTATGGCCCATATTCTACTAAGGAGTTGAGTTGTACGACAATAAACAATAGGATCCAACAATAGCACCGTACAAGAAAAAACTCCCAGCACGAAAAAATAAACTTCCAAACTTGTACAACTTACGTACGGCTGAAAATATCTAGTGCACTGGAACGCACAAGATTAAACCGGAAATCCATTGAAATAATGACGCAACAAATCTATTATTTGTAGCCGCTTTACAATTTTGCTATCCATTGACTACCGAGTGTTGTTGTATTGGTTCAAAGGCACTTGTCATGCAATTTTAAATATCACGTCCTATATTCATTAATGATTCAGTGGCCTGGGAACAATTATTAAAAGGCCTGAAAATTTTCAGCTGAAAAAGGACAATAGTTTTATTCCCTCTGAATAAATCATTTACCTGAATGAACCACTCGTATAGTAGGTAGAATCCAATTTGCATATCTTAGTTGTTGTTATGTCTGACAAACACGTTTCTTATCTGACATAGCAATACACTAATATATGCAAAAAGGGAAATCGGGTAGGCCTATCTTTTGTCAAGTGCCATTAATAATTGAGTAGTCTTGCAGTGGCGGATCCAGGCGGGGGCGCAGGGGACGCGCGCCCCCTCTATAATTTGAAAACCACTCATTGACTATACATTAAAACATCTGAAATTTTTCGGCTGCGTCCCCTATTTTTCCAAATTTTCGGGTTGCGCCCCCCGTATTTCTAAATCCTGGATCCGCCACTGTCTTGGAGCAAACATGAGCTTACATTTTCAGTTGAAAAGGACAATGGTGTTTTTCTCCTCTGAAGTAATTATGGCCTTAAGGGTGGTATCTGACATCTCGGAGACGTTTCTGTGACTCGAACACTCGGAGACATCCCCGATAATTTTTGTCTGTCTCAGAGATGTCTCAGAGACCACTCTGAGATTTTCCCCCGACTAGTATCAAAACCGCATCAAACCCGTCCCAAACTAGTCTCAAATCCGTCTCATGACAAGTACCTTGAGATAACACCATAGAGGTGGTATCTCATTTCGCGGCGACATCTCCATGACTTGGACACTCCAGGACGTCTCCGATAATGTTTTTTTTCTGTCGCAGAAATATCTCGGAGACGTCTGCGCGACCAAAAACATTCATGTGATTTAAACATTTTCTATTTTTGTCAAGAGACGTCATGGAAACTCAGCTCATGAGACCGTCAGACGTCTTTGTGACCATTAGTTTCAAAATCATTTCAAAACCGTCTCAAATTAATCTCAAACTAGTTCCGAATCCGTCTTATCCCGTCTCATGACAAGACTTGCCACCAATAGTTTATCATTGGTTTTCGTGTCAGTTGTCCTTTTGAATATAATGTTAGGCCAAACTAACCCGTCAATCGTGTCGTAAAATGTCATTTTTGATTATATAAATGCTATTAATCGAATCGTTGAGAATAATATTAATACACCTCATTTTTAAGCAAATTTTGAACAACCTTTAGCTTCAAGTTAACGAGAAAATAGATGAATTAGCTTCCTCCGACATAAAACTCGCAAAGCCATATCAAATTCTAAACCTCCTATACCCTTGGTTTAGAATTCTTTACAAATGTTCATACAGATCTGGTCTCGAATGACGTCATATCGGAGACTACATTCGTACAGTTAGACGCACGCTTCACTGACGCTTCATAGAGAAGCGTGCAAACCAGCGTTGCGTTCTCGTTTCAAAATCCGTACTATTTTGGTGCAACAGCACAACTCTAGACTCCTTAGTAGAATACGGGCCTATTAGTCCAGTGATTTGATCGTTTGATTCCGATGAAGGTCCTAGGTTCGAGTCCCGGCACTGAACTTCGGCCAGCCTTTTCATCTGTTTGCTAGTAAAATGCCAAAATATTACGATTTAAATTACCACATTGATATGCCCCGATCCTTTCTCACAATACGATGAGGCTTTGCATGTCTGTCCACCGTGTCTTCTGAGCATATACAATGATATACCACAGCTTTAATTTCCACGACATTACTTCTGCTACTTCTCAAGGTCCTTCCGGGGCCCGCACGGCGTGTAAAATGAACCGTATTGTCGATTTTCGTTTGAACGGCACCGTATAAAATGACTAAAATGGCCTAGGTGTTTGTTTGTTTGTTTGTTTGATTTATTTATTTATATATATATATTTTTTTTGGGGGGGGGTGTTATGTTATATATATATTTTTTTATTTTCATTTTTATTTTTTGTTTTTGTTTTGTTGTCGTTTTTTGCACGCCGTATAAGGCTTTAATGTGGTTACTGTCTTTGATCATCCAGGACACAGCACCATGTACTCTGGTTACTCAATGAGCTAGGAATGGAACAGTACCCTCAGTATTGTACAGGTACTAAACTCCAGCAAAGCGGAAAGGGATCGAAAGTTAAAACTTACGAGGGTGATGTACCCTCCCTGCCTCTTCATGTTCTTCTCGATCTACTCAATTTTGAGACAAAGGTAATTTACCCTCTAAAATCTGTATTTTCACTTATCAAGTCCTTGTCATATATAAATAATTAGATAGGTAGATAGATAGATAGATATATATCATGTATATACAGATAGGAAATGGTTTTATGGTATACAAAATCCACGAGAAGTTACAATAATGGTAGTTAAGATACATCATCAGGATCATAATATAGCTCAAAATATAAATGTTCACTGCATGCTGCTGGCTTTCAAGAAGAAACTAAATGATTTAAATGGCCTTGCCCAACCAGTATCCGATGTTAAATTATTATTCAGCTGAAATCTTTCTCATATATTAGACGATCTGTATCCCACTCCTGATACCCAACAGAGAGAGCAGGAATCAATTTCTAGAATAACACAACATAATTGTGTGAAGTTTCACCTCAAAGGCACATTAACATGACCAAAATTTTATTTCTGACCTTATAAACCTAACCCTAAACGATTTACAACCCATGATGCAGTCTCTATTTACTTGACGAAAAGAAGAAGACCGGAGACACTAAACAGTATCTGTACACATTTGAGGGAAAATGCATTTGGTTATTATATTCTACGAAGAGTGGTGGAAGGTAAAGCAGGAGAAGAGAAAGAAGTGTTCATGGACAATTTTATTTCAATTGATAGTACATAGCACCAGTCCCATACGCAAGTTACTGGATGGCATTGAATCGAATGCATTGTTTTCTATCAATCTTTCTAGGCCAATCGCCTTGCGAAAGAGATTCCCTGCGAAGCACCGTGGAAAGCTCAAAGGGCTGATGACTACGACAGTATGACATTTGAGCAATTTATTGCAAAAGAGACATGGACACAAGGTTAATATTATACCACCGAGCGGGATACTTTCTTGTGTATGAGTTAGTTTGGGAACATGTATATCTTTAAGGGGAAAAAAAAAGAATTTCAAATGTTTGCTGTAGGGACCAAGTATCAATGGAGACTCGAGAAATAAAAGGAGTTTTCTTGACAGGTTTTTTTTTCGGCGCCCCTTCAAGATTCTGATATTGGCATGATTTCATATTATCCGATCGGATGTGAAAAAAACCCAGGACATATTGATTTTAGAAATCAAGTTTGGCAAATGGCTAATTACTTTTCATAACATAATGAAGCATTAATTTTGTTTTTGTTATAATACATAAAAGGTACGATTCACATATTCCTTATACCGTATACCGTAATGGTAAAGTAGGTTTAGTTCTATTGTAATAACATGTGGCAATATCAAGACTACATGTCTACTAAAACCAACACAATCTTGGCCCAGGAAGACAAGACATTTTTTAAGAGATCTGTTTCTAGTCTGTTGAAAATCTTGTCAAAGTTACTGCATAGGCATCATCTTACACATTACAGGAGCCAAGGATGTGATAGAAAATGCCTTTGAAGTGGTGAATGGATCCCGTGGCAGGGGGCACAGCGCCCTCAACTATCTGTTCTACATCAATTCAGGCATCACCAACAAAAGTCTCTATGACAACAAGAATGACGGAGCACAGGAGACTAAGATAAAGGTTCGAACAGAAAAAGATTCTTATTTGAGTTTTAGTTTAAAGTTTATTGTATGGTACGAATATTTCATGTGCTTGTAAAGATGAAGCTCATGTAGGCCTAATTCATGATAGAATAATATTTAATGTCATTATTTTGTGTCGTGCTCGGATTCAAAGCAGAGTTTTAGTCCAAGTCCTCTCAAATTGGGATCAACTTAAACATATGTTTCTTATATTTATATATATATATATATGTAATTGAATAAACTCTGGCTGAAAAATAATTATATAAGGACAATCCATTATAATAATTGTATTTGAAAATAAACTTCAGCTTATATTGAACCTTTTGATACTCAATGCTTCAAATATTTTATTACGAGATATTTCAAATAAATCGTTTTACTAAAAATGTATGATTCGACTTGTAATTCATCTGGCTCGACATTTTTAGGGAGGGGTGCAGCCAATTAGCAACAAGCTCCGTGAGCGACTGGGTCATTCCAATGTTCTTCTTTCTGAACCAGTGGTTAGTATCGACCAAAGCTCAACGTCAGAGGTCAAGGTTCAAACCCTCTCAGGGAAATCCTTCACCTGCAAGTATGTTATCAACGCAATCCCCATGAACTGTGCAGGTATGGTCTCATTTATTCGAAAATATTTGTTTAAATTGTTTATATAGAATAACGATATGAGAGGAGTCAAAATAAAACATGTCACCCGTATACAGTTTAAGAAAATATGTTAGTATATTTTAGTGGTTATCTGACCAAATTTGAAACGAGTTTTGATATGAACACACGGTATGCAAATCTTTGTTATGGTTTGGTTTTCATTAAGATAGTTTACGTTTCGAAAATATTTATCATTAAACACAATATGGGCATACACTCTTAAAACATAGGTTAAAAAAATACCCCTTTCTGGGTCATAAGGATGTGGTACTTTTCACCCTTTCTTAAGTGTGTATGAGTAGATTATATAACGGTGATTAAAATGATGGTATTATCATAATCATTGTCAAAGGGTAATGGGTTAGAGGCAACAGTTGAGTCATTTCGGTTCTGAAAGTATATCGAATCGCATATAATGAATCAACATCAGTGTTGCTTTCGGTTGAAATAACAATAAACAATCAAATAAAAAGTATATAATATTTAATGAATTGTAAATTGGTAGGCCTATTTGTTCCATTATGTAAAAAAATTTCCTCTTCGATCAGAGGACAGTGTTAAGCCTACATGTATCATTTTAGCGGGGAAAAAAAAGAAAAAGAAAAAAAAAAACGTTATCACAATAAGCATAGGAGGGATTACAATGAATGTAATGTTTCCAAACTTTGGAAGTTCGTTACCTCTTGAACCTTGATAAAAATGTCAATTTTCCTGTTGATTGATATCTACTACTGTCTCAGAGTCTAAAGATCAACAAACTTCGCAAATCTATTTTAGCTAAATTTTGTCATTAACAATTCATAAAAAGGATGAAATTAAGTTGAGATTAGTACTTTCATTGTAAATGTTGTTCTGCTGCTCATCATCCAAAGATAAAATAATGTTCTTTAATCCGAAGGTTCTTTCGTCCAAATGGCCCACAAAATACTTGAATGTTCAATTCTCCGGAAATCTGAATTATGGTTCGTTTATGCTTGTCCAAACATTAAATTTGATACAATAGTCCGAAAATCGTTATTCTAGGTTTGATTCTTTGAAATTTAAATATGGTTCTTTCATTCGAAAGTGAAATAGGATTCTTCAAATCGAAGGCGGAAGAAAGTTTGCTCATCCGCTGTGCACCAGATTTGGGTTGTATATACATTACCTCGGGCCGATTATTTCTCAGATTATCTCATTAATTCATTTTCGAATAGATGATCATTTTGTATGAAGTTGTTCATGAAAAATACATGTATATAGTTTGATGTTTCATTGTTTTGTCTTATTTACTTTATGTAGTTGCTATCCAGTATTTCCCAGAAGCCCCTGTACGAAGAAACATGTTTATCGGTCACACCAGAATTGGGAACCTAACCAAATTCATCGTCACATACCAAACAGTAAGCTACACATTCGTTACGATATTTATAACATTTATTATTTCTTGATTATGGACAGGCGGGGGTTCTTGCCAGGGGGGGGGGGCAAATACGGCCTTTCGGCGTTCTGTAATAACCTAACAACGAGATTCTGTTCTGTTTTCTGTAGACTTTTTGGCGGGAGAAGGGTTTCTCCGGGGAGCTGCTCAACTTCAACTCCCAATCACCCGATGCTGGTGACGACTATTCAGGACCGTTACAATATGTTTCAGATGCAACATCAGCTGATGGCAACCCTGCCTTGGTGGGATTCATCAATAATAGTATATACTGGGGTGATATTGAGGTGATTATCTCCATTTTGTCCCAATTGAGTTTTTGTCCCAATCTACTTAAAAGTGGTATCTCACATGAAGAGACGTCTCGGAGACACCGGCGACAGAACTGTTACATCAGTCTCGTAGTCGCGGAGACTCGGAGTCTAGTTGCAAATCCGTCTCATGACAGGTGAGATACCCTTTACCAAAGGTATTTACTAGTGGCATACTTCGCATTGACATATATTTTCAGTATAATATCATCTTGCGCATTATTATTTATTCCCGTGAGGTCTATTTCGATTATTTTCAAGTTTTATGTCTACAATTGTAATGTTTTTATTCTGTTTGTTTTTTAAGCCAAAACCTAAGTGATGATTTTCTTTTGACGTTAGCCTCAAGCATTTTCAAACTTTTCAAAATTTCGGACCACAGATATGACATTTTTTTCTTCATACCTTTTGGTCATTCATTTATTTTAGGCATTAGGGGGAGATATACTCCACCACCCCCCTCCCCTCCCAAACGAATGAGATCATTTTCGACCGATTGGCTATTATAAAATTGTCTGGGTGCATCGGAATCCTAACCCCTCCTTCCCCTTTCCAAATTCCTGGAACTGAATATAACCATGTATGTGAATTCAGGAATGTCATCGTAGTTTATTTAAAATTGTCATTATATAGGAAAGCAAAAGGAAGGATGCCATTCTGAAACACCTTGAAACCTTCCTAGGATCCGAAGCTCTCACGCCACTGGATTTCATGGTGAAGGTATGTATTCCGGTGACACGACAATTGCCCAACGACAGTTGCCAAACGACAATTGTTACAGGCTTTAGTTTGTCTAAGATGTAGGATAAAGCATCTCAAGAAGATATGAATATGTACGATTTTCCCGCGACTCTTGAGACACACACACACACACACACACACACACACACACACACACTCACACAAAGTCATGGGTCGTCGCGGAGACTAAGAAAACGTCTCTGAGACATCTCTGAGATGTCTCCAAGATGGTCCCACGACTAGTCTCAAACCTGTCTCAAACAAGTCTCAAACCAAGATGCCACCATTAGGGTTGCAATAGGGTTTTATGTTTAGTTAAGCTAGGGTTAGGTTTAGGGTGTGAAGTCTAGGGCTAAATTTAGTCATTCAATGATATTATTTAGTGTATGGCATTTACAGCGAAGCAATTGCCATTGAATCTACATTTCAATATCACCGATCCCACCGCTGCCACCAGATTCACATTCAAACATTTTATCGTCGTTTTTTAGGAAAGGTTCCAAAAGACCAAATTATGTTAACAGTGTCGTTATGTCATGTTTGTTTCATTGATTGATTTAATTCTTCAGGTATACCCAGTTATTGGATGTCCGGACGGGTTGGGTGTCCGGACACTCAATTTTAACCAGCCATTTGAAAGGGTTTACAGGCAATGTCTTTGTAGTTTTTTTAGCTCAAAATGTTAGAAAATATTGTGGAGAACAAAATAATATTGATGATGATAAGAAGTATTCAGCATATATTTTTTGCTTAATCCTGAGACCAAAAACCAGGCTGAATTTGTGTTAAGTGTCCGGACACCCAACCCCCATCCTATACCAAGTTGATGCATACATTTAGATAACAGAATAAAAAGATACACGTTGATATGATAATCCATGAAAGCTGGAAAAGGCACGCTTATTTCCTATTTGGTCCTCAAGATATTCGTGTATACGTCGTTATATGATTATGATCTGATGATTATAAATGACGATCTCTTTTCACACCATTTTATCATCAAATTCTGTGAAAAGTGTACACAACATCATCAAATAACGTCAGTATGACCCCTCCATAATTTATATAGCCATTGAAAATTAAAATCTACTGTAGGCCTAGTGACCCGATTTAATTTTTTTTCCATAAAATCATCTTGAATGGATTAGGATTGGTCTAGAGAGTCGTACAATGGAGGATGTCCAGTGAATATGATGATGACAGGTGCAGCTAAATACTGGGATGAAATAAGAAATCCATTTCACAGGTCAGTTTGCCACCGTCTTCATAATTCAGTTGATTTATGAATCTTATTTTATTCAACTTCTGTGTATACTTTTATGTATACTATACTATACTATACTTTAATATTGTTGTAAAATTGTATTATGAAAATATTTATTGTCATGGCGATCATAGTTCAAGACTCGTGTTGATTTTTTAAATTATTATTATTATCTGTATTATGTATTATGAGAAAAAAGAAATTATTTGCTTGAATAAATGAATTGAATTAAAATTATGCATTTTGTATTTCAAGCGACAGCTACATCAAAATCTTTGGAGCGCATTTATAGCTTTTATTTAGGTCCTGGCATGTGTGGGAAGAAATTGACAATTTTATCAAAATAATTAATACACTCTTTATTTGTGAAGAATAATATGGACAAGAAGATACTAATAATTTTTCATAAAACAATGCAAAAAAGTTGTGCATAAATGATGTCTAACAATATATATATAAGTGCGATGAGACTCAACTTTTTGGACATGACGACGTTTTGTCCAGATGATATATGTGTTATGAATAAAAAGTCTAGGACAAGCTTGGACGTTGCTTGATTAAAGATTCAAAGTCCAGCAACGTGCAAGCTTGTCCTAGACTTTTTATTCATAACACACACACACATATATATATATATATATATATATATATATATATATATAACTGATAGATAATTATGATGTATTCGATTTTTGCGTCTTTATTGCGTGCACTCGGTAGTTTAAAATAAGAATCATACTAGGCCTTGTTGTGTTTGACTTCCAGTGTCCATTGGGCGGGGACTGAGACTGCGACACATTGGATGGGGTACCTGAGCGGGGCAGTCCAGTCCGGACTACGTGCTGCAGAAGAGGTCTCTAGCAGACTTACTGGACCTGGAGTATCACCAAGCAACAGTTCTGATCTCCTGAGGACTCTTGATGAACGAGGGAACTTGGAGAGGAAGAGCGAGGATGGATGGGGAAAGTCTTTGATGTCGAAGGTGGGGATAGCATTGGTTGTGGTGGGTTTGGTAGCATCGACAGCTCGGGTGTTGCTTATAAGAAAATAGGGTATGGTTTAGGATGTCATCAAGGACCTTATACTTCACGATTAACAAATAGACTTTGTCTGTCATAATTATATACTGGTGTGTATATAGATCCGATAGAGTTGGTCAAATGGAAACGCTCGTGAGGTCCTTTATCCGTCTTCGAATCTCAGTTATGACTCTTTTGGCATTATGATCAATGCAGGACATAAAACAATATCTGATTAACTGATTAATGTTAAATACCCCCATATTAACCGATCAACGTTGTGTTGTCGTTGTTGATGTGTCTATGATTCGGTGGGGAGGGGTGAATCGTCATGGCCCTTTCTAATGGTAACACCATTAATTTTTAATCACTCGCAAAGTAATAATAGCAAAGCCAGGGGACGCTATAGTCGACAAAATTATATATATATATATATATATTTATATATTTTATTATATTTTTTTCTTCAAAATTACCGGCCCGAATTGTGACTACCCCATATACATACAGCCTTTCGAACGGCCGATTGGGATAGAAATGATTACGGTTATTTTTTACACCCCGTTTCTCTAGCTCCCGTAGAGAGAGTGTCTCCTCCTTGCATCATCAAGTGACCTGATAACGTCTGCTCGCCATCGAGACTTCCTCCCTGAATGCCAAAGTCTGTGTCTGGAAGACAGTAATGAATCTATCATCTTCCCTAAGAACCAAAGTGCAGGATGACGCAATACTACTTTACTACCTATAGCATTCGAGCACTATAAGAAAAGGTTTTGTGACACATGGATGAACCTAAATCAATGAAAATGTAACAGCTTAAAAGCAAATTATGTAATACTAATTATATAATTTAACAATTAACACATGTAGCAATATAGATTAAGTACTAAGTATGGCTGCATCTTTCGGTATATTAAATTGTATATACAGTGCGTCTCAAAAAGAACAATACACTTTTTAAATGGCTACCAAATAAAAAATATATGGTTCTTCGGAAAAAGTTTAGATATATATGAAGCTCATTATCCTCAACTATCATTATGACACAAAAAAATTCCGAAAATAACGCATTCTTCAGTAAGCAATACCCACTTTTGTGACGGACACAAAAATTAGCCTGCGCAGGAATTCGGTATTCAGTTATCACCTTGGTATGGCACGCCACTGAGGGATTCAAAACAATAGTGGAATAAATCGGCTTACAAAGACAAAAATGAACTGAAGTCAGAGCAAAACTCAATGATATGAAAACAAAACGGTGAAAAACTACATTTTGTGCATAATATTTATTGTTTATTTCTGACTTTCGGTATATCGTTTACTCTGTTAGCTGATTTATTCCATTGTTGCTTTGAATCCCTCCTGGTGTGCCATACCCAGGTGATACTAGATAAATGAATAGCGAATTCCTGCGCAGGGTAATTTTAATGTCCTTCACAAAAGTGGGCATTGCTCAATGAAGAATGCGTTAATTTCGGAATTTTTTGTGTCATAAAGATAGTTGAGGATATGAGCTTTATATACATATAAACCTTTTCCCCAAGAATCATATTTTTCATTTGGTAGCCATGTCGAAAGTGTATAGTTCTTTTTGGGACGCACTGTATATTGTATTTACATTGCTACTCATAATTTAAACATATGACAAAGTCTTATAAATTCTAATATGTAAAAAGTTTAAATTACGAGTATGAATTTTAACTAACAAGGAATGGCACTTTAATACTACTTTATTTCTGCAGTACTCGTGTAAAAGTATCAAATTATATAACAAAACGAACACTATTTTGAGTGATATTTGATTTTGCACTATCGTTCTTAATAACCTATCAAAATTCATTCTTGTCTGTACCTTGTTTAATTGATATACATGTTCATGCAAAGGTATTGCTTAACTTCATGAAAAATAGAAAAAAAAAAAATCTTCCAGCTAATGCTGTAATCGTAATTGCAAATCTTTAGTTAAAACAGGAATTGCCTGAGATTTGGAAGCGAATCGGTCGCCTACTTAATTTCCTAGATCACTAAAGTCAAAAGCGTACTTTGGTAGTCAATGGAGGGAAAATAATAACTTATCTTATTGTAAAACATGTAATGATGCTTAGGAAATAGAAATGACAGGGTTTTCGACGCATTATTACAGTCATGTAGCCTACTGACAGCATGAAGGGCCCAACAGCCTAGATTTTTGTAAGCCTCCACATAGTTCTCATTCCTATAGATATCCAATGGACGGATCACATATATTTTATCTTTTTGTAAATACTCCATTTTTATAGTAAAACTCGGTTTTTTTTTCAATATAATTATGTTATTATAAACTTTATCAACTCGTGGTAAGTTTCCACATCACTAATTTATATATTTTTTAAATGTGTTCTTAATATGAATTTGTTTACTTGTGATTTTTGTATGTATTTTTGTATTGAATTTTTTATATTATTTGTTTTCTTCCAATTTTGTTCTTTTTATGTGCAAATACTCGTATACTTCGTAAATTTAGAATGCATCACCTTCTTGCTTAAACCTTCAATAATTTTCAATAAACCTTATTAATGGACCTTAGAAAATGGATTCTTTAACGTTTATGTTGTTGGCAAAAGTGTCATCCAATAACCTTTTCGCCTCTAATTAATAGATGATTAGAAGAAAAGCAGATCAGCGGGAAAGACGCTCAACAGGCTGTGCTTGCCAAAATGGGCACAGACTTTAGCCATCAAAGTTGACATTACTTATTCGTACATTGTAACAAATAATATGCTCCTTTGAAATTATTCCATGATTTTCTTACGTAAATTTAACTTTAAAAAGACAACATTAAAATTAAAACATTCAAATTAAGTCTCACTTACTCAAAATTTAAGTATCGTTGAATTTACTCATTTTTTTAAAGGTACAATATACATTTAGGAAAATTCAAATAATTCTAACTTGCTTTGATTAAGTAAATTCAATTAAGCACATTTCTTTTAAATACTTATTACTTAAAAAACCAATTTGAATGTACTTATTTTTTTTAAATTGACGCCTTATTTACATAAAACATGAATATTCATTAAAAGCAAGTAAATGTTCAAAATTTTAGATAACTGTCATAAATATTTGTGCTTGAAATTGTTTTGGATTAGGGTGTGTAAAAAAAAATTATTGAACCAAAGAAAGAGCAACATTAAACGGCAACTCAACTGAAATTCCTTGTTTTTTAGGTATTAGGAAAAAGTTTCCTCTGTTTTATTTGTTAGGATGCACTGTTAGAGATATAAATGCCAGTCCCTTATCAATTACAGGTATAAGTGACAAAATGAACTCTGATATTTGGTTTAAACATGTAGGTTGAAATAATGTCAGTGGACTTTCGTTCTAAGAACGTCCCCTCCCCCATTTTTTTTTAAATGTTCTATTACTCAATTGAATTAAGTCTTACTTAATTGAATCAAGTAATAATAACTTCATATCATTTTAAGTAGAATATACTTAAAATAGCATGGAGTTGTTAATACTCGAACAAATTAAGGCAGTTTCTTAACATAATTGAATTAAATAAATACGACGGTATTTTTTTTTTTTTACAGTGTAGGCCTACACTGTACACTGTTTAAAAAAAAAAAAGTAAATAAAAAATGGGGGAGGAGACTTTCTAAGCACGAAAGTTCACTGACATCATTTCAACCTACATGTTTAAACCAAATATCATACTTCATTTTTATCACTTACCTGTAATTGGTAAGGTACTGACATTTATATTTATATCTCAAACAGTGCATCCTAACAAATAAAACAGTGAGAACTTTTTCCTAAAACCTAAAAAAAAAAAGGGGGATTTTCAGTTGAGTTGCTGTTTAATGTTGCTCTTTCTTTGCTTCAACAAAAAATTGAACTTTTTTACACACCCTCATCCAAAACAATTTCAAGCACAAATATATATGACAGTTATATAATAGTTTGAACATTTACTTGCTCTTAATGAATATTCATGTATTATGTAAATAAGGCGTTAATTGAAAAAAAAATAAGTACATTCAACTTGATTTTTTAAGTAATAAGTATTTAAAAGAAATGTGCTTAATGAAGTTAAATTTACTTAATCATAGCAAGCTAGAATTACTTGAATTTTCCTAAATGTATATTGTACCTTTAAAAAAAAACGAGTAAATTCAACGACACTTAAATTTTGAGTTAGTAAGACTTAATTTGAATGTTTTAATTTTAATGCTGTCTTTTTGAAGTTAAATCTCCTCAAGAAAATCATGGAATAATTACAAAGCAGCATGTTATTTTTACAGTGTACATGCTCCATCATCTACAGGGCCGTTTGATTACTCACTCCAATATAGGAAACAGCTTACAAACATTGTGATGAAATTCAGTTTTATACTGTAAGTTTAATAAACATGCGTATAAAAAAAAAGTAATCCATTTTTAGAGGGATTATATTCCAAAATCATTTATTTATGTTATTATTATGTGACATCATTTATTAAGACAAACTCTTGAATCTTGACCTCTGCTTTGATACCTTTCTTGAATCATAAATGTAACGTATAATAAGCGAGTAACTTGCAATAGAAGGTGATAGGAACAGAATTAATTTTTTGCAAGTTTTGAGAAAATGAAAAAAAAAAAAACTCAGTGAATGCTGTCCCTGGATAGGATCGCGTGCTACATTGTGTGTGACACCAATAAAATCGTTCACTCAGTCTTCCATTTGATAAAAAAAGTTACTTGGATAAATCTATTCTGTACCTGTCACCTGAAGGTGAGGAGTAACTTCTTCTTTAATTATTTTGTCGTATACAAATAGCCAAAATAGATGAGCTTGGAATATAGCCCCTCTAAAAACGAATTGTCCCTTTTTTTCGATACGCACTGTATAAAGTTGATGCATCAACCCTGATTTTTTTTTTGTATCACTGGAATCTCCTACCTTCTCTGCTAAAGCGTATGGTTTGTTTATAGGGTTTTGACTCATTACGTGTATCAATCAAATATGATTATTTCGTCTAGCTAGGACCGACCATTGACATCACCATCCGAAAGACGCAACTGTCGGGATGAACTATAGGCCTACCTGAATCAGTCTGTAGACTGATGCTCAGAGATGACAATGGGCGTTACCGCAGCACCATGCAAACTCCTGATCCCGTATGCTACACGTTGAACCTATTATTATTCAAAACCTTTCATTACTGATATCATTACGTAACACTACGAGGACACGGTTGGACATAATAGGAACGTTCAAGACGAGATGTTTAACCACTTATTGTATATACATCGTTGATTGTTGTGCCATCTGCATGATCGATTCTCACCCAATCTCTTATTGAAAAAAAAGGACTTTTTGGTAGAAAAAAATATGTTTATTCGTCATCGTCGTCTGCTAGTTTACGAGTCGAACAACCATACCTAGACGACATCAAGTTTTGACATCTGACAATCTCCAGAAATGGCGGCGAAATTGTCTACTCGGATATTATACTGGTTGATTGTATGTACCCTGGTTGGTTTTATAGTGTTTGCTTCGTTGTATACTTGTATAGATCTGGCTTCCAAGCATGTTATGTATGTGAAAACTAAACAAAGGCCACGGTATCGCGGATCATATATTTCGAATACAAGCTTTGCTCATGAACACACCTTGAGAGAAGATGTTGATGTAAAAGACATATTGGCATCAAAGGGATTGAGTGATGACGAATTGGACTATGAGCTTTCGTCTTTCACAGAGGACAAAGAAGATGAAGGTGTTGATGACGATTCACATTCTGCTGAAGACGACGAGGACGAAAATGACAAATTTTCAGTTTTAGATAATTTAGATGATTTCTCAGGCGAAGTGTCGTCAAATTCCAGCTTCAGATACTATGACCCTGAACTTTACATAGATCTCTACAGGAATCGGACAACCAACAGTAAAGGATCCATGAAGACAACAGATGCCCCTCCAATTGTCTTCATCTTGGCCCAGTGGCGATTCGGGTCTAGTGTCTTTGGAGAACTCTTCAATCAGAATTCAAACCTGTTTTATCTATTCGAACCTTTGTTTCCAACTATACAAATGCGAAAAACAAAAGGCATTTCACTTTATAGCCCTGAGAACCAACAAATGTCCCGAGATGTCTTGCGTAAATTATCAAGATGCCGCTTTGATGCGGATTGGGTCAAGATAATTAATGCTTGGGGCGGGAAAATTAATAACAAAGCAATGTGCAGGGCATCTTTCAAAGGATGCAGTTTGACATCCGCGGTATGGATGAGTGAAATATGTAGGATTAGATACAAAGGTCGAGTTGCTGCAAAGATGATACGAGCCAATCTGGAAACTCTGAAACCTCTGATAGTCGACGATAAAATCAACCTAAAGATCATACATTTAGTACGTGATCCTAGAGGCTCGGCAATCTCCAGGATCAACTACAAACTCAAGTTGTCCAACCAGGCTGCATTATCATGGAGACTACCGTCACAGTCCTGGAAGCTTGGGCGATTGAAGCAACTTGGACTTCTCAACTCGCCTACAATCAGTTCCGAGACTGTTCAAGGGATGTGCAAGTGGATCAGAGAGAACGCGATCGTATCACCTGATCTTATACCAGATTGGCTGAAGGACCGGTACTACCTCGTCAGGTATGAAGACTTTGCGGATAGTCCTCTGAAGGTTACCAAAGAACTTTACAAGTTTACAGGGATACCTTTCCCACAAGAGGTCCAGCGCTGGGTGTTAGGGAATACCCGTGTACCCAAAAGTAGCGGTGGTGTGTTTTCAACTCGCAAGAATTCCCATGTGGCAGCTACTCACTGGATGAATGATCTGATGAAAATAGAAATCGACCAGGTGGAAGAAGAATGTATGGATGTTTTAAAACTGATGGGATACGAAACTTATAATCAACTGATTATCCGTGATAATTCATGATATTAAAAGTATTTATGAATTTCAATTCACATTTAAACATTGTCACCATACTAAATTTTAAAAATAAATAATGCGGGTTGCCTAATTTAAGCAATTCACCAAAATAAGATATTTGCCTACTATACAGCTAGAGGTATAACTGTTGCCTAAATCAAATTGTTCCCCAAGTAATTTGCAAGTAGTGTAATTACTTTATGAGAGACTTGGCTAAACTTCCCAAGTCTAATGTAGGCCTACTATATCAATAACCAACTGTGTTTTTTTTTATATATTTTTTTTAAATAATTTTTCTCAAAATACTATAAAACATGATTTAGGCAATTAATTTTGAGGGTGACGATGTGGTAAACAGGTGCAAGGTCCTTGTCAACGAATTCAAAGAAGTGCTGGTAATCATTCATGACACGCTGGTTTAATTTATTGGATATTACTATAATGTAAATAAGAAACAAATGCCTCGACAGAGGATAAAAGGAAAGAGAAAAACATTGAAAGTATAGACCTGGGCATACGCATGGACATTACCAACATGACCAAAGGGGAGGGCAACAATTATCCCTCAAACTTTATAAGTTGATTAATGCGACAACTCCGTTAAATGCCTTACTTTTAGTAACTAAAAATCTGCAGGCGAGTTGTTAGATGGGGTGCAATTGTTTATCGGCAAATTCAAATGTTGGTGTCGAATGCATCCTTAAAGTTGTCGTCAAATTTGATGGTAACATCGCAATCTAATCAGAATCTTCTAGTGACGTTATGGATAACTATATATAATGTGCCAAATCTATCTATCTAAATAATGTGCATTAATTTTT
This sequence comes from Paracentrotus lividus, assembly GCA_940671915.1. Lineage (NCBI taxonomy): Eukaryota > Metazoa > Echinodermata > Echinoidea > Camarodonta > Echinidae > Paracentrotus > Paracentrotus lividus. The sequence continues at coordinate 14,710,944 of CALNVZ010003430.1, read as the reverse complement.
GCGATAATCCTAGGGAAGATGGGCTTTCATATAGGATTAAACTATATATTACAATCATTAATTTGTAGCCAAAATCTTTAAAAAAACGTTTTATTCTTTTCCTGAAAATATTATTTTTTCAGGAAAATGCAAATTATATCAAAATATAGGCTTGAAATATATATATTTTGATTACAAGTCTGATATTTTCGTATTTCCTTTCAAATGACAGGGCTTGGTGTGTTCTTGTTATCCTCGTTTAGATAGGATGATTTGAAAGTTTTTTTTTAATATAAAATATTGTACAAACTTAAAATGATTAGAAGCACGAATACTATGATAACTACCAATGACTATACATTTAATTATACTATTTGTTTTTAACATAATGTTTTATTCTGTATAGGCTAAATATTTTCTCAAAATTTTACTGACCTTTTCTCTTAATGTTAAATTGAACTTTACTTGTCAGGTTGAGCTACTATATATCAACTAACCATTATAATGTTTTTATTTGTACACAAACGGGTAGGAAGGTGTATGCGGGGAAATCGTTTGATTGTTATTTTTTTTCGAATGCATTTTAAATAATTGTAGGCCTATTGAAGTAAAGTCTCTATACAGTTCTTTCTTCTATGATTTCTTCTTGCAGGCGAGTGTGCAGGGCCCTGGTTGAGAACAGTGTATCACTAAACAGGCTACCCTGGGTAAATAAACGAATTGATAAATAAAAATAAATAAATAAATAAAGATAATTGAAGTTCCACCTTTTCTTCAATTCAACTCAATTGTTTCCTTAAAATAATTTGCGAATTAATAAAGCATATTTTAATTAGTTTTTTTATAACTGAATTAGACTGATCTGAACAATAATTTCCGTAACAATTAATACTCAAATTAATTAGTGTCTGACCGGAGACCAGGAGTCGCAAACTAGACGCGAACCTCGTGGCAGGTGCCGATACCACCTTAAAAAGTCACAATAATGGCTCATTAACATTAACATTAACATATAGCATTTATTAGCAGAGTCCCTGACACTGAATCCGAACCGACCAATAATCCAAAAAATTCATTAAGCCAAAGTTAACCTGGTAAAAGTCAAAGTACTGTATACATAATGAGTAAAAAAAGAAATAATGTTCCAACATTTTGAAGTTGTCTTGTTTGAAGCATGAACATTTTATCAATTTAATCATGAGTTTTATGATTCGTCTTGGTAGAGTCATCCTCCAAGCATTTGTTGGTACCCTTTTCATTTGGATCTTTGCTCGCATGACTGAGTTACAGACAATCTTCAGAAGACGGTAGAATATCATCTGCGCCAAATAGATGGATGAAGATAAAACAAACGTTGCCAGGATATGAGAAACCCATGATTAAATCTTCACACTTTTCACAAGACAACCTCAAACTGATGGGACATTTTTATTGACTCACTCTGTAGTTCATAACCTCTTTTTTCCTGTCATTATCTGTAAACGCAAATAAAATATTCCAATTTTAAACGAATCCCCCTTTTTACCATTTATACATATAAGAGACATTATACCATATATCAATAAATACGCATTAGATGCGTGTGTGTGTGTGTGTGTGTGTGTGTGTGTGTTTTTTTTTTTGGGGGGGGGGTGTTAGACTAAGGAACAATTGGCTCCCTGGTCGACAAAAAGGTGCCCGAAACTTTGACGGGCAAAAATGAGCAGGGGTGGTCGAACATAATCATTTAGTTTTCAAGTTGACCACGGAAATTAGAGTGGGGGCGGTCTGAAACGGTTAGGGCCCCGTGGGGGTAAAATACGCATTACAATATTTTTTTTCCAGCCACCTAAACGGTCAACTTAAAATCCATAGGAGTACCAGGGGTAGGTGGCCTGGGGTCAGTCATCCATCGATAGGATATATATATTTCCGAAGGGGAGGGGGGCAAAAAGGCTCAAAATGCCCGATTTTAAGCACTTTCTTCTAAATTGGGAGTCGGGGTACACGAGGGGGGCGTTTCATGAAAGGACTTGTCGGACATTTTATCCGACAAATTTGCTCTCAGCCAATCAGATGCCAGCATTTCAGTAGCTTATAACAGTTTGTCGGATAAAACGCTCCGACAAGTCCTTTGATGAAACGCCCCCCCCCCCCCCCCCGGGATGAGGCCGCGCGCGTTCTGTATCCGCGTACTACGGAAGAAATCGATTTCTTTATCCAGAACTAGAAATGGGGGCAATTAATGGGCGAATTCTTCAATAAACTGTTGTCCCAACGGACCATGTATAAAATAATTTTTATTATTACCATTTCAGTCTATCAGTTTACATTCTAAAATGCCGAGCGCTTGGCTAAAAGGCAGAGGGTCCTATTCTTTAAAAAGTATTTGGTATTATGAGTCGGTCATCATGATGCAGGGATTGTACGCGTTTAATCAGCTGACATTACAGACAACCAACTGTTGTGCGGTGATACTCCTTGGAGGTTTATGCACACTATTGGAAGAAGAAGAACCCATGACCTCGCGTTCATGAGTCGGATGCTTTGTTGAGACTACATAGCAAGCTGTGCGCTTATTTGTGTGGGGGTGGGAAAGGGGGCAGTCTTAAGAGCTCACCCTACAACTTAATAAATAAAATAAACCCCTAAAAAGTTCCGAAACTCTACTTCAGACCCTGATAAAATTTGTGGTATCTTCTGATTATTTTTTATATTTATACCATTGTCACAGTTCATGTAATCCTCTTTTCAATACCCTATTTGTGCTTGTTTGCACAGAACAACTGAATATCAGTACAAGCCAGAAGTCAAAAGTTGCAAATTGAATGCCTTTCGGGACTATTTTGTCTATTGAGAGTAACTCAATATGAGCAATATGCCTAACAATGCATTTTGCAACTTTACACTTTTCACTTTGTATTATATCAATAAGTTTTGTGCATTTAAATGTGATGTCGCCATTGGAAAGAGGATTAAAATGAACTTTTCAATGGTATAAAATCAATAATAATTAAAACCCACATTAAAATTTATCAAAGTTCAAATTATTCTTGCAGAACTTTCATCTGAATAAAATGTTTCCTTTTGCTTTGAATATGTTCAGGGGTTCTGTGGATTTAGGCGTGACCTCACCATGACAAATAAGGTATCAATAAAACTAAAAATAAATTTACTTTTCAATGATATGAAATCAAGAAAAAAAAGTCGTGTTGTAGAACTTCAATGTGATCAATCACAATTACAGCATTTAACTTTTGACTTTTCCCCATATTCTGATATTCTGTGCATTAATCATGATCCAGTCATTACAAATAGGATATCAATAAAAAAAGGGAATGAATTAACTTTTCAATGGTATAATCATCAGGAATAACCAACACGTACTTGAAAAGTTATTATACCCCAAAGTTGAGTTGTGGAACTTTTTGAGGGGTTTATATAAATCACTTAACTTTGGCAACATTTTCATATAATGGTAAAAAAAAAGGGATAAGGTAAAAGAAAGAGATAGAAAACTAAAAATCAGTGAACTAGGACTGAAGCTAAAAAGTATAGAGAGAGATGGATACTACCATTCAGAATAAAGAGATAGTCATGCAGAAAATTATTACATTGAGTAATAATGAACGGTGTATTTCGTATAATATTGAAACATAATTCCACAAATTTGGAAATAACGTACTTGCTCACTAAAAATGCCAAAGGATACAACAAGTTTAAAAAAAAAAAAAAGAAGAAGAAAAAAAAAAAAAAAAAAAAAAAAAAAAAAAAAAAAAAAAAAAAAAAAAAAAAAAAAAAAAAAAAAAAAAAAAACGCAGAAAGAATAACTGTCTTGTTCTGAACGTAGATGGGGATCGACTGATTTATTATTTTACAGTTGCAGCGAGCTCAGCTAGTGAGGCCATCATCGCCTCCGCTCCGATCCGCCGCGCTCCCACACCCCGGCGCCGCCCGCAAGCTAGGCGTGCTGAAAGGCCAAAAACAGTATAGTAGGTACTGCTTTACAGCAGTTACAAGGGCGGATTCGAAGCAGGCTGATGTCATCTCAGATGTCGGTATATAATTTACAAGTAAACGATGGTGCAGACGTATCAGTCACCCGTGAGGGTGTACCAATATCCCTTCGAATTGGTCATGAGAGTAAGTTAAACATAAATTTCGTAATTTCAAAGAAAATGCACCTGGTTTTACCGGTATTGTAAATGTATAAATTACCGGCATCAGTTTTGCAGTCGACAGACATCAACATAGCCACTGTGTTTGCGCATTGGCATTGCTTGTTTGTGTGGAAGAATGAATGAATGCCTGATGCGGCTTGTCTAGACTGTGGCATTTGAGAGTGGAGTTGTTCAAATTTAAACACTGCCTTGAAAGTTAATGAATAGACAGGAATTATGGACTATGAAACATTTAGAAATCTACAGACATACTAGGAGAAGTTTTTAATTTCCTTATTCAATGTCATAATTCAAAATTGAGTCCTAACAAGTTAGTCTTCTAGATTGGCTAGAACTATAAGAAGTAGAACTAACAGTTAGAATGAAAAGTCTACTATTAAAAAAGTAATGTTACTTGAGCCTTGAAGCAGACTGAGAAGCCCAGAAACGCTGAACATCGAAAAACCATATAGACTAACTAATCTAATGTTCGTTGTTCTTACATTTTTGTACTTGTCTCTTTCTAGTGAAATAACCGTTTTGGTCATAATATCACAAAGTGATATGATATTGGTTGATAATGACAGGGCACTGATTCCGTTTCATATATATGCAAACGGGGCCGGGGAGGGGAAGGGTTACATGTACGGCGACCTGAGGAGATGGGATTTATGGCGATGCCTGCCGCGCGCCGAATAGTAGGGTTACATGTAGGGGAGGTTTAAAGTATACACACGGAGAAAATACACAATATTTGCTAATAATGGCCAAATTGCATGTTGCTAAATAGATTTTCCTTCCTTTATACGATTGACATGCTGAAAATGACTTGAATCTCTCAGAAATAGCTGTAAACGGTTTTTAGTGTTTTTGTTTAATCCGCCCCAAATGGGCCGCTCGGCTGTGCGGAGGAGCTCCTATCTTGTGACGTCACACCTTGGACAGCTCGAACAGCTAGCCAGCTGCTCTGAGCTTGCGCGCGCAGCTTGATGCATGTGCATGTACTGTACGTGCATATAAACGTTAACACATAGCTTGCCACTGTACAAGCTTGCTATAGCTGCTGTGTCTCGGATTAATATGGCTCTTTATCACAACTGATTGCACCATTGGACAAATCATAAAGGGTTGTATATCCTTAGAATATCATGTTTTGAGATATTGTTAACGATTGTGATTATTTTGTAGATTTGAACTTGCCGCGATAGATTTTTGAAGAGTTTGCAATCATGGTAAAAGCACGAATTGCCTTGCTCATCTCTCACCGAGGGGCCGTGAACGGTGCGGCCCGTTGATTTGCCCATTGACATTCGGAGATATAATGCTTAAAATTCCACGTAAATTTATAGTGACTTCATTCTTAAGAAGACTTATTCTGTGTTGAATCTATATTGATTTTAATATGATTGTTTCTTAATATGAATCCTCCAAATAAGGTTTTAGAGCAAAATATAATCATTCCACCGTCATGACTTTCCAACTAACTTACACGGATTAACAATACCATCATTAGTTTGACAAGGTGGTCATGTCACATTTCCTCCAAAATTCCTTATTTATCGAAATTCAATGGCTGAAAGACCAGAAACGTCCATAAGATAAAATCAGTACATATTAGAGAGACAGAATATTTAAGAATCAATTATGTAAGCATGATTTGTTTGCATATTTACGGTCTACTAATTTAGTTTTGCTTAATTCTTACACACGCAGCGGGATACCAGTCCGCCAGGAGCGGATGGAATATACAGTCGTCTCTCGTAAGACTGCTGCTTTTATCACGAATGCAAAATCTGTCAAATCCATTGCAACAAGGTCGAATCTACAAAATAATGTTATTTCATTCTGAACAATATCTGAAACCATGAAAAAAGGTTCACATATACTGTAACTGAAGAACTAAGGAGCTATTCCATCCGAAAGTTTGGACGAAATTATTTTATAGATAACGGATGAAAGTATCTCGGGATCTGCACAATAATATAAAGACTTACAAAACCAAATGAACAATTTCAAGATTATGATAACCTTACAATATAGATATATAGGATACTGGTTATAATAATTTGTCATAAAAAAAAACAAAATAAAAGTGTGATTTGAAACAGTCCATAATGAAAACAATGTCGTGCTGAGGATAGGCCTATTTTAATTATATCTTAATATAATGAAAAAGAATACATTATTGAAAAGGAATAACTTAAATATATGGACAAATGATAGAGGAACAGTCGGCAAGATATATCATTTGACCAGTTAATTAGTCAGGGCCTGGGGTGAAGCATGAGATAAAAAGAAAGAAAGAAAGTTTTGAAGAATCACAATGTGCAATGTACGCAATATAGCACAGTACAGGATACGTGCATACAGTGGACGCGGTACGGGTGCCCAAGGTGTGACGTCATAATCTCGACGCCCTTGCGGGGTACCGCTGAAGCCTGAAAATGGGGGCCCGTCTTTGAAAGGTGATAACTCCCGATCTAAAAGAGATATTGACAAGGGGTTTAGATATTCTGAATCAGTAAAGATTTTCCGTTGCAGTGGCATGAGTTTGGTTGCAATCAAAAGCAGTTTTGACTCTCCAGTTGTCTACTTTAAGATTGGGTGTTTAATGTAGATGGTGTAGGGGATACAAAACTAATGAGCATCTTAATTCGCCTCATTCAAATTCTTTTAAAGCTTTCTTACATGTATTTCTTGCTCACCTTTCCTTCTAGAGATTACACTCAAGTCTGTTTAAAAGCAAAGTTTTTTTTTCAGTGATTTTTTCCCTTTAATTAGTGCAGTTTTCTTAATAGCAAATACTAATTTTCTTCCTTGTAACCAGAGTACATCTTAGGAAATGAGAGTGAAAATGCCATCAAAAATCATCTTTCAAATAAAGGAACAGAAACTAAAATTATGTTGAAACAGATATCAATTTATTTCCTTGAAGAAGTGGTGATGAATTGAAACGTGTGTATGAGAATTTCCTTCTGTAAAAGAAGTTAGCCTTTTTGAAGTTTACACCTGAAAATGATTGTAGTATCAAAGGAAAAATCTGCTGCCAGTAATGAACTGATTATCTGCAAACTACATGTAATGAAGCTGATTTGCTCTGAGCTTCTAAGAGATGGTGTTCACCCTGGAATTTAATTGGTTTGAAAAAAAAAAAAAACAGAAGTGAGAAAAGGGTCAAAGCCAAAAATAAGGGACCGCGACGGGACGGAATTTGATAGAGTTTTATGCTCACAAAGAGAAAAAATTAATATTTTAGCTGCCATTTACCCTAACTAATATGTTGAGCTTACTATCAATCTGCAAAAAAAAAAATTTTTTAAATACGTTTCGTTTTCACGGCAACATCGAATTATAGTTGCGCGACGGGACGGAATGAAAATATCACTGGTTTTTTAAAAGAAGATTCAAACATCAATTCTATCAAAGTTATTAAGCAAGGCTGACCATGTCAGGTGGTGTATATTTGTTACTGTTCCATAGATCACTAGTAAAAAAGAGCTAGCAATTAAATCTTATAGATTACGATTTATAGACGATTTCCTAAAGGCATGTCAAATCCGTCCCGTCGCGCGACGGGACGGATAATATGTTCTATGTACATGTACAAAGTGAATTGGAACTCAGGGAAGGGGAAAAAAATTGACTTTTTTGCCACAACTTTTCAAATCACCATAGCGATAGAACTAATGATCTAAATTTAGTACAAATGGTATCATTGGAAAGGGAATTAAATAGACTATCTGAAAAAGTTGTTATTTTAAAAGTAGCGGCACTATAACGTGTCGTGACCTTTTGACCTTTATTTTGACCTTAGATTTGACCTTGTGTATCTTGCGACCTTGTGCCAATATTTTGAAATCTGGGGGGCGTTTCACGAAACCGTCATAAGTCTAACTTCTTGACTAAATCGGAGATAGTGAACAACTTGTCCACAAGCGGGTTCCACGAAGCGCCCTCTCTGACAAGATCGTGGACAACAAGCTGACTAAATACTTATGACAGCTCCGGACCTGTCATATCTTTTGGAGAGCGCTGATACATCAATCAAAAGCAATTTATGGCAAGCGATCGGTTTGGGCGAATTGCATTTGCTGCGACAATCTCGATTTTCTCATTTTCGTTCATACAAAATGTGGCAACCTCAGGATTTTGGTCTAATATCTAGAAAATAAATGATTGTTAACAATTAAGTGATTTTTATATCCAATAAAGAAATAATATCTCGTAATGTATCCAATCAAGAAATAATATTGAATAAATTGCAAAAGCATTATTTAGCTTACCATAAAGCTAAATAAAGAGACCCGCAGAGACTACGTTGGTAGTTAAAATCGATCTATTAGTCCCAAAATTAATCATTTTGAATAGATTTCTTTTTAAATTACAATGCACTATTAATTTCTTTTTGTGAGCAAACAGAAAATTTAGGAAAAAACCTCAATCTAGCTCCATTTTCAGCTAGCGTACTTTTTTATAGTCTGATTTACGAAACTATGAAATTAGCGCATCCGGGGGTACCCCGGTCATGTTCTGACGTGGTCTTATTAATTTCATGATTGACACCTTGTAAATATATGCAGTAAGAAACATTGTGCGTTTTAATTCATATTAATAAATTATACATAATTTTATGAGCTTTCATACTGTTATTGACCGATTTTATCACTTCAATTTCGATAATATTGAAAATTTTGCTAAACCACAATGTCTAAATATCAACGAAACCGTGATTAAGGCTATTGCTCGATGACATCATCTCCGATAATATCGATATTACAAATTGTCGAGCTTGGAAGAGCTTTGTGTAACCGACTTAGTAAGATTGGAGCTAACTACGTGGTTGGTGGATAAAGATATGACTAACTTGTCCATGGTTTCGTGAAACGCCCCCCTGAATCCCATGACACTATTTTACATAATTATAACAATTTGAATGTATACATTTATTATTTGTTTGTTTCTAGCCCTCTCAAAATTGGCTTAATTGCAAAAAATTATATTACAGTCCCATACATAACTATGTTGTGTCAATGTAGAGACCTGAAAGCGCGACGGGATGGAAAATGTTGAAACGTCATATTTTTCTTATGAGTGGAGTATCGTTTCATTTAGTGGCGAGGATGTAGAGCCCCACTTATAAATTGATACATTCTAGAACATGGGTGACCCATCTTGTGTTTTTAAAGAAAATAGCAATTACGTGTCAAAGTACAAAAAACCTGAAAAAACACAATTTTTTGCCCTAAAAATGTGAATTTTGACCCTTAATACTAAATGATTTTTTATATTTTTTTTTCAGGAATGAAATGCTCCTAAATAGGGTATAGCATAATAAAAGTTGATATTGCCCTAACTATTTAGGTTTTAATGTAAATTAATTAAACGTACATTTTCCGTCCCGTCACACAGAGAGGGCGCTATTTCCACATTCAAAGGCATTTTACAAGAAAGTCGGCAGTCTTTTATATTGGACATATACATTTCCGAAATCTATGGAATTTCAGCTTTCATATGATATAATACTAGATATAACTACCAATTTGAAAATTTGACCATAGCGAACAATATTTTTGGCTTTGACCCAAAAACAGAAACTGAAGGTAAGAAGAACATCCATCGAAGTTTCGAATGAACATTATAAAGGTTTTGGTTTTGTGATGTCACATGTGAGCTGCTCTCCTATAGGTACATGTACATGTCACATGTAAATAACTTTCATTTATCTTTTTTCATGGTTCTGGTTGAAGGAATAAATCTGTAAATCTCTTTCATAATATCAATAGCATATATTCAGGTGAAATAACCAACATTTATATGGATAAAAATTTAGATTTATCGAATTTACATAACACAACACAGCTTTCTTTAATACACTTTCATGAACTTAATTAATTTCTCATATTTTTGTTTTCCTTGTAATTTGTCAAATTTAAAATGTACATGTAATTGAAAATCAGACCACAATTGAACAATTTTTAATTTAATTGTATGTCCTTTATATAAACTGCAAAGAACAAACCAACTGTGGGGTGTAACACAAAAGACTTACGATTGATAAAAAGTTACGATTGATTTTTTCTTGGTATCCTCATCATGGACAGGATGCTCCAAAGTTGATGATCTTAATCCTAACCCTAGCCCTAACCCTATTCTTAATCATATCCAAATCCTTATCCATGACTGTACCTGGTTTCCAAATGAGGCTACCAAGAAAAAATCAATCGTAACTTTTTATCAATCGTAAGTCTTTGTGTTACACCCCACTGGTCTCTGAACATTTGGTTGGCAATGAATGGAGATTATTTTATATTTATGATTTTTTTTCAATCAAAATTGTTAATGCTCGTTTTAAACACCCGTAGGACTCCAAGTCAGAGAGTGTACAAACGTACATGTACAATATCATTCAAGTATAAGTTGTGGATATGGGTAGGGGCTTGCATAACAGGCCATCATTACAAGCTATGCCACACGCATGCATGAGATGCATTTGAAATGAAGATTATGTAGTTGAAAACAGACTGGTCAGAATGCAGACAGTGATTAAAGCCCCAAGCAGAAAATTATCACTGCCTCTTGCCTTCCGGGAGTGACGTGACCTCAATCCAGGAAATTGCACGGAAAGTTACCTATTTAAAGGTTGGTTGCTTTGTTGTCATAGCGATGGATATAAATAAATGATTACCAATTAAAGTAGTATTTGTCTACCTTGGACAGAGTGAAGGGTTTCTTCACTCTGGTAATTCAAATACTTGTCAGCCTTCCAAACATTACATGTAGATTCAATTAAAGGTGGATATTTTGGGGAGATTTAAAAAAACAAAAAACAAAACAAAACAAATCTCTTTCCAATATTGGGATGCATTATCTAGAATCTAGATACATTATTTTTCACTGTAATTTATGTTTATTATTTATTGCAATAAAACTTTTTTTAAATGTAATTTTTTTGGTTGAAATATCCAGAGGGGAGCATCCCAATAAGCCACCTGGCTCAATCCCCCTGTGATATTTCCCATGTATATAATGATGACATATTTTGATGTTTTAATAATAAGAATAAAATAATTGAATTGAATTCAGCCATGGAAAGTCTGACGTAAAGCACTATCCCTGCTAAAGTGTAAACATGATCACAAATGGGGAAAAATCTGAGCGAGTGCAATTTCCATAATGGACTAAGTGGTGCATACTGCATCGTGCACTAATTTTGTGATTACTGATTGCATTGAGTATGTCTATTTATAGCTCACCAATAATTGGGTTTTGGGATTTCTGGTAGAATGTTGTTCCTTTCAAGGGACAGGACCCAGATACAGATTCAGGGTATTGACATTTTGATTTTACAAATGAAAGGTCTGTTGCTAGCAACGGGAAATGAAAATATAATTGAATCATTTCATTTATTTTTCATGCAGGCAGTTTCTCTTTCAAAAACAATTATTAAAGCATGATGATGTAAGTTAATTTTTTTTTCTTATTAAAAACTGAAAAGGTTTTCACAGGGTGCGCAATTATATTTCATGCATTTGACACCTACATGTTTATACATTTGTAACTGTACAAAAAAATAATTGTTGGACATGACATTCTGAAGGTTTTCATGGGGCACCTTATGTACCCCCTCCTTTAGGGACGTAAAATATGAACTAAAAATTCCTTGTATTATTTTTGTGAAAAAATGAGCAAAGAAAATAGGATTCCATCGGGATTTGAAACTGAGACCTCCTGATTATTAGACAGGCCCTCTACAATCTGAGCTATTGCAAACCCATGATGACATTCATCCCTGAAACCCGTTAACTTTTCAATTAAGGGCCGGTGGTTCATTGCCCCCCCCCCCCCCCCCCCCCCCCACACCCGAAGTCGAAAAAGCCATATCATATACACAATTTATAAAAAATGCCCTGGTGCAATAATTGTGTATGTGCAGTGAAGGAGTCTTTGCATGTACATGTAGGCCTACAAGTTCAAAAAGCAAACTGTACAATTTTATTCTACATGTTCCTGGGTATACATGTACAGTAGGTTTGAGTGCCTCATGCTGTTCTACAAATGTAATATGATTTGCCCCTTACATTGGAATGCAGCACTCAACCTATCAATCTTATTTCAAATGTGATGGTCACAACTAGCGTATGGTCATCTTGCTCCTGTGTGCCTACAGTTGCGGATCCAGGCAGGGGCGCAGGGGATGCATGCCCCATCTATTATTTAGAAACCACTCATGTTAAAATCAGACAACTTTGGTGGCTCAACCCCTTATCGGGCCTGGCGCCCCCTCTATTTTCAAATCCTGGATCTGCCACTGGCTTACATAATGTAATCATGCATCTTCATGCGCTGACGAAAGTATTTATGCAGGCCAGATTCAGAGAGGTGCATTGTCAACACAAAACCAGTTGTGACCATAGTCATACCATGGAGTTGTACTGCCTTCATTAAAAAGAAACACAGAAAATGCTCATACATGTAGAGGGTACTTAATACATAATACTGTATAAGTGGTTATTTTCGCAGTGACTTTATTTTCACAAATTTCCATTTCAATACAAGGCTATTTATAGTAATGATATCCTCACTAAAATCGCGAAATTTTGCTCTCACGAATTTCCCCAACTAGTCCAAAATCGTGAAAATATTGGCTTATACAGTAATACTAATGATAATATTTGAATTCATAAAGCGCCTTTTCCATAAGATACAAAGCACTGACTGCACCCTCTAGGAATTCAAAAAGAAAGATTAAGGTTTATGAAGGATAGAGATATTGGCTTTGAAGGAGGTACTTTTATTTTCATAAATGTGACACAATGTTTACTTATCTGCCTTTAATTCAATTATTAGAATAGGGAAGGGGTTACCTCTCTCACAGTTCATCAAAGTGCTGTCCGTTGTCATCAAGACGTACATGTACTCATTGATTAATTAATCGAACCTGATGATGAGTCAAGGATATGACTGTCGAGTGTTCTGTGGTTAGAACTGTATTAGAGGTGACATGTGAAGATCTATTAAAAGGTCAAGAATACTAGCATCTTTAAAGAGGTCGTTCATTGTACATTACCATTTACACTTTCATCTGTCTACACAAGTTTGTTCCACTGAGGACTCTTCAAGTTCTGTGCTCTTGTCAGAATCGAGCTAATATATAAATGCATACATGTACATGTGTAGGTGGCATTAAAAGTCGAAAGGGACAACCCAATACATGTACATGTACATACACTTTTTAGCCAAAGTATCCTCTAAGTCTAATGGGACTATAACCCGAGGAATGCTCTGAGAAAAAGAAAAGGTGTCCACAATTGCAATTCATTTAATCCCTTTCCTTGTATTATGCATTTTTACTGTTGATGCTTTTTGGACTATATTTTTACAATTTAGCCATTTTCCATTTTCCTGGTGTGTAATTAAATACAAATCTTACCCTACATTGACTTGTACAGTGTAGGCCTACATGTATTTGATGTACTCTGTACATTATTTAAATTAGACAAATTTATCAGTACTGCCGTGCGTACAGTGAAAGGAGAGTGCTATTTCTGTAATGGGAGTGAGCCGTTATACTCTAATCAATTCTTTAACAGTAAACATCCAGTTATTTGTGACAAACGGGGGAAAGTATTGATTAAACCATTTTTTTTTGTTCCCAGTTTTATGAGCTCCATGTACGCATTGTCTCTGCTGATGTCAACAAACGTCTAAACATTGATCCAAGTGGCTGCATGTAGAATAAATCGCTAGACCATGGCTTCATGTACATTTACCATTATTGATTTCCTTGTATTTGGGCGTATACTCGGAAAAAAGGCTAAATTTGGGTGTCAAATATCAAATGGGAGAAAGAAAGATAGTGTGTGTTTAATAACGGCCTTGTTCCGTATACATACTGTACAGTATTTGTATGTACAATGTAGGTACTTGAAAAGAAAAGGCCAATATCAAAGACTGTGAATAGTGTCAAAATAAAAGAAATTTTGTTTGACTCTGACTTTTTAACAATGGCTTCTCATACACAGTATGTTTTCACGATTATTATACAGAAATGTACAAATTCTTTTATAATATTTTGAATAGAAGCCATATAAGATATCCTACCAAAAAATAATCCTTATTTTTGTAATTTTTATTTTCCTGCATGCAGCTGCATTTCATCAAGTTCAAACTTTTAGGCATTCTTCACTTTTTACAATGTAACTGTAAAAAAATTTCTTTTTTAATTATGAATTTAACTTTCATGCCAAGGAAAATATATTGTTTGTACACATGTATACAACATGTACATGTAGGTAATGTGGTCATGATTTTCTGACATATTATTATTATTATTAATTATTCAGCAAAGAAAATTACAAAGTTCTATACATTTCAGTATAAACAATACAAAATAACAAATATCAACCATTGGAACTCCAGGGACAGAAAAAGTTAACTAAATTACTGTGGTATAAAGCCTCCTGTCCCAATTCCAATGGTTGATTTACAATACATATTGATATCCAAACAATAATAAAGTACTGGTAGTAAAAGGAATGCAATGTGACATCAGTATTTGAAAACAATATGTGATATTGATCAATTGCAAATATAAAACAATGAGCAGATTGAAGAATGACTTGAAAGTGAAGGATATATTATTTCATGAACTAACATAATAAGGAGATGATGAATGATAACCGTACCCCCCTCCACAGCTAGGAACACAAAATTTTAATTCCAGAAAGATACAATTGAAACATGTTGCAACATATCCTCAAATGGTTTACAATGTTGTAGACTACATGTAGCGATTCTATTTTACCCCTTCCCTACCCACCACAAGAACTTATTAGAAGATTTATTGTTTTGAATATTTATTAATCTGATGGTTTGATCCTCTGACAATGAAATAGGGTTCGTTCATATCTGAAAATTGAAAAAGGAATTATGGTCTGTTGATCAAAAACAAAAGAGTTCTTTGATCTGAAAATTAAATACTCTTCATTCATCCAAAAATTCACTTGTAAAGTCATGAATAACCAGTTGTAACCAAGGCGTTTGATGATCAATACTTTGCTGAATTTTTGATAGAGAATAACCAAACCTGAATATCCCTTTTTGATTACAGGCCTATGACCGTCGGTTCCCTACATGTAAGATGATTCCTATTTTCGTTGGGAGTGAGATCTTCTCAGAATTCAAGAGCGATGATGGCGCTGTTCATGTTGTGGAAAGACGATGCAAGCTCAATCCGGATGCTCCCTACCTCCTCAAAAAGGTTTGTACATTTTCTTTCAAATTTTATCTTTTCTTTTTATTGGAGCTTCAAATGTTTTTCATATAAAGATGGGATGGGATTGAGACTTCCAGCTTGTTATTCATCATGTACTATGTATGTCCCCTAAAATTTGAGGACCCATGTGACTAGACACTTGAACAAGGGTAGATTAGTTTATCATACAGGAATATCACTGAGCTTCACCGAAAACCTTTGACGTACAATGTATGTAGCCGAATAAACATAGCATACCTACATGTAGTTTTATAGGGCTGTTGACTAAAGGTTCAGTATTTTTGCTTCAAGTGTTTTGTGCAAATAATAACTGTTCTCTGTGTTTGTACATGTTGACAGCAGGAGTGATTGTAGTAGTTGAATCCACAGGGCTCCAGTGATACTGACTGAATTCAGCATCACAGCTGATTGCAATCCATTGAGCTCAGTTGTACACTATTTGAATGGAGAAGAGCTCAATTGATTGTAATCAAGTGTGATGTTAAACTCTGTCTCTACATGTCACACATACATACATACATGCACATAGTGAGGAAACAATACATTGTATCTAGATGTATCGATAATGATATTCTGATTGATTCTTTGAAACATGTTGATGGAATGACACTGACTCCCACACAGAATTGCTACGAGACTGAATCATTGAACTTTCAGAAATTACACTGTAGGCCCGTCATGTCTGCATGTTCATGTTACAAAATAAATAGTGTACCCTAAATTAAGTTCAGAAAAATTGCCTTAAAAAGTTAAATTTAAACTACAATGAGATGTACTTTATTACCCATTACTTTAGATACTATATTTCAAATCTTTGTTTAGTTAGCACTATTAAATGCTTTCTACAATACATGTAGCAAAGTACATGTATACAGAACTTCCAATTTAATTCATTAAATTATATATATTTTATGTACATGTACATGAAAGAATATGTTTTTGTCACATGAATCCTCTGAACTAATATTGACATTTGGAAATGGAATCATTTGATAGGAATGTGATTTGTAATGTTTATTCGAGAGCAAATGAGATAGAGCCTACACATATATGCAGTACAAATGTACATTAAAAAAAAAAAAAAAAAATTGACTTTACCACACTCCATGTGCATGTATTTTTATAAAGTGGAGGAAGCTATTGCCTACAAATGCCCTTTGAAAAACAAAATTTAAAAGGTGGGATTTGCATGGTGAGTTTGAGGAATTTGGTGTGGGCAAAAGTTAAAGAAAAATGCAAAAGAGAGGCCAAGACAGTGGATTAGTAGGCTCTTTCTAAATAAGTGCATTGTCCATGCAAAGCCTTAGCTGAATTGGACTGCAAGATAAGTTTAGACTGTTTTTTTTTTTTTTTATCTACACATGTACATGTACATGTACAGTTGTACCTCTCCATTGTTCAAGATTAGCAGTTTTTCTCCTGGTGTGATTGTTTTTTATCCAGAAAAGTAAATGTTGAATAATAAAAGTAGGTTATACACCCATACATCTACGTACATGTACTATGAGACTCGATATATCAAAAGAAATGAATTAAAATTTGGTGTATTGTTAGTACAATGTACAGAAAATAACATAGAAGTCGAGGATAAAAGCCATATCTTATGGATGAATGAATACAAAATAAACTCAACTATCAAAGTGGGTCATGATGCACACAGCATAGAAAGCAGTATCCAATATCCAACCTAAAACAGTACAGTGATACAATGTTTTATATAAACAATTTGAAATTATGTTTTTAACTAAAAACAGCAGTCATTGTTTGTAAGATAATCATTTTTACAAGACGTGAAGTATGCCATACTTCCTGGAGCAACCAACTTTTTATGTCTTTTAACTTTGTACACATTCCTCTTTTCAAGACTATTTACACTTTGATAAACAAACAGATATTTTAGTTACATTTGTATCTGTCAGCAAAGTTTGTTCACCAGCCATTCACCTATTTATCCAGTTATTTGTGACAGTCATATGACAATCATATTTATCTTGCAATCAGTTATGACTGGTAGTAAAGTAAACATTGCTGTGTTTTGGTAATACTGTACATTGAAACTGTAATTTGTTGAGATACATGAAATGTATACAGTACTTGGTATAATTTTGGTAAACAAGTACATAAATTATGTACAAAAATTGAGATCCATTTAAAAATAATTTTGTAGATTTTTTTTTGTCATTTTAATTTTTAAAAGATATTTATTTTGAATTTTATAAACATTAGATTGCCATAAATTGTAATTTTATCTTTTTTAAAACTCATTTAATTGCATAAAAATACATATGATATTTATGACTAATTGATTATTTGTTATTGATGCTGTATATGTACATTATGTAATAATATCTTTTTCTCACTTGTCTTCTTCTCAGATTGCTGGTGTAGAGTTTGTTTACTTCATCCAGAAGAACAGTTTGAATATGAGGGATAGGACTCTGAAGATTGAGGCCAGGAACGAGAGCTTTTCATCCCGTATCGGGATCCTTGAAGGATGCACATATTCTGTGAGTTAATATTTCAGTGAAATACCGTAACATGTTTTGTATTTTGTGCTCTATTTATGTTTTCATTAAGCATTGCAACTGATCATATTTATAATTATTTTTATATGTACATTGTATATTATATTTCTACCCCATTCACTTATGATTTCAGCAACAAAAAAAAGCAATGTAAATGTACACGTATTCAGTGCATACAATTTCCACATCCTTGTTAGCACACACATTAGCATCCTATCCCACTAACCCCTGGATGGGGAGAAGCAATGCAGATAAAATGCCTTGTTCAAGGGCAGAAGGGCAGTGTCATGGATCAGACCCAGGATCTTTGCCTCCTGGCAGTCAAGTGGGTCGATTACTCAACTACATACATGACAATTGGTTTTTCTTTCTAATCATCAGAAATTCATAGGGAAGTAAAAACTGGAATTATGACTTTATTTTTTTACTTTTGTTTCCTTTGAATTTATATGAAACATTTTGAAAACATGACAGATTACTTCCTGGAGACTTTTATGTAAAACTGAATGCTATAAATGTCACTGAAGGAAGTGAAATCCTGTTCTGAACATCAATCGCTCACGCAATCTTGTTCTGGGTGAGAATTCTTGGAACTGTTGTTGGTTGCCAGCCTTGTGTTGTGTAATAATAAGGTCACAGAAATCAGGCACATTTCCTCTTCTTAATTGCCTATAGAGGATTGATACACCTCTGTGACTTGCTAAGGCCTTAATACCGTTTCTTCAATTAAGAGTTGGCGAGATGAGAACGTGAGAAGAGAAAAAAATGTGGGGGTCGTTACGATGATGATGGTGGGGTTCGTTCAAGGGAATGAGAATGAAATTAATGATCAACGAATAAAACAAGGAAATTACTTTCTGGAAGACATGTATGTGAGGATGGTTATTATGATGATGATGCTAAATATGAAATCATTATAATGATGATTATATGGATGATGATGATGATGATGATTATGACAATAACAATTAAGAAGATGATTATGAGGAGGTTTATGGTTATTGTGATGATGAGGATGATGAGAGCGGTGATAATAATGATGATGGAGTCTATGGTTAACCTGATGATATGATGAGGATTTTTCTTTCCAGAGGATTGTTCGTTTAGTCCTACATGCCAAAGAACTAATTTTCTCCTCTTATACAACTGTACTAGAGTTGGTGACATGAGCAGATACATTGTATGGAGATCAAATATAATGAACGAATGATAAATGATGGCATATCTTGAATTGCAGTATTCAGACGTACATTTTTGTAAGAATGATCCTGATTAGTTTGGTTTATGAAAAAATGAGCAAAGAAAAGGGGTACCATCGGGATTCGAACCAGAGACCTCCTGGTTACTAGTCAGGCGCTAAAATTATATTTAAAAAAAAAAAAAATTATATTAAAAAAGCTGCATCACTTCACCGTGATCCCTCGCATTTACTCCAAGTTGATTTCTATCCTTCGGGTTTATGCCAGGTTTCTATAGCTTCTGACCATTCGAGCATTGAAGAGTTAACGGGTATTAGGGACAACCACATCCGGGGCTTACTATAGCTCAGATGGTAAAGCGCCTGACTAGTAACCAGGAGGTCTCTGGTTCGAATCCCGATGGTACCCCCTTTTCTTTGCTCATTTTTTCATATTATATATTTCTGGTCAGTTTCCAAATTTACCCAAAAATTAGTTTGGTTTATTACCTGACTACTAAGGAAGCAATTAAATACTTATAAGTAAGCAACCAGGGGGCCTATAGCTTTAAGTCCTATCCCAGGGACTTCGGGATTAATGCCTTACCAAAGGGCACTATTTTAGCACATCAACTTTTTTCAAACCAGGGATCTCCCTTTTATGAGACCGCTGCTCTACCAACTTGAGCTATCACGCCTCCCCCATGATGATGTTCATGATAAGAAATTTTGTGATTATGATGATTTATAAGAAAATTCAGATTAGGAAATGAATACTGTAAAGAAAAGTGAAAACAGGAGAGGAGAATTTACAGGGAAAAAAAGTTTGATATTGAAACAAGAAAAGGGATGACATGCAAAATAGAGGGGAAATTAGAATGAGGAGAAAAGTTATTAAACTGTCAGTTGGCTTGCGTGGGAGTCCTGTACAAGTTACAAGTGCTCTACATTTTATGATTTTATCTTCCTCAATTCTGTGGGCGTTTAAAGATGACTAAAGTTTAGATGAAAAAGGTCACTCTATTTATTGTCAAAGTCATGAGAAGGGCAGTTATCAGAAATAGAACAGATAGATATTACTCTGGATTTGTCTGAATAGACTGATTTAGGGTTAGCTTCATCTCAAATTAACCCCCCCCCCCCCCCCCCCCCCCACTAGGTGGATTCACACCTGCCCGATCTGGAAAAGTTCCCGTAATCTGTGATCGGGTATTTTTACCCCGATCACAAACTACGCGTAATTTTGCAAGTGTGAAACCAAACTACGCGTAATATTCCCGTAAATTAGCAGGTACTTCGTCGAAACTACGCGTAGTTTCACCAAGGTCGTGGGAACTTTTGTAGTGTGAACATAAATTACGGGGACTTTCTATTCCCCCTTTCTTTTTATTTTGTATTTCTTTGTTTTTCCTTCTTTCTTCTCGTTCCTTATGCATTTCTTTGTTTTTCCTTCTTTCCCTGCTTCTCTTATGTATTTCCTTGTTTTTCCTTCTTTTTGCTCTTTCCTTATGTATTTCTTTGTTTTCCTTTTTTCTTCTCTTTCCTTATGTATTTCTTTGTTTTTCCTTCTTTCTTCTCTTTCCTTATGTATTTCTTTGTTTTCCTTCTTTCATCTCTTTCCTTATGTATTTCTTTGTTTTTCCTTCTTTCCCTGCTTTTCTTGTGTATTTCTTCCCTTGTTTATAACTTCGGGTATCTTTCCCGGAAAAGACGGTTCGGGCAGGTGTGAACATGCAAAACAAATTACGCGTAATTTGGTGATTGGAAAAGTTCCCGTAATTTACGGGTATTTTTCTCGATCGGGCAGGTGTGAATCCACCTACTGAGGTCTAGAGATAAATTACCCTCCTTTTGAAAGTTTTTTTTTTTTTTTTGTGTGTGCATTTATATAATATTAAACCTTATCATGACAGTCAACATATTCTCAGGAATGTGTATACAGTGGGACATACTCCAGTGCCTTGCAATAGCCTCCCAAATGAAAAAAAAAACAAACAAACAAAAAACAAATCAATCGATCATACATATATGTACATTATTATTCAAGTATTGAAATACATGTACATGTAGGCCTATCCCTTTCGCAATTAATGTGACTGCATAGAATTCTGTCATTTCAGCTAGTGCGTTGTACAATGTAGTTTGCATATAAAGTGTTCGCATAAAGCACTTTAAAGTGCTTTGGTAAATACAGATCATGACACTGGTGGTCAAATGATGTATCATATAGGCGAGGCAGTCAGTCACTTCAGGAGAAACAGCCGTATATATATTTATTCTACAAGAACGGCAAACTTACATTAGGCAGTTCCGCACTAGTCAAATGGCATGCTGTGAGGTGGATCAGGGGAAAACACCCAAAATCAGTCAAGCGTGAAGTTCATGTTGCACTAGCCCAAGCTAGCGTGAGCTTAACAAATTTAAAATCTGACCTAGCGCCGCAAAAAACGAGCCTGATATATGCATGATGGGATCAGGCTAAAGATGGCTTCACACCGTCCCAGAAAATGAGCAAAGATGGACACACAAAATGGGAAATGTTAGGGTTTGCGAGAAGTCAGCCCTGAACTTGGTCAACAGCCAAACAAGAGCCAAAACGAGAATGATGTCTACAGAAGGTTACCCAATGGCTCTGGAACAAAAGTATTTTACACCCAACTATTAAATTGGGTACATGAATGGCCCGATGCTTTCGTGATCACGGCAAAATTTGAAATTTTCCATAATTGTGTGTCCATCCTTGCTCAACTTTGGGACAGTGCGATGCAGGCTTATAGGTTAGGCTAGTGCAGCACTGCTCATTTACATGTACCACACTCTTTCAAGGCAAAAGACGCAAAACTAGCTCAAGTTTGGAAATAGCCCCAGATGACTTAGGCTGAGATTTTGCTTTAATTCAGTGCGTTTTTTAAGAAAAAGACTGATATTCTCTAACCGGTCTATTTCATCTGACCAGGAAGAGCGTGCTAATTATCAAGCTCGCCCTAGTGTGGTACCACCTACATTTGTAGGGAGGTGAGATCTCTTTGCATTTACTCTATCTCTCTCATCCAAATAATGCAATCAATGGAATGGATCATCGAGTGATGGAGATATGAAAATGACCAATCAATACAGTTAAAACCTGAAGGTCTTTCATAATTATGAAAAATTAATAATATTGCAGGTGGGATAGTGTTAGAAATTCTGAAAGTGTTTGGCACTTGGCCAAATACGTACATGTACAGTATATGAAATGCATGTAGGACATGGAAATTAATTTCTAGATTTAGTAGCAGTACACAATGCACATACAAATATTAATAAAACTTCAATTATGATTAAATGCATATTTTGATAGTAATGAAGGCACTGACCTCCTAGAATATAAACCTTCCAATTAATTTTAACCAATACAGTGTATGTAGTAAAAAAAGATCTCCATCAGAGTTGTTAAGTATTATGGCCAATATAATAGTGAAACATCCATGATATACCGGTATGCCAAACGTTTACTGGTGTATTATGTGTACCTGTACATATACATGAAAGCTATTGATTCCGGTAATATTTTCTTGGTAATGGTTGTAATTGATTGACCTCTTATAAACTGCAAACATTTATCAATTCTGTGTACTTGACTTACATGTACATGTACTGTGTTTTATGAAGGACCTACAAAATTTCATTCCTGTTCTAGAAAAAAAAAAGAAGATGCCATTCCCAACTTGTCATTATGTTGAGAAGAATCATGCAATTAGAATTTATTTAGTATAAATTATGTAAAGCAGCATAGGAAAATAAAAGAATGAAAAAAAAAAAAAACAAGAGAGGGAGTATGTATAAAAAGAGGAAAGAGAGAGAGGTGTGTAGGGATAGTAGATGAAGGAAAATACATAGAGGAGAGAAGGGAGAAAGAGATACACGTTTAGGAAATAATAATATGGAATGAGAATGAGAAAGAGAGAGAAAGAGATACACGTTTAGGAAATAATAATATGGAATGAGAATGAGAAAGAGAGAGAAAGAGATACACGTTTAGGAAATAATAATATGGAAAGAGAATGAGAAAGAGAGAGAAAGAGAATGAGAAAGAGAGAGAAAGAGAAAAAAGCTATCAGAAAATAAGAGGGGGAAGAGAGGAAGGAAAAATAAGAAACAGAGGAGAGAGGGGAGAAAGAAAAAGAGGAATGAAAGAAAAATAAACAGAAACACAGAGAACAGAAATATAGGGAGAGGAAAGAAATACAGAAATAAAGAAGGAGAAAAAGTAAAAAGAAACAACAGAGAAAGGAAATAAAAATTAAGAAAACAGAGGAGAGATTGGAGAAAGAGAGGGACTGTAAGCAAGAGTAAATGCCCACCCTTTTAACCCCCCCCCCTGAAAAAAAAACTTGCACTTCCCTGTGTCCAATGAAAGGATTTTGTGAAAAATCTAGCAGAGACCAGATGAAAAGATGTGCATGGGTGTGACCGTAGCTATAGATAGATGAGGGGGAAGAAAGAGATGAGAAGAGATGGATGGCAATTAAAAAGCACCATCATCACACATCATTAAACATGTATACCTCTCTCTCTCTCTTTGATCATACGTTCATTTCATCATTGAACAGCTATACCCTCAATATTTACTGACCTTCTATATAATTGGCAGCGTTTTAATTATGAATTTTCATTGCGTCTGAAATATCCAGTAAACAGTTCTACGAGTTGTCTTGCTCCTAGTATAATCTATCCTTTGAAGCAGTGGAGGCTTAGGATAAATTATTAAACTCTGTTTAAACTCTGTTTAAATTTGATGAAAAGTACAATTTAATGACTATTTTCTATTCTGAAAGGGATTGTTTTGTAGGAAATATAATTGCGTCATTTTCATCTTAATGCATAAGTTCATGAATATAAATGCAAAATGTAATTGAAAACCAACATGTAGAGTGTAAATAATAGAAATACAAGTACATGTACATTGTACATAAACTACATGTACCTGTCAGTGAAAAATGCAGTGAAATAAAGGGAAAGAACTTAGCATGTATTGTGTACAAGAGCAAGTGAAGTATAAGAGTAGTGCGTATTTTACAGTGTGCCCGTCCGCGGTCAGATCGCAATCGTTCTTTACAAAACAAGCAATTCTTTTCTTCTTCTTATTTTTTTAAAGAACCATTTCAGTACAGCAAATAACGCTTCTGACCTCTCTCCTTGTTTGTGCCTCATGTACCCGATTTACTATGTTATATTATTTTGTAAATTTCCTATTTATATATGTTATGTTTGTACATTGAACCCAATTCGACCTTTGGGTCGCTACCTTCAATATTTCAATAAAACCTTTTCAATTTCAATTTCAATTTCAATGTCATTGTAGAATTGAAAAAAAAAACAAAAAAACTCAGAAAACCTAGAAAAGAGCTCTTAAAAGTGAGACTTAATGATATCAAATGTTTTCTATTCAATTTTGTTCCTCTATGGAGCTCCTTCTTGTTTTAAGCTCCATAAAAGAAAGGGGGGAAACCCTGATGTAATGTTACACCTCCAAATACCATGACATGTCTACATGTACTGCATATTTTGCAAATATTATTCATCTACATTACCAATTCTTAATGTATTTGTTTTAAATATATTTCTTTATCACATGTATTTGTTATAAAATATTTATCACATTTTAGGTTCACCCTGACAATCCTGGCTGGACTATCTTTGAGCAGACGGCCAGTCTAGAGGTCAAATCATTCTTTGGATTTGAGAACACGGTGGAGAAGATCGCTGCCAAGCAGTATGCTGCCAACATCAAAAAGGTAAGAATAGACTTGTCAAGTTTCTTGTAAATTAGCATAAAGAATGATCATTTGTTTATGAGAACCTTCTTTGGAGATGCTGAAATTGTTTCATACCTCACACTGACTCTCATCTTGTTTAATTTGTTTTAACGAAGGCTTGTTTTATAGTTCAAAGGTTCCTAACTCAAAAAAAGGTTTAATTTTTCGGAAATGAAACAGGATTTGGGACTCTGTAAGTGAATTAGGGTTTTTAATCTGGCAATGAAATACAAATGTAAAAAGGGTCTGTTCACATAAAATAACCCTAACAAATCATTCATTTTGGATTTAAAAATCTCTTCCACTTTCAGTGAATATAACCTGTAGACAAACAACATAAAACAAAACGAACTATTGAACCAAAATTTGGATAGACAAACCTTCAGGTATCGGAATTTTGTTGTTGTGTATTCTGGCATAAAAATCTTCAGAGAAAAGAGTAGCCCCCAATTATATTATATGTACCGGCAACTTCTAATGCTATGCATAAATTGTTCATATCAACAAAAATGAATATTTAGATTAATACAACCTTATCAACCTGCTCTTGGAAGATATTTCTCTTTTTTTGGGTTTTTTTTTAGAGGTGCTTAGCATCGAGAACCAGCTACTTACATGTACATCCACCTATATTAAACAGGATAAAAATAAACACATTTAAGCTTCCTACGTTATAAACCTGGCTACATGTGGCAGGGCTTTTAGCGTAATAAGATCAATTGAAATTAATTGGATTAGTGAGTGCTCAGGTGTTATTAATAGATGGATGCCAAAGCTGTTAGAATTTCGCTGATCCCGACAAACGGGTATGTATCAGGGGGGTAATGGGGCTAGAAAGCTCTGCAAAAAAGGTTAAATGGAGTTTTGATTATAATGAAGCGTTATACATGTACATGTAATTCTCTGTTCAAAACTTCTTCTCAAAAGGTGAAGACATGTTTAAAAGCTGTTAATGGTAAATGTTAAATTTAGAGGGAAAGTGGTGTTATTCATAACAGAACAGTTAATGACCAATATACATGTACAAGAAAGATCTCTCCTCTGTTATTTTATCACAGAGTAGAAAATTCTAATAATTGTCCCCAAATAAGGCATTAGGAGATCAAGTTTATGGCCCTTGCACATGTGTTATTTCCCACCGTCGTTTCAACACACTCGCAGCCTTTGATATATAATTGTAACCCTAATACTCATTAAATTTGCATCTCATATTTTCCATATTCATCATCATCACCAACATCTCTGTCCTTTTCTGTCTGTCTGTCTGTTTGGCTCTCTCTCTCTCTGTCTTTCTATCTGTCAGTCTGTCTTTTACGTCTCTCTCCTTTTTTTTTCTTCTTGAACATGTATTACGCCAAAGGTAATGTTCACATATTGTTCTTCATTCTGACACTTGCTCTATCTTTTTTTCTTATCTCTCCATCCTCTCCTATTCCCCCTTTCCCCTCTTGATTTCATTCACTTCCTCACTCTTTCTATTTTTTGGAATGCAGAACTGGTGATCTTTCATTCTATCTTATTTTTTTCATTTTCTGACTATCTCTCTCTCTCTTTCTTTCTCTTTCTCACTCTTCATCTTTATCTCTAGGAATGCTTAAATTATCATCAAACTATTCTGCTGCCTAGTTTGATTGAATATTGAGATGGATGTGCTATAGGTGTAGGGCATGGATATTTCATTTGGTACGATGACGATTTGCGTCACGTCCTGACGTGGGTTAGGGAAGAAAAGGGGGTTTAGCTGTTAGGCTTTTTGGTCTGGTTGACAATAGAAATTGATCCAGGAAATGAAAATCATACTGACAAGTGGAGAGGAAAATTGTGCTGGGGATAACTACACCTTTGGTTTAAAGATAATGTTCAGTTCTGTAAGAGAAAATTAGATTGGAGAGTTTAATTTGTATGATTTCAGATTATATTTCGCTTCTGGAGCACAACCTTCATGTGTTTCTGACCGCAAAATTCACTGGTCAGATGGTATTCAATGATGATTCTTCTCAACATAATGACAAGTTGGGAATTTTTAGGGGCGAAAATAGACTCGCAGCAGTTTCACAAACAAATGATTTGTGTAATTATGTTTTTCCTTGTCATAGAAAATTAAGCTAACTTTTTTTTTCAAAAGTAAATTCTATAAAATTAAAGTTGATCAGCAGGAAATATTTTTCTTTATTTATTTGATAATTTGTACTTGTTTCTTATTTTTTTTTTCTCCTTTGCTTACTGTACATGTATATCATGTTTTAGAAAATACATGTACAGACTGTATTTCCTTAATGTGCCAGACTCGTACATAAATATTTATCTGTAGCTGCCAGTTTTCATTACTGTCGTATCAATAAACCAGACTCGTGACTTGCCCATAACCTTTAAAAAGCTCATGACTTTTTTCTTTCTTTTTTCTTTAAAGGAAACACATTTCTAATCTCGACTTTGTACATGTAGATAGAAAGTGAAAACTGTCACAACTACACACAATCATTGAATCTCATACTTTTTTAAAGAAATCTGTTTCAAACCTATGTTTTTTTCTTAATCTAAAAAAGAAAAAACAAAGACTCATGCAGATTTTAAGGATAACCTCAAAAAACCTTGTTTCATTTTTGATATAGGAAACACATTTCTGGTCATGTCTGCAACTTTTCACTGCTGCTGGGGTTCAAATAAAGAACATTTTTCTTTATTTGGAAGAAAGCTATACCATAACAGATTTTTGTTCTTCCAAAAAACGAACTGGTACATGCAATCCCACTGTTAGCCTTGGAAGAGCTTTTCGTTTTGTTATTGAAAAAGGAAGCACATTTGAAGTCATGTTCTGGTCATGTCTACAGTTGTACAAACTGTTCTGGGTATGTGGGTTCAAACAGAAGACACCACTCATTGCAAAGCCCTAGATCTTCTGATTAGTATTTTAGATATACATGTACATGATATAAAGCCCAAGGAGCTTAAACATTGAAACCCATCTCTGATGATAACACATGTGGCCATGTGTTTTAAGTTCGCCGCCTTTTGCGTTACATACAAATTTGACTACAAACGGCTCTTATTTCTCTTCAAGGACCTGTATCTCAAAAAGTATACCCCCTATAATATCAAAACTATACATTTTCTAAAAGGAAATTCCTCAAGGAATCTAAATCTGCATTGAAAAATTACACCAGGTTTAAGATAAAAAAGTAATTAAGAAAATTTCAAGAAATTTAGAAGCGTCTCCGCTTCCGGCACCACCCCTACTCCCCCATACTTAAACCATTGTAGCTCCACCAAAATGATACCTAGAACAATGAAACTTTACAGGGAGCTAGCACAGTAACATAGCTTCAAAATGAGATCAAATTTGTTACATAAACTTTCTTACTTTTGACAATATTGACAAATTAATGCTGAAAAATAGCAAAAAGCGTAACAGCACCACCCTATTTGGTTGGCGAGTTCATAACACACGACCATGCATGTACATGCAATATACAGCATGCCTGCAATGTATGTTCTCCCTCTTAATAGCTTTCAGAACTAGAAGTGAATGTTTTACAAGAAAGGAAGCAAGAGAAAATAGAACATCTCCCAAAATTTATACGTACTATTGGTTTAAAATCTTCACCATATCTCTCTTTGATTACTGTTCGGAATAAGAAATTTAACAAGAAGCTTGTGGGCTTTAAAACAAGGTAGCAAAGAATATATATACTAACTCCGAAAAGTTGTACATGTATTAATTGTGAATTACCCTCAAAATATCTCTGTTTGATATTGCAGTTTGGATTTAGAAATGAGTTTAATATTTCACAAGAAACTTTAGGGCTTGAAGCAGTGTTGAAAGGAAGGAAGAAAAAATAAAAATAACTCCAAAATGTTGTGTTTTTTTTTAAACAGAAAGGAACATTTCACAAGAATCTTTTATGGCTTTATGAAGCTGTGTTGAAATGGGAAGCAAGAGAAAATAAAATTAGAAATGAAAAATTAAAAATAAAAGTTTAACTACACTGTACATGTACATGTAGCTTTGATTGACCTCCATTCATAATTCAGTTTCATTAAGAACATTTAAGACATGAGGCCGTACAAAATACTGACTTCCTATCATTGTCATTACTTTACAATGTATGTTATTCAAGAAGTGGAATTGTTTGTTGAGGCTTATGAAGGGAATGGAGAAATTTAATGGAGGTCAAAATATATAAGTCTATGATGCAAGCTTTTAAGATTTATGTTTCTCTAATTAAGAATGAGCAATTAGTTAATGGGCCACAAACTACTCCTTCATTCATAACCCTGGTCTGTTAAATGGACAGAATGATTTGTATCATAACACCTTTATTCTCGTCATTTAATTGGAGGATTGGTGGTCACATGATATTTACAATATAATACATTGAGTGACTATGTCATCAAGCATGCATTATTTATTTATTAGTACCATTTGCATACATGTCACGACAACCGACACATTATATACATTTAATACATGAACTCCAAATCAACTTTCATTGCTCAAAATGCCATGTCAACATATTCAGTGCAGCAGTTAAAAATTTTATAAAACAAATAATGAATTTGTTTTCTTTTGTTGAATGGTGCAACTATGGAAGGTCAATGTCTTATTCAGTTTTTTACATGTATGGTCACAGGAAGAGGAGAAAGTAAAATTCTTCTGTAATTGTATTTTAAATCTTCCAATGATAAAACGTTGTAGTTCAGCAAGAAGACAGTCATCTTGAGGAGAAAGTGTCAGCATGTGAACAGACCCGATGAAGGTAGATTTATGGTCACGGGAAGAAGAGAAAGTAAATTTTTCTAATACATACATGTATATATATAGACCTTCAAACGATCAATATACACTGTAGAGCATGAGGGACATCTTGAGGAGAAAGTGTCCAGATGTAAACAGACCCAATGAAAGTGGATGCATGGTCATGGAAGAAAGAGAAAGTAAATTTACAGAGAGCACTATCGGTGGCTGAGTGAGTTATTCCTGGATACATTCGCAGTACCGATGATCCACATTAAACATGTGCATACATGTGTACTTACAAACATGCACACATTCATTGAGTGCTATAAGGTCATTCATCCACATTCACATACTGAGTTAAGTCTTTCTTGTTCTTGACATGAGATATGTATATCATCAAAAACATACACAATATTGCATAAATTATGTGTACAAATGTAGGCTTTTTTGTGTTACATCATTGCCAGGAGTAGATCAGTCTAGATATGCTCTCTCTCTCTCTCTCTCCTTCTTGTACATTTGTTAGGCCATAAAAGTCCTTCCACTATGTATCATAAAGAGGTGTTCTGGAAGGAGAGAGTGTATGAAATAGCATTATCATCAAATAAAATGTATGAACTGTTGCTTTAATGTACACCGTATACATATGAATGGGCTCTTTGTTTGATGGTTTAATAGTAAGTTCACATCTACTGTAGTTAAGACACTGATGTCACACCGTCTTGAAAAGCTATCAGAGTCTCTCCCACCTTAAAAAACTTATCTAACTTTGAGCTGTGACCCTCTTTTAACGTTTATGCCAGGGAGTGACATTTACTGTGTAGGTATATGTACGTGTAGGCTTATCCTCCTCAAATAAATGCATCAAACTTGGCTTCTGTGATGTTGAGGTGCTTTGCCAAAACCGGAATAGGGCTTTAAAATGTGGAGTTGTAGACCATCACTTCAGGAGGTATTCAGCATAGATCTGGTAATGATTCTGCCTTTGAATGGAATTCATTCTGTTATTGAGGCCTCTCCTCCTGAAATAAATCCAACAATAGTTACCTCTGTGATGGGGAGTTTGGATGATACAGCTGTATATATTTTCTGCTTCATGCAAAAGGGGCGTAAATTTTGTAATACTAATAGAGCTTTATAAGTTGGACCTGTAGGCTGCCACTTCAGGACCTACCCATTCTTGTAATGTCTGTACCAGGGAGTGGAATTTACTCTGCTAGCTCTGTCTTTCCTCCTCAAATAAAACCACAATTACCTATGTGATGGCTTGTTTGGATGACGTATATTCTGCTTCATGCAAAAAGGACGTAACAGGGCTTTAAAAGTTGGACCTACATGTATAGGCTGCCACTACAGGAGGTACATTGTACTCATTCTTGTATGTTTCCACCAGGGAGTGGAATTCACGCTGTTAGCTGGGCCTCTTGTCTTCAAATAAATCCAACAATTGTTACCTCTGTGATGGGGAAGAGGGATGGTAATGTTTAGCGCTCAAAGGAATTATGAAGCTTTAATGTTGAACCGACAGGTTAGTGCTACAGCTTTAAGAGGTACATGGCATCTTGTAATGTCTCTACCAGGGAGTTGAATTTACTCTGTTAAGTAGGCCTCTCCTCCTCAAATAAATCCAACAATCATTGCCTCTGTGATGGGAAGGTGAGATGATTATGTTAAAAGCTAGAAAGGTGTTATAGAGATGTACAAATGTTGGTCCAATAGACCATCACTGGGATAGGAGATAGTTGGCATTCATGATCATCTTGTAATGTCTCTACCAGATAGTGATTGGAATCTGTTAGCTCGGTCTATAAATCCAACAATCATTGCCTCTGTGATGGGAAGTTTGGATGATAATGTTAAAAGCTAGAAGAGTGTTATAGAGCTGCAATGTTGGACCAAACAAATAAATCATCACTCTTTAAAGATAGGAGTTACATGTAATGGGCATCTTGTAGTGTCTTTGCCAGAGTGTGGAATTTTACTCTGTTAGCCAGGCCTCTCCTCAAATATATCAAACAAACATTGTCTCTAATGGAGAAGTGGTGTGACGATGCATCTACTGCTGTTCAGAGACAGAGGGGGCATTTAGTCATTATTTTTTAGTACACCTACAGTACATGTAGTGCCTTATGGCTGCTGACGTGTCGAATTTTGTTTCTTGTGGAGTGAGGTTTGCATTCTACTTCATCAAGGAAAGAGTGCATTCACTTGTAATGTATGTGTTGATAGGTAGGAGGGAGTTATATTTATGTCAAACATGTATATGGAGTTGCACCCTTCTGCTTCTCAGCTGCAGAAATGTGAATTACAAGTATACATTGTAGCTTAATAAATGTAGGTGATGATTTCTCATTTTTTTGTTGTGAATTCAGGGTTGCACTGTAGAGTTAATCTGAGGTTCACGATGAATTCATAGAGCAAGATGGTTTTAATTGGAGTTGGAGGATTGTAGCATAACAAATTAATTCTACATCACTGATTAGCAAATTATGAGTTGAGTTGCAATTAATTGCATTTTTTAAATGATGGAAGCCCAGTTGATGATGATGGATAGTTTTATACTATTTTTAGTATTGGCTTCATGATTAGCACTCAATTGGCTTATTTCAAGGGATTAATTAGTTTTGGGAGAGATTGGGCTTTGGATATTTAACTATATGTACTTTGTCAGCTGGATTTGAAATTGAGTAGGCCTAAATATTATGAAATTAGATTACTAATTTTAGATTATATTCACTGTTTATTTTGAGCCAATTTGATCCAGAAATGACTGAAATATTAAAAAATAAAGAATAAATTTGTCGGTGGCGTCGTTCATTTGGATCATGGTATAGTCAATGAGTGTAAAACCGATGCGAATTCCACTGTGATACGCGCGCAGCGGATGCATGGTGTGTTCTAAAGCCCAGCCGATAGGCGCGGAGTTATAGTGAACTTACCCCCGAGTTTGACCATTATACGTATATGCACCCCTCTCGGCCAACAACACTTACATTTTTTTAAAATTCATGAAAGGAATGTCAGGCAATTTCTAATATATTTTTTTATACATTTGTACATGCAGAGTCATTTGGAACTACTTTCAGTAATATTCAGGAGAATTTATTTGCTGTTCTCATTTAAAATATCCCTTAATTTAACTGGAAATGTAAGGGAACTTTACGTCAAACTTAACTTGTTATTAAACATGCCCCTGGATTTTAATCAAATTATCAATATTGTTATTCTTAACTCTTTTTAGGGTAAGGAAGTGCTGCTGTATTACATCCAGGAGATACTGGCTGAAGGTGAGACTAATTTCCCAACATGGATGGACATTCACGGGGAAGAGGACGGAGAGAAGGAGGAGAACGAGGAAACCAATCCACCGGTCATCACAGAAAACGAAAACTTCAGTACGCCAAAGAGGAACTCAACATTGGTTAAACAACAATCGGTAAGAAATTAGAAACTTCTTTTTATAACTTGACTACAACAACAAATAATATGGACACTGGATGTGCTTTCTTATAAACCACTTTATAATGGGTAGTTACAATGTACCTGTACATGTATAAGAAACATCTCAAAGCGCTAACAATGTCCATGTATTGGGTAGATGGGTTTATTTTCTTGAATTGATGTTTTACCGTCCAAATCAACAACAACAATGTAAATCGACATTTTTTTAGTGGTGGTAACTGATTGGATATAACTTAAAGTATGTACTCACCGTTCCAATATTTATTATGTATGCTATTATTGAGAGTAACTTCACCTTTTTATTTTTATATTTTCTTCATTCAAATGAAAACTCTGGTTAACAGGAGGAATCCAGCACGTTACGACCTTTCAACAAGCAGCTGACCCCTGCCGCACTAGGCATTACAGACTGCTCTATCATTAGGAACAGACTAGCTTCCAGTACTATGGCTGAACAAGGCGGAGCTGTAGAGGGCGCTACAGCATCTGCTGCTGAAGGTTAGTTTGGAAAGAGTTCCATTAGATCTTTGTGTATAAATGGCGTGCTGTTTGGGTTGAGATTATTAACAAATTTGGTTACACATTGATAAGTGAAAGCTAAATTGAAAGGAAATAATAAAATCACTAAATGGTATTCTTATTATCTCGGGTTTAAAGTTTTTGGAAATGCTTATGGAGGAATATGTTCATAGTTTGTCAAAATTTGCATGTTACAATGTCTTAAAGCTTCATATTAATGTAATTGACTGAGATATAAATGTATGTGCAATTGATAAAAGGCCATTCGAAAGGTGATACAGAATGAATTCCAGATGATTTTACTGATAAATTTATTAACATCTTTTGCTGTCTTTTAACAAAAATATTTTAATCATTTCTTGTTACAGAGGCATCAAAGGTGGATGAAGATTACATCAAGAAATTCTTGGGAGATCTGACACCCCTACAAGAGAGTAGACTAATCCAGCTCAGGGAATGGCTGAGTGAAACTCATAAAGGAAAAGTAAGGACCACTGTATTATGTAATAGGGGGTTTTAATAACTGCATGATATTGTTCAAAAAAATTTTTAACAACTGAGTTGTGCTCCACTACATTACAAAATATAGAGCTAGCTGTAATCTGAAATCTTCTAGTTTAAAAAATGGGCATAAAAAATATTATGACTTGCCTTTCTTGCAAATATTCCTTTCATAATATACGCAGAATAGTTTACCACTCTTTATCCATAATGATCTACTGTATGAGCTGAAATTTTCTTATAAAGATATTTTCATGAATTTGGACTACATGTAGGTGTGGAAATTCAGGAGGGCTTTATTTTGAGATTTTTGTATCATTTTCATTGCTACAAATAGCCTTATATTGAAGTAAAAAAGTTTACCAGCGCTGACTCGCAAAATTCACGAAAATAAAGCCGCCTCAAAAATTTTGTGAGGACTGACGCTCAAAATTCATGAAAACGATAACCCTGCAAAAATGTCAGCTTATACAGTATGTTGTGTTTGTATTCATTATTAGACTCACTTCTGTTCGAGCCTTCAGCAAGTTATTATTAGAGCTTATCATGATCAATGGAAATTTAAAAATTGGTATATCAAATATAGTTCTGGTTCTATGGGTAGCAAAAAAAAAGAGAATGAACTTCAAGATAATGACATCCAAAGAATTTGTATTCCTTTTTATTTTCCCTCCAAATCAAAGAAGAATGAGACCGATAAACAAATCAAAGCTGTAAGTAACTGGTAAAATGTGGTTTTTAATATTGGAGTTCTGTTCATTTACCTGACCAGTTGTATATACTTCCCTTTAAATTTTATTTTCTACCATACTATACTTTCACTGAGGTTGCAAGACCTTGTATCTCAAAGTACGTCTTTCTATGGAAATTTCCAAATATGTGATATCCTGTCTAAATTTTCTCCTCTTCCCCCAAAACAAGCAACCATAGTATGTCAAATATAAGGCAATCAGTTAGAGTTGTGTTTTTTTCTCATTCTCCTGAACATTATTATTTGAGATATGAGGTTTTGTTGGCCTGATCTGAACCCTGAATATTTACACCATCCTGCTATTATAATCATTACCAATAGTAAGACATATATGTCATTTTATTCAGCCATTCTGTTGGCTAACTATTATCCTCATGAATTATAATGACTTGTTTAGGCAAATTATGATTAATATGCCCTGAAATCTGGATTTGAGATATGAGGTTTTGTTGGCCTAATAGCTATATCTGAACCCTGAATATTTACACCATCCTGCTATAATCATTACCAATAGTAAGACATATATGTCATTTTATTCAGCCATTCTGTTGGCTAACTATTATCCTCATGTATTATAATGACTTGTTTAGGCAAATTATGATTAATATGCTCTGAAATCTGGATTTGAGATATGAGGTTTTGTTGGCCTAATAGCTATATCTGAACCCTGAATATTTACACCATCCTGCTATTATAATCATTACCAATAGTAAGACATACATGTATGTCATTTTATTCAGCCATTCTGTTAGCTAACTATTATCCTCATGAATTATAATGACTTGTTTAGGCAAATCATGATTAATATGCTCTGAAATCTGGATCTTCATTTAACACCAAACACAAAACAAGAAATGATTTATGTATCACTAATTTGGTGTCATCGTTTGGTGTCTGCAGTTTGGCGTATTTTAGCTTGCTGGGGTGTTGCGCTTTTTGCAAAATATATTTTGGACCTGAGCCCTGGATTTGTTGGTTAAGTTTATGAACACATTTTCATCCACTAACACTATTTTATGCTTATAGCAATTGAAAGTTACCATTGATTTCATATTTCTTTCTTCTATGAGTAGCTTAATTTTGATGGGTTATCGAGCAATGTTGCCATGGAACATATAGTTTACCTTTAATGAAAAGTTTATGCAATGTGGCCCTGACGTGGCAAGATATCGGATAATTTGGTGTTTTGCTGTCAAATAGAGAGGCATTATGTAACTTTGCAATCTGCAAATCAGAAGCTAGTTTTGAATATTGGCCCACTAATCTGAATGGTGATTTTAAAACTCAGTTGTACGTGTAGTACAATATTTATCTCCATACATTACATATTCTTACTTATATTACTGTAAGCTACATGTACCTACATGTAGCAAAATAAAAGGCATTTTTTATTTATTTATTTTTTGAGGAACCAGCAGAAAATAAAACTAATCTAAGTACTGTTATTTTCTTTGATATTCCATGAGAGAAGATAAATCCTACTTTTATTACACATTCAATTTTATGATGATTAAATGAAACTACACTGTTCAAATTAGAGCAAGGTCTTTAAAGTTGATTATCATGAAAACTTGTTTTCCAGCTGTGAGGCATCATAAAAGCAGTGATGAATTATGTATTTTCAACTTATCTGACAATAACGATGTATCATTTTTTGTAGATACATGTACCAAAGACTTACACAAGGCATAACATGTGTCTGCGGGGCCTGTTTGGAGATCACTTGTTAGTACCTGAAGTGGCTATCCTAGGTAAATTATTAAACAATATTATTGTTATTATCACTAGATGCCAAAGGATTCCCATCTGTTGCGATTCTTACGAGCGAGAGACTTCAACACAGAGAAGGCCCATGAGATGATCACTGCATCGCTAGCATGGAGGAAACAACACAAAGTAGATCAGATTCTAAGCACCTGGGAGCCACCTCCTATACTGTTGGATTACTTTCCGGGTGGATGGCACTTCAGTGATAGAGGTAAGTTTCACAAAAATAGATTTTTGTATAATTATTGTTTTTGTTTAGTTATAAAATTATGAAAAATAGGAAATCAATTACTGTATTCGTGGATATATATGCGGTACATTAATTTTCGCGGATTTCGCGCAAATAGCAGCAGGCGCGAATTAAAAAACCAGTGAATATATAGGCATGAATTCCTATGCATGTATTGAATGGGTTCAATTCCGAGATTACAAACATGCAGCGCGAATTTAAGACCTTGTGAACATGTTTTGAGGCCGTTCCAACGCGAAAAATTAATTGCGCGAAAATAACAGAGAATACAGTACTCCTTTGAGGGTACATGTATTTCCATGAATGGGAGGCAAAGATTTTGTTGATTTTCATTGACTTGGAGTCCACTTGGTATTGTCAATGGTTATTACGTCAGTTCACATATGAATTGTAATATGTTTACTTATTTGATTGCTTTACAGAGGGAAGACCTGTGTTCATCATGAGGCTTGGCCAGCTTGATGTGAAAGGACTTATCAAGGCTGTAGGGGAAGAGGCAATACTCAGACATGTAAGTTATTTCTCATGTTGAGGAGTGCAATTGGTTTGTAAGAATAAAGAGTTTGAATCTACATGGTTTGAACTAGTTATATAGCCACCTCAGTACAAGCACATACAATGTACATTATTGAATTGCAACAAAATCCATGGAACATTTTATGGTTAAAAAATATAAAGTTACATTTTGCATTTCTTCTTACTTTTTTTAAAATATGATCCTTCCCAAAATGTTCAAATTTTGAATATTGTATGCTTTTGAAAGGTTATGATATTCATAATTTGAAATGATATTTATGTAGAATCCCATGACCTGCATAATTAAGATACATACAGATACATGCAATATGATAAACGAAAGAGAACATATTTTAAAGATATTATCTAATTTACATAAATACATGTAACAGCATTACTAAACTACTTGAATAACTTTAATGAATGATTATTATCCTCTGTTTTAGGTTTTATCAATAAATGAAGAGGGGATCAGGAGAACGGAGCAAGCTACAAAGCAGACAGGACGTCCAATCAGGTGTGTTGTAGATCTTGATTGTTATAATAAATGCATTAGACTCTCATTATAACAAGGTGCTCAGACCAAACTTATGACCTTGCTATATTGAAATTTTTGTTTTGCATGTTTGATATTAGGGCTGGTAGAATTGTCTCTTAAATGAAATGCTTAATGACCTTCCTTTACATGGTGTAGCCTATCGAGGCTCAAACCAGCGACCTGTGCCTTCCCAGACAAGTGATCAAACCATTTGACGACCTTACTGTAACTCTACTACTTCGATAGTTTTCTGTTGAGAGAAACATATTATTAATTTTTAGAAAAGTGTACATGTAACACTTGTACCTGTAAGAGTTTGTGATAGTTCAACCCTTCCATGACAAACAATCATAACCTACTTGAGACTAAGTAAACACTCGATAGTCTTTTATCCATTTTAGATTAGAGTATTGGTATAATAAATATTTATACGACCAAGGAAGTGTAACAACTACAATGACAAATGCTGTTACTTATGTAAATACAAAGAAAGTACATGTATGCAACAAAAGCTCATCAGTCCTGATAAAGACATAGCAGTTGGATATGGTGGATATTGCTGAGTATCGGCTATATGCGATTAGGATGATTGATTAACTTTCATGTCAATACTAATTTCAAATGACTAAATGAAAATATTGATCAAACAGAAGGAAATCCTTTTACTACTGGGAAATGAACATGCATTCATGTACATGTACCGAGTTCCTGAAAGATTGGATTATAAAACAATAAGTTTAGAGACATGTTTCTTTATTTGATCACAGCTCTTGGACATGCATCGTGGACTGCGAGGGTTTGAGCATGCGCCATCTATGGCGACCTGGCATAAAGGCTCTCCTCCGCATGATAGAGGTCGTCGAGGCTAATTACCCAGAGGTCATGGGTAAGCTTCTCATCGTGAGGGCGCCCCGCGTCTTCCCCGTCATCTGGACGCTGGTGTCGCCGTTCATTGACGAGAACACGAGGCAGAAATTCTTGATCTATGGCGGGAAGAATTACATGGAAAGTGGAGGTCTGACGGATCACGTTGCATCGCAGTATGTCCCTGACTTCATCTGTGGTGATTGCTATGTAAGTATCCAAAAGGAAAGAGTTTCATTTTCATAATGATTCCTGGAAGTTTTTAATGAAAAAGGGCCACCAAAATTTGGAAAAGAGTCTATCAAAATTATCATTGGTATCTATTGCATGTAGCAATTTTATTTTTGCTTTAAAAAAAAATTGTTACGTTGGTATTTATACATACACAAAGATGAATTTAGAGTTTGTATTTTTTTTTTTTTTATATAGAGCATATTTAATCGAATTTACCAGTTTTGAGATAACATTTATTGATAAAAATGGAAACTTTCCACTGTTGGTTTTATTTTCTGTCATATCATTAATCCAAATTGTTGGACTATTGCAAAAGAATCTCTTTAAAAAAAAAAAAGATTACATGCAAATGTACAGAGTGTAAAGATTGTACTTGTTAATCCAACACACATTCTGTTGGACTAATCGAACTGGTAAAGAATTTTTTTCCTCACATTTTTCATTGGTCCTCTTGTACCATTGTTATGAACAGTGTGATATACCAGAGGGAGGCATCATCCCAAAGGCATGTTACCGCTCCACTGAAGACCTGTTTACACGAGGAGAACCAACACTGTGTGCTGACACTGTTTACAAGTCTGCTCTCCTTCAGAAGGGCATTCCACATGAGGTAAGCAATGTGAACAGTACTGTCCGCACAGAATGCGTTGTTAGCACTAACAGTAGCCCTGTTACAACTGGTAATGTCGCAGCGACGCATTATGTCACAACAACGCATTAGTTACATTTGGGATTAATCTTTGACATAACCATCCGAAATAATGTGACTGGGCGTACTGTTAGTGCTCTGATAGCACCAACAACGTTTCTGTGCAGCCTGTACAGGTCTGTAATGTTTATGTAGTAAAGACAAGGGGAGTGGGAAGGGGGGGGGGGCAAAAAGGGGCAATTCTAAACAGGCAGAAATTCTCGTGAAATTTTCATGCCGTGTGTTGACATTGTTTACCAGTCTGCTCTAATGCTTAAGAGCATTCCACAAGAGCTTATCAATATGAACGGCTGTGTAAAATAAAGATAAGCGGGTAGTAGGGGTAGAGGGATTTGAACAATAAACAGGGCAATATAAACAGTGCTGTAATTTAGTCTGGGGTTGTTTTCACAAGAAGAGAGCCAATACTGTGTGCTGAGAGCATATTCAAGTTTGATCTACTGAATTTGAAAATGTTCACACATTTCAAGCTCAACTGGGCACAAAAATAAAAACATCCACAATTATCATGTGACCATTGTTATCAAGTAAACAACTGCATGACAGGAATTTCAGAATGCCCAAATATGTTTTGTGATCCCTTTAATAATAGTATGACAATTTGCCAGTGGAAAACTTTTCACTTTTGCTGTAATTGTTTACTACTGATATTGCTTGTCATGATAAATGAAAGGTCAATGAAACCTTGAATTGTGTTCCAAGACTAATATCCCATCTCTATATCTGTTCTAATCAAACAGGTCCTGGTCCACGTCAAGGACGCCCAGCAGGTCCTGACCTGGGACTTTGACGTCCTGCGCGGCGACGTCATGTTCTCCGTCATGGGGTCTCGCCGTCCACTGACCATCCACAAGGAGGTGACCAACCCAGTGTCCACCCCCGCCGGAGTGGTGGCCAACACGGTGGTTATTGATAAAACCATGCAGTGTGGTATTGATTATAAAGTAGTCGAGTCTGCACTGGTCTGTAAGGCAGGAGAGAGTATACAGGTGGGTCACCGGTTTTTATCTCATTGGTCTAATAGCAGTTGGTCTAATTCTCTGATGGTCTAATACTACATGGGCTAAACCTATTTGGTCTACATTTTGGTCTGAGTTCCCCTTGGTCTAATACATACTTGGTCAATTGGCCACTAGGTCTAATTGCCAATACATGCATAGGAAATCATGCCTATATATTAGCGGGTCTTTAGTTCGCGCTTGCTGCTATTTGCGTGAAATCCGCGAAAATCAATGTACCGCGAATATTTCCACGAATACAGTATTCTATGTCATGTTTGGCTTTGAATGTTACAGGGTTCCCACGTATGTCAGGTAGCAGGCTGGTATGTTTTACAATGTACGCATTATAACATCTATTTCACCTGACAAACCATCATCATTATCTCTACAGCTCTAATGATCTCTTTACATCATTATCATCATTAGCATTCACTACAATCAGTTGTTAATAATTTGTATCTGTTTTGAATATTTATTGCAGGGTTCCCACGTATGTCAGGTAGCAGGCTGGTATGTTCTACAATGGAGGCATTATAACATCTCCTCTACACTACAAACCTCAGCACAGAAACCTGCTCATCATCATCACAAGTCCAAGATTATGTTCTATCATGAAGTACTAGCATCAGAAGATTTCAGGTATGTCAGAACCTTTCATTCATTGTCAACCCTAATAAAATGTTATAAAAATTTTGCAGAGAGCACCACAGTATTTAGGAAGTCAACGGAGAGAATGGACTAAAAGATACATTATGGAAATCTGAAAAACCCTTCCTTGGGACTTAATTTAAAATTGTCATCTCTGAAACTGCATGTATCCAAGTGATGGAGATTTAGCGCCTATAAAAGTTGCTATTCTCAGCTTGGAAAAGAGAAAGATATCAAGTAAAAGCTAGATCTATTGCAACATTCAGCTTCACATAGATATGTTATTAATGGCCCATAACACCAAACAGATTTGTTTTTTTATTATTAAAGGATGTTGCAGTCATGATTATTTTGCAGTCATACTAACAAATTTCATCATCATGATTGAAACAACAATAGTATTTTTGCAATGTCATGCCAGGGATTGCGATCCATTATTTGCAATAGTACCATCTTTTGGTGAAGCACTTGCAAAAGTTTTAGACTGTGAGTCTTTGGCACATGAACAGTTGTCTTTCGGGAAATTTTGCTGTCTCTGATAGGTAGGAAAATATGCCTTGTGGGTTCTAAGCGTTAATTTGATTCTTACATTACATGTATACACATTAAAATGTTAATTGTGACTTTCTTTTACCCATATTTTTATCATCAGGGGTTCTATGACCAGCTTGCAGTCATGCCATAGTGGT
The DNA here is from genome assembly GCA_940671915.1 of Paracentrotus lividus. Classification (NCBI taxonomy): domain Eukaryota; kingdom Metazoa; phylum Echinodermata; class Echinoidea; order Camarodonta; family Echinidae; genus Paracentrotus; species Paracentrotus lividus. Next base: position 14,668,864 of record CALNVZ010003430.1, on the reverse strand, counting down.
TTCTCTTCATTGAGTATCAGTACGACATCAAGTAGAGCTAGCGACCGGTCTCACTTTAGCTCTCATACCACGATCTCAAGGTGACTAGACCAGCAGGATGCCCGTCTCTAGTGCCAAGCTCCGCCCAACTCGTCCTATTTATATCAAGCTCCGCCCATCGTCAAGTGTGCCATTCGTTCCTGTAGTTGTTGCATCTTGTAGCTGGTCCGTGGTGTCCTGCAAGTGTTGGTGTCAGAGATGCTATTACTGGGGCATGTGTCAGGATTGTAGTCTCTGGATGCATCTATGGTTTGTCCTAGTATTGGGATATAGGTCCTTGAGTCCCGCATGTTAGGGTTTATCCATATGAATGAAATGCTCTCTTCAGAGATTCCTGTGGGGTGTTTCACCAAGTTGTTTGTAAAGTTACGCATTGCTTTACGAACGACTGGTGATCAGTTCTTGTGCCAAATAATTGAGAAAGTGATTAGTATAGCACCCAAGAACATGTTCCAGTCGATTTAAGCTCATTTATAAGTTGAAGAACGACTTGCTAAAACACCCCAAATCCTGAACCCTATGGCATCCTTGAAGCCTAGTTGTTTCAGGTTGTCTTTGTTTGTGACATCTTATGTGGAAGTTTTTGTTACAGACCAGTAAAGCATACCCTTCCTGGAAACTCCTCACCCACAACCGTTTGATTGTGAATTTATCATGTTTCGTTGAGTACTTTAAAGAAATTGTAACTATTTGCCCAATTGGAGAAGTACTACTGAGTTGACTGTACCATAATCCCAGTCTATACTCCGCAGGTACAAAACCCTACTGCTGTACTCTGTGCAGTTTTGAGGAGTCATTGTTAGATCTTTTGTACTTCAGAGACAGAAGATGATGGTTATACCCCAGGTTATGTAATATTCCTAAATTCTTGATGTCGATGTCATGGTGGTGTTGACAAGAGTAAAGAGTAAGAGTGGTAAAAAGCTTATGCAAAACAATATTGACAGCTTCCCATTTGTTCTAAGTATAGCAAAACAAAGCAGCATATATAGGAAATATATGCAAAATTAATAGCAATGCTAAGATATTAAATGGTTTTGAGTGACATACAGGGGTACACATTGCGCAAGCTGATATCATATTGACAAGTTCAATATGTGACCCGCCAGTTGCTTCAGAACCACTGATAAGACATACTTTAATTTCATGTCTTCCCCAAAACTGGGGTTATTCCAAGCTTTCCAATGATATTAAAAACTTGAAGTTTACAGAATTGTGAGAAAATTAGATATGTTAGAATAAGATCTAACAATGATACCTACATGTATGCAAAACAAGCTGCTTCCCCTGCCATTTACTCAGAAGTATTTATAGCAATTTATTGGTGGTTTCGAGGTGGGGGACAAGTAACAGGGGCTTGAAGCATGTGGGCTGTATCCTTGTGTCATCCAAAATAAAAGCTATTCAATATTATTATTTTATATTGACAATGGCAATGACAACTCTGTGTCATAAAGCTCTTTATAAGCACGACTCCAAACAATGATAGGCGTCCAGGGCAAATTTCTTTTTGATTTTTGGGAGCCCTTTTACATGGGTCATCTGATAAACTCGAGCTGCTAAAAACATTGCAGATTTGCTTCAACAGCCTTTCAAATGTAGCAATTTTAGTACCAAAGTCATAATATATTTAATTAATGTCAGTTTTGTGTTGTCTGTGTAACTGAAATGAGACAGCTTATTGACAATGGTGACAGACCATGGTTGGTCTTCAATTTTCCATATGAAGAAAAATTGCTGCAATTGGAGCATAATTGATAACATAAACAGGGTACATGTATTTCTTTCCTGATCATACCTTGCACACACTATGTGTTATTTTGATACAGATTTGTAGTTGTTGTTTAAATTGTTGTTTCATTATGTGTTTATGTGTGTGATATGGTTCACTTTGATTGGAATGCATGATATCATAACTACATGTATTTTGTGCATCCATACTGGGTTTACCTACAATGTATGATTGTCACAGTTTCATATCATCCAACCGAGAAGAAGACTATCGACTAGTACATAATTCAACTTAAGCGAGTGTAACTTTAGCAAGGTTGACTGTATGTATACTTGTCTTCTATTTCTAGTCTATAATTTTGTGTTCCTTTGGGCAATACTGCTTAAATTTACATATTTTGAATGGCAGGGCTGTAAAATAATTGAGATTTCATGTACAATCTAATAGCCTCAATGTCCATTTGTTCTGGAACCTCAATCGTATATTGTGGGTATTTTTGCGGAAAATTGACTTACATCCATTTAGCTGTAAATCTAATTTGATTCGACTGCTTTATTGACAAGTTAGGGTTTGAAAATCGAGAGCGAAGCATGAAGAGATTGGTATCCTGTGGTGAAAGAGATTTATTTTGTATATTTATATTTTTATATGATTCTAATTGTTAAATGCAATTGTAGGGATTATGAGATGTAGAATAATAGCTAATTATTACTTTATGAGCGAACATTTTTAGTACAGATATTTTTTCGCAAATGACGGGGTCACAGACATTTTTTCTGAGTTTCGGGATCGGTTTAAAAAAAAATGGTTATGAAATATTGTATAAGCCAGTTAATCGCGAAATTCGTTGAAATAGAACCAGAGCGAAAATGTCAGTTCGTACAGTATATGTATTTGTTCTTAATAGTAATTGCCTATTTACTATGTTTATGAATGTTGGATCTATAGTAGGTTTTAATTTGTGTGCTTTAGAATAGATTTTGTATTAATGATAATGATTTTATGACAAAAATACTTTTTCTTTGTTTTGTTTGATCGGATTATTTTACCTCAAAAAAATTGTCAGCTTTGCTGAAAACATTCCAAACTAAGTGGTCATAATTTAGTGATGGTATTGAAAATGAAAGAAAGTATATTTTGAAACAATTTGAAATTAAGTCTGTTTTTCATCACCAGACCGGAGGATAACAGAGTACTTAGTTTGCCATTTTTACTATCCATATAATTTTGGGAGTGACAAAAAATACGATGTTAAAAAGTTAGGAGTATCTGTAAAGATTTAAAGTAGAGAAATACTTTCAGCATTATATCAACTATGTACACTATAGACTATATTATCTTTCTGCCAGCAACATTATTGTATTTTTAGTAGTCACTTCATATCATAATAATTTATTACCCTTGGTTTCAAGTGCTGGTCACGACCACGGTTACGTAAGACCTGTATATTTAATGGATCAGCGATTCTGTGTGTGATTTCAAAAAGATTGAAAATTGCGATGAAATTTACTTTATGCATATTTAACCTACCATGTGTCTTATGTTGCAACATGCTTGTTTGTGATGTCATAGATAGAAGTGTTTCTCAGTCTTATTTATCAACCAGACTCAATACAGTCCATTCTCATTGTTGTGAGCATAGATACAAGATTTTGTAACTAGGCAGTTCTCCAAATCCAAATTCCAAATATGTATGAAAGAAATGATAATACATGTGAGAGAAAAATTTGAAACAGATTTTATTTGAACTAGGCAATTCTGCAAGTCCAAATTCCAAATATGTATGAAAGAAATGAGGATAAGAAAGAATTTGTTTAGCTACATGTATATTAGAATACCTCACCACATATTTCATTGGAGAATTTTGCAAAGAAGAAGAAAGAAGAAAAAAAAAAAAATTCCTCTGGTAGGATTTGAACCCGAGACCTCTGGCTCTGTACGCCATCGTCATATGCTTGAACCACAGAGAATCCATGAGTAAAAAACACAGTTATGCATCCTATTGTCTCACAGATTCATTCTTCAATAAGATTTCATTATAATGAGGTTATTGGGTTGGTTCTGTCTTATTATATCAGGGGTGGACTGTGTAGAAAATTGCATTAGCTTCAATGGTAGGATTGTATTGAAGGTTGTTTGTCTTAAAATGACTAAGGTACTGTACGTGTACAATGTATATATACATGGCTTCATGTCTATTTATTTCTCATAATATTCACATTCTTTTAGTTTTCATGGAGAGGAACGTCTCTTGTTGGAATATAATCATATATATTTCTAGTCAGTTTCACTCTTTATTCAAATTTTAATTTTTTTCATAATATTTATAATCAACAGTTTTGAATCTTAGAGTCTAGTGTGTGCCACCACATAAACAGTTGCTTGATAACTTTGAAATCAATGGTAACTACCATAGTAAAATTGCACCATGCCTAATCAAAATCCAGCTTTTCATAAAAGTTACAATTGGTGTCAAAGAATAGCAAGTCTTATGCAATGGCACCTTGTCAAAGCTCAGATTAGATAATGAGAAGTTGTTGAAACTTGCATGGATTATTTTCTTCTATATTGTACATTAGTAAAGCAAAATCAAATAATTGAGGTAGATGTACATGTAAGAATTGTAATGAGAGAGACATGTCACATGTAGTTCAAGAAAAGAGTGAAGACCATGCTTAATTTGCTTTAGGAATTGATTAGAGTAAAACCCTGTAAGTGTCGTCCAAAAGGACTGTTAGAGTAGCATTTTGAAACTTATATTTCCAAGTAAGTAAGTCTCAAATGTAAATGTATACCATGGTGTACTCCTGAATGATAGTGTTTCGAGAAAATAATGCCTCATTGCTCTTGTATTAGTATCAGTAATATCATTAAATAAATATACTTAAATGTAAAGAACGTTAAAGTTTTGTTGTTAGGTTTATGTAAAATTTATGCAAAGCAATAATATTTTTTGCAGCTTTTTTCTGTAAAGTTATAGTATTTTTCATGTTAGTCTATCAAGTTAACACAATGCTGTCTTAAAGTTTTTTTTATTGTACATCTGTCAAAGCCATATATTCCTTTTTCCAGTCAAATTCTGCCGCAGTGGTGTTTGGAGACTGAAAATTTGACACATATTTTAGGAGAAGAAAAAAAGTAGGCAATTTTCCAATGTCTCTGTACATAAATTTAACCCACTTATCATGCTAATTATGCATGTACATGTACATGTGCACTGAAGAGAACTTTAGTTGGTTATGTGTAATTCAAAACAAAACCATAATTACATGTATGACCATGTGTGTGCAATGTACATGTACATAGCGACTTGGTGTTGTCTCTTTTCTACATCCAATCTTTGAAACCTATCAATTGCAGAAATTCATCCAAAAACTATGAACTATATTTTTCCCTTTTAACTGCCGTACACATCAAAATACACTATGGCGAACCAATTAGTTAAAAACCTATGGCAATATGGTATTGTAAAGTTGTTCATTTTATGATGCATGTATCTTTGACAAAAAAACATTAGATGTGCCAAATTAAGTAAGGACATTTAGTGAAATTATAAAGTTGAATTTAATTTAAATATTCTACAAACATCACTTGAAGAAAAGTAACTTCCCCTCCTTGCTAAACTCGATGTTATTTAATTGACAAATGTATATGACACAAGTCAGATTATTCTTTGCTTTTGTATGACTGTATGTTGTTTTTAGTTATGATGTATAACTTTTACTGAATTATATTCTATTCATATGTCCATTCATTTCTTAGTTCTGATATTAATATTAATGTAGTACAGTTAGGTATTCTTGTTTTACTAGTGAAAACGGGAGGCTGAGCAATAATAAACACTAAAGATATATATTGTATATCCTGTATTTTTTTGTACGCTGTTTGAAGATATATATATGAAATACAATATATTCTGTATGTTCATCATAATGATCTGTATGATACATTGTGTAATGCTTTGAAAACCAGTGTAGGGAGGAGTAGCAAGAAAATATTTAATATGAAATGTGAATAAACGTAAAATAAAAAAAAAGGAAAAAGGTTTTTTTTTTTCTCGTTTTGTCTCTGTGTCAATAGCAGCATTAACAATTGTCTCTGCATACTAGTACAATGTCAAGTCCATTGCATAGTTTACTGTCAAATATCTTCTAATTGTTACAAGAATCTGAACAATATGTGACTCCTCATATCAAAATCAGACACAAGTCGCCAGAAAAGAGTCAAAAGTTGCAACAAAACAATCCATTTTTAAAGGCTTTCCCTTAATCATTTCTACTCAATTTTTTTACAGAGCATACATGAAACATTGAAAATTCACAAAACGATATTTCCCCCAAAATAAGACAATTTTTATAATTTTGCCCATATCCTCGACACAATGCTGACTTTGCTCGGCGACTTGTCTGATTTCGATGTGATGTATCACATATATTTTGAAAAGACAACAAATCAGACTGATTTCTATTTGAAATCTACAATATTTGAATCATTTATCAAATGTATCACTCTTCGCTAACCTTTCTCCCTATTCATCTGCTATATGGACCAATTCAAATTGTTAAAATTGGAAATTGAGGGGATTTTTCTAAATTGTTTAGTTATGTCTAGAAACATGTGTGATTGGACTAAGAGAGTAAGGATATATTCACTTGGTGTTCTGCATGGGTTCACAATGGGAGGTTAGATCACCTGGAGAGGGTAGGGCACATTACGACTGGTAATGTCGCAGCGATGCATAATGTCACATCAACGCATTTTTACATGTGGGACCAACCTGTGATGTCATCATCTGAAAGATGCGACTGGGATCCGAACTTCGGTCCGATTTGCATCGGTTTGTAGGCTGATTTTTTTTCTATAATGTAAACATTTCAGATGATTTTAGTTATTATCTCTAAATAGATCCACAAGACAAGAATCTGACCAAGGTACGAATTCCAGTCACAACTTTCGGATAATGACGTCACAGGTTGTTTCCAAACGTAAATAATGCGTTGTTGTGACATTACCTGTCGTAACAGGGCATAGCCCCTCACTTGTGCTAGCACACCAGCTTTAAAAAGTTTATATTCAGTTAACAATATAGAGATAAGATAGAGATAAAAAAAAAAATTCATTATCAGATTCTCCTAAATGTTGTTCTTCAATTCTTCTGTTTTCGACCAATTTCTTCCCATTTTATCAAGGTTTGAATCCTCATTTAACTTTCTCAAGACATAAATCTGATATCACAAAAAGCAACAGATTACAAAGAAAACAATTTTTTAATTTTTCAGATTTCTTTTATTTACAAATCTATTTCCATCAAAACATTCTTCTTACATGTAAGAAACTAATTCTTTTCATCATTTTTTGATACATTCAATTTCCAAAATACAATTTGTGCAAAGGAAGCATTCTATTCCCTACGAATGGAAAACGAGGAAAGCAGAAAAATAAGGCCAGTCACATGAAACATATTTTTGTTACAAAACAATTTCAAAGAACAAAATAAATATTGGTTACGTAATATACAAATTATGGTTCAAACCACTATCTTGTAGTAATACACAAATCACTCCTTGCCAAAATATCCACTTCAATGTATGTATATTTGTAGTAATGAAAACATCGCAAAAATTGCAAAATTAAGCTCTCCCGAATTTCCTCATCCCATCTAGTCGAAACACGTGAAAATTTGTGCCAATTCTCACGGTCTCAGTTTACAGCAAGTGCGCATGTGCCTTAGTGTGAAGTAAAATGACATGGTCCAAAGTGCCTTGTAATGACAGGAGTGGATCGTATATCATAAAATGCATCTTATCAATAAATTTAGTTGACTGAGAATGACAACAAAATCCATATGATGAAATTGTAAATTGTAAAAATGTATGCTTTTAGTTGTATCGTAAGTACCATGAGTCAAATGGCAAATTACTTGTGCAGAGATAGTGATTTTGAGCAGTACACTAGTTATGAAGAAGTAAAAATATCAACCATAATAATGTTTTGTTCTATTCTAGCGCACATCATGTTATGATAGAATGCCTTCAGAGAACTTTGAAAGAGCTTTTGATATTATAACCCTGATTTTAGCTCGAACAACCCTTCAAAATGCACATTGTTCTCTTGAAATATAATCCCCATACTAGACTTCAAGAAAATATTTCTCTCCTACAAAGAATGCCAAAGTGAATACATACACGTAGAAAACAAAATCAATTATGTAATACCTTAAATACCTACATGATATTTACAGAACAGAGTTTCTAGACACATTTACACTGAACATTATTTATACATCATGACAATAGTTTTGGATTGATCAACGCTTTGAGTTTTTCCTCTTGCTAGCTAATGGAGATTGCTCTGGAGTTACTGGTAATCCCTGTGGTGGAACAGGGGGTATCCCTTGCATTTGAGGTGGGAGCACCTGTTGCTGGGGTGGTAGAACTTGTTGCTTTGGTGGTAGCCCCTGTTGCTGGAGTGGTAGACCTGGATGTGGAGGTAGGCCATGAGGTTGTGGTGGCATGCCTTGTTGTTGGGGTGGCATTGCTGGTATCCCTTGTTGCTGTAGCGGTAACTGTTGTTGTGGTGGTGGGACTCCCTGCTGTTGAGGTGGCACGCCTTGTTGCTGGGATGGTACCCCCTGCTGAGGGGGTGCTACCGTTTGCTGCTGAGGTAGTGCGCCTTGTTGCTGAGGTGGTACCCCTTGTTGCTGAGGTGACACGCCTTGTTGCTGAGGTGGTAACCCTTGTTGCACAGGTGGTACCCCTTGTTGCTGAGGTGGTACAACTTGTTGCTGAGGTGCTGAGGTGACACGCTTGTTGCTTAGGTGGTAACCCTTGTTTGCACAGGTGGTACCCCTTGTTGCTGAGGTGGTACAACTTGCTGCTGAGGTTGCACCCCTTGTTTCTGTGGCGGTATGCCTTGTTGTTGAGGTGGTACCCTTGTTGCTGGGGTAGGTTACCCCTTGCGTGTTGCTGAGGTGGTTACCCCTTGTTGCTGAGGTGGAACACCTTGTTGTAGATGTGGTGGTAGAGATGGTAGGTGTTGTAGAGGAGGTCCCTGGAGCACCTGTTGTTGGAGGGCTCCTTGTTGTAGCAACATTGGGAGAGGTCCAAGCGAGAGGTTGGATGGAGGAGGAGGAGGAACAGGGGGTGGCAGGCCTCCCGTCGCACAGGTAGGACAAAGCCAATTTCCTATGGGTAGATAGTGAAAAAATACTCGTAATCAATTAGATCGTCATATCATTGCCTAGCGTCATCGCAAGGTTCTATGTGACTACATCTAAGGCATCACACAGCCTGCAATCCGCCGACTTGCCAGGAGGGGTGGCGTGAAGAGGATTTCTGGTCTTATCTATTCATTCAAGTTTTAGAAAGAACAAGGTCAAGTTGACAAATGGTAAAGAACAATATTGTCATACCTAAGACATGTAGTATCTAATCAGACTTGAATGAAATTGTCTTAACGACTTGACTGCTGCATGGCGCTAATTTCACAGTACGGGTATGACCAGCGTGCTGGTGCTGCAAACAGACAAAGCTCAGACAACAGCATAAGCACATAATATTACGTGGTCCGCAGCCAATAAACTGATCAAATCCAGTGGCAAAGAACTCATTCATGAATATAATCTGAATACAATTTATCAACAATACCTGAACAAAGTTGAACAATCATGGCTTTATATGCATATACATGTATAATTCACGTAGTTACAATTGAGAGAGCTTTTGTTTAAATATTGTGCTTAAATATTTTGTTTAAATAAATTTTCTAAAACAGTATATGAATAGTGATGAGGCAAAACCTCTTAAAGACGGAAAAATAAAAAATAAAAAAATATTCAAAAAGTGAACTAATTTACTAATTTACTAAATACCAAAAAATAAATTATAGACATACTTGGAATGAAGTAATGAAATGTTAAAAATAAATAAATAAATAAAACAAAATCTAACAAAACCAAAAGAGAAAAGAGATATATATTCATAATATACCAAAGACAAGATATCCACAATATGGAAATGGTTGGTCACCATGACTGGTGGTAATAATGAGAAATTTGGAGAACATCTTACAATTAAAGGTACACATATGAGGTATTCAAAAAGAGCAAAATATTTACCTGTTGGTATATCTGTCAGGCCTACACAGAACGTATGGTATCCACGGTCACACTTGTCACAAAACATCATTTTATCCTGCACAAAAAAAGAGAGAAAATAGTCAAAGATTGATATATATATTTACTTCCATGAAAGTCAATGATTAAACAAAAATTAAATTGAATTGGTATTGACCAAATATGTTCCATCCAATGTTCCAATGATCCAGTATGTATGAATATGTATACATGAAAAAAAATTCCAGACCTACAGTGTACCTCCCTTATTTCTCAGAGACCTGTCTTTTTGTTTTTGCCTAACCTTGAATGGTAATTTAGTGGTCGGTATACCATATTGGCTAAAACCATTTTGTCAACTAATATTTTGATCTAATTTCCCCTGGGTCTAATATTCACTTGGTCTTATAACCACTTGGGCTAATTGCCAATTGGTCTAACAGCTAAATGGTCTCATGAGATTTTCATCTAATTATCATTAAAATATTTGGGCTATTACCAGTCTGTTACAGGAATTTTCCAAGTGGTGTTAGACCAAGTGAACATTAGACAAAATGGACATTAGACAAAATGGACATTAGACAAAATGGGAATTAGACAAATTGGTAAATAGACGAAGTGGCAATTAGACCAAAGGTGATTACATGAACTGGTTGTACAGACGAAATGGAATTAGATCATGTGGGATCAGTCCAAACAGGCATTAGTCAAAGTGGTTTTAGACCAATTGGCAAATTTACCAGTATACATGCTTACCTCATGAGTCGGGTCACCGCACTGTGAGCATGTCTTGCATTCCATACACTGCCAGGGGTACGTCTTAATGGTTGCTACTAGCTCATCATTCATATCAAGACACGATGGATGACCTATAGTGGTTTAAATTGAATTAAATTGAAATTTAATTATTTCCACATAAAAACAAGGTCGTGATTATATACAATTAAAAAAAAGTTGGAATACAGTACACATACAAGAACATTAACAAGATTGTATTAAAAGGAAATATTGATTGGAGCAGAATATGAATTATTTACACGCTATATTAATTAGCCTTTCTAATTGATACTGTTAAAAGAGATATTTCTCATTCACTTTTACTGTATCTCAATATGTGAAGCATCACATCGAAATCAGACACAAGTCGCCAAGCAAATTAAAGCACAGTGTCAAGGAAATCTGCAAAATTATCAAAACTGTCTTATTTGGGGGGAAATATTTCTTGATTTTCTAAATTGTCAATGTTTCTTGTATGATCTGTAAAAAAAGATGAATAGAAATGATTAGGGGAAAGCCTTTAAAACTGGATTGTTTTGTTGGGATCTTTGACTCTTTTCTGGCGACTTGTGTCTGACTTTGATGTGATGGGTCACATATGTGATAAGTTTTATATGTGTAGTGAAATTAAAGATCCAATGGTTTTCCCTTTTTAAATATTCCTAGCATCAATAGGTAAAAGAAACTTGTAATGAAAAAGAGAGAAGAACAAGGTACCAACTTATTTTACACAAACAAAAGCTTTTAAAAAGCACGCATTTAGTATCTGTGTTTGATGTACGAAAGGGAAAAAAAAGTAATCCTGTTGCTCCGAACGTAAGTAAAAACGACTTAAAGTTTCAAAGCAAAATGGAAGTTTACTACGTTAAAACAGTGAAAACAAAAGAGACTAGGCATACGGCCCTGCATAACGACCACCGTAAATACGGGTCAATGTTTCCAAAACTTAATAGTAAGGCAAGCAATTATTGGCTTGTATATTTCAAGGGATTTCTGACTCATACATTGTATCATGTTTTACACTGTAAAATCATGAGGCAGAATGAGCTTACAATTATAATCTCATTCATTGTTACTGTATCATATTCTAACTTACCACTGTTATCACACTGTGAGCAATGGACCAAATTCTCAGGAACTCCTTTGGTATTACTACGTCTATCCTTCAGACATAGACCACAAATAGCAGTCGGCTTGATCTTTGGCTGAAAAAAAAAAAAAAAAAAAAAAAAAAAAAAACATTTAAACAAAATGACAAAAACTACAATATTAGAAGTCGAAATTGCTTCTCCAAAGCTAAACTAACCGACCACAACAATATACAAGTCGTTTGCTGCTAGAAGAATATTGGCAATAACAATAAGTATTAGTTAATAAAAAAAAAAATATAGAGACAACCATGTCTAAATCACAGCTACTCTAACCAACCAGGAGAATATACATTTTTTTTTAAAGTGAATCTGACAAGACCCATTCTAACATCAAAGACTAAGGATTATTGAGAAATGCAAAAAAAACACCCCAAAGTATTTGAATAGACCAAGCCCGGTAAACTTCCGTGCTGCCAAAACATTTATCAAAATTAGCCTAACAAACTTGAATGGCAGTCAGGTTATAATTTACAAGCTTGTAAACAAGCCTTTTCAAATTCTGTACTACATGTATAAGTCTAATATTACCTTCCCAATGATTTCTCAATATATAGCCCTTATAACTCTCATCTCGAGGACTCTTTAAAAAATTTGACATTCGAATAAGGTTTCATTCAGAAATTGGTACAATCGGTTATAAGAAGTCTTGATACCTGATAGGGTCTTGTCGGAGTGGGCACTACTGCTTCCATGCTCTGCTGTAAGGCCTCTGGTCCAGGCAACCTCATTGTATCACTATCACCGCTCCCCCCAGACTCTGGCCCAGGCTGTACCATGATGGGTCCTGCTCTTGGTCTCAAGATCGTTGGTGCTGAGGACGGGGACCGTGATGTCACTGGTGTTGTTGGCGCTGGAGGCTGCTGTTGTTGCCGTTGCTGCTGTTCTTGTGGCGGCTGTTGTTGACGTGGTGTTTGTTGACGCTGTGGTGTGGGCTTCTGTTGCTGTTGTACGGGTTGACTCAGCAACTGTTGCAGACGTTGCTCTTGCTGTTGTCGCTGTTGTTGTTGTAGATCTGGCTGTGGTTGATTTGTAGGTTTGCTTTTGTTGTTCTCTCCACCTTCATTCTTGGATAATTCCTGAAGAAGTTACAATCAGGAAGAGTTACAATCACAGTGACTTCAAGTTTGGTTGTTTCTTTGCGACAAATGGTATACACAGAGAGGTCTATTTCCAAAGTAGTCTCTATTTCAATGCAGTATTTTAGAACGTCATATGATTTATCCCAGAAATCTGCTACTGTGGAATAGGTAGGAAAGCTACATTCAGTTTGACCTCGATTATACGGCCATTAATTATCTGAACTCCTCTATTAACCAGCCATGTCCTTTGGCCATTTTCCCTCTTTTATCCTTCATCAAATTCCCCTAAATCCCTACTTTCCTCCTTTAATCTGAAGACATTATTGATTATTTACTGATCATCCAACCTAATTAAATCCTGCCCAAGGCTAAGGCCCTATACATATTGAAAGAAATGATATCCCACTAAAGTAACCTCATATCACATCATATCACGTATATGGACGGGTGATGGATCCAACATTACCAGATATAAGAGGTCGGACTGTATGACACTCCATCCAGGTGTAAATGGGTACCCAATATGCTTGAGCGCTACAGACTTGACTGCTCAGCTACAGTACCGCCTGAGATCAGCATTACGGCTGATTGCAATCGATCGAGGGCAGTTGTTAACAAATTAAAAATGGGGATGATGTCATTTGATTGCAATCTACTGTGACATTGATCTCAGGCATTACTGTATATGGACGGGTGATGGTCCCAACATGGCCAGATAAAAGAGGTTGGACTGTATGACACTCCACCCACATGTGAATGGGTACCCAATATGCTGAGCGCTACAGTACTGCCTGAGATCAGTGTCACAGCTGATTGCAACCGATTGAGTGCAGTTGTACACAAAGTAAATGGGGATGATGTCATTTGATTGCAATCTACTGTGACGTTGATCTCAGCAGGCCTGATGGACCCGAGCGCTATATAAAAAACCACCATTATCATTATTATTATAATGAAAACTTTGCTTTTCTACTAGATACCCATTTACATCACCTGGGTAGAATGCGGCAAATATAAAGTAAATGTTAGGTTCTTACTTCCATGATATCCAAGTCATCATCTCCTTCTTCTTCCTCATCAACCTGTGGAGCATAGTCCGTCTTTCTTCTGATAGCCATCGGACCATAGAGGGCAGTATTCAGTGGCAGATAGTTCAATTCAGTAGATGAATAGCTATGATGAGAAGAAGAATAACAGTGAGTACATTAGATATTAACTGAATTATAATACAAAAATCTTTATTTATATTTATGTCAGATATCAGAAATCTAATAAATTTGTCACAATATTATATTTTCATGTGTATTTTATGATTGTGTATGATCATAATTCTACATTGTAAACAATTTTGTAATTCGGCCTCTGGCTGCCATGAAACTTTTGTGAATAAACCATTTTAAATCAAATCAAATCAAATGTCTAGCATTAACACAGAATAACACTTGACATACATAAATCTGCATTTTTACCCTAGTCATCGGATGCAATTTTCAAGCATATTATATACGTGCGCATCTCCACTCATGGTCAACATTAGGCCCTATCTTGCATTTACACAACTGTATGATCATAAAGCATGGATATTGAATCACCTCAGTTAATATGGGGGAAGGGCAGACATATAAAAAATGAAAAAGCTGAAAGAAAAAGCAAAAAAAAAAAAGAAAAAAAAAAGGGGGCGTCCCCTGCCATCCAATCCCTTAGAGTATAAATCAAAAGATAACTTTTGTGCAGTGCAGTCAAGGCACTTTGGAAACTTACATCTTCTGTAAACTATTTGAACTTTTCATCATATATACTGTCTTTAGGACTAGCTTTCATTATTTGACTTACTGTCTACAATAGTCTTGATACTGTCCTGGAATGACTGCTACAGGATAAGCTCCGATCTCAGTATCTTCTTTACTCAACTTCTTCATCTTGGATTGGGGCATGTGGAGTTGCTATGAATAAAAAATTAACAAGAAATGAATGTCAATGAATGGATAATCTGTGCCCTGTAACAATGAGAGTTCAGTTCAATAGCAAATTGTAACTAATCAGGATCCTTGTCACATAAACTTCTACAAAAATTTTTACTCTGATCCAATCAGAAAGTTTGTACCAAATTTGCAACTGATCATAACTTTTTATGTGACAGGACTCAGGATGCACTACTAATACAGTCTCATTTAATGTACACAAGAGTAAATTTAAACCACTGTTGTTACATAGAGTCAGATGTAGTTTTTATAGGATTACATGATATTGTCTATGGCAGTTTAGGTATTTTCTGAAATCCCAAACAAACAAGACATTTTCAATGGACTAACCACTGTCCTCTTATTATAAAAAATAACAAGTGGATTAGTAAATTACGCGATGCGCAATATATGTCCCCGCCGATAATGTAAAATTCCCATTATATCACGATCAGTGCTATCACATAAAGGCAAACGGAATCGAAATCGGATGAAAAATGGCGAAGGAGTAGCTTTTTAGCCATTAACAATATAGGTCAAAAATCAAGGTCAAAGGTCAAAGGGTCAAAAGTCAAAATTCCGTGAAGAAGTTTTGTAGTCCTCACCTAGTGCTATCACATAAGCAAACAGAATCGAAATCGGATGAAAAATGGTGAAGGAGTAGCATTTTGTAGCCAATGTACAATATAAGTAAAAGTCAAGGTCAAAGGTCAAAGGGGTCAAAAGTCAAAATCCGCGAAGAAGTTTTTTAGTCCTCACCTAGTACTATCACATAATGCAAACGGAATCAAAATCGGATGAAAAATGGCGAAGGAGTAGCTTTTTTTAGCCAATTAACAATATAGGTCAAAATCAAGGTCAAAGGTCAAAGGGGTCAAAAGTCAAAATTCCGTGAAGAAGTTTTGTAGTCCTCACCTAGTGCTATCACATAAGCAAACAGAATCGAAATCGGATGAAAAATGGCGAAGGAGTAGCATTTTGTAGCCAATTAACATTATAGGTCAAAAATCAGGGTCAAAGGTCAAAATTCTGTGAAGAAGTTTTGTAGCTATCACCCTAGTGCTAATCATATAAAGCAAACGGAATCAAAATCGGATGAAAAATGGCGAAGGAGTAGCAAATTGAAGATTTTGCTCATATACGGACGCACGGACGGACGGACGGACGGACACACATACACACGTACGGAGCCCGTTTCATAGTCCCCTGCTCGAACTCGTTCGGCGGGGACAAAAATAAAAAGAAGAACCGGACACTACATATTTACCATTGTTTGTAGATCAAAGTAGTACTGTCTTTCTTCTCGCTTCTCTCTCATTAAGAGTGCGTTGAACTCGGCAGCTTTCTTGGTAGCCTTCTTGATATACTCCTTGATCTTATTTGAATCCATCTTGGGCTGCAGAAGAAAGATAGTCAAATATATATATTATAATGACAGGGAATAATTTTACTTCCCAAATTTGATTTGCAGTCTTTGTTTGATGGGCAAGTACCATCGAAGTATATACAGTCAAATAAAAAAAACATTGTTACACAAAATAAATTTTGGGTAGCAATCAAACAAAACTGCACAGCAAATTGCTATGCGATACCAGGAAATTATTCCCAGACAAATACAGTCCACTTCTGTATAACAAGGTGCTGAGGACCTAGCTGAATTGCTTGTTATAATGAAATATCTTGAACAAATCGGCACATAGACGAATGTGTATATTGTCGCTCGTATCTCAAAAATTTCAAATGTTCATTAGAGCAGAAAGAAATAGGGCCAACGCAACATTACATATTGTACGGCCTTTCATTTGACACATTGCGGTGGCTTCATTTTCGGGGTAGGAAAGCTGGGATTTTGACAAGACATCACTTGAGTGATACCTGGAGCTTAATTTAAAAAGGTGATTTTCACCAAAATATAAGATACAAGGTTTTATTAGCCCAGCGGCAATATGTTTGGAATTGGAAACGAATGAATCGAAATGTTATACAGTCTGTGTAAAAAAAAATGGTACAGTCGAAAAAAAAATTATTTAGATGTGAAATATTTTCAAATAATGTGTGTATGTGGTACCAAAATAAAGCCAAATGATTTTTCCTGCTGATATGCCTTGTTCTGTATAATTTGCTTTTGTAAAACAAAAGTTATGCTAAATTTTGTGCGAAGAGGAACAACTCGAAATTGAGCATTTAATGGCCATTATGCGAAACCTATACACAAAGGCATGGGACGGTGTGCGAAAAATGGATTTTTCTTGATTGTAGAAAACTCGTGATATCTCAAAAACTAAAACACCAAATTTGATGAAAAAAATTGCAGAAGAAAGTCTGATTTTCCTGCTTTACAAAAATATCAAACAATACCAGGTTGTGATTAATCTTCATACTATAAAAAAATGTTTTCCACTTGTACCATTTTATTTGACACAGACTGTACATGTAATAATATCTTGTTGCATCTGTGCTTTATAACAAGAGTAGAGCAGTTTGATACCAAATTAACACTTCGTTTACAAAACATATACCAAATTGAAAGAAATACACAAGCATATTTTCATCTATATCTGATAAACTAAAAAAACTTCTATCTATTATTGTGATCGAGACTACGAGGTGTTTGACCAAAGTTTGAGCTGTTAGGACTTACCGCTGCTTCATATCCTTTCTGTTGATTGCTGATATTCTGTCTCTGTTTTTCTTGGATCACCCTAGCGTACTCTGTGTATCTGTTAGGATAATCCTTCATCATCAAATCATATACCTCATCTCCCTTCAAGGCTGTTAGACCTGTATAAGAAAATTATGAGAAAATAATGATAAAAGTTTGTCAGCGAGTTTGAGTCCAGCAAGAGTTGAAAGATGTCTTGGTAAACACTGATACTAACACTACAAGTATGCCTCACCAATGAATTCAAAGCTGGCATAATTCTAGTCATTTGGGGGAGGGGGTGAGAGGGGGGAAAATGAAAAATATTTATGAAAAATTATACTTAAATGGCAACTTTGTTCTTTCCTTAACTTTGACTTAATTTTAAATCAGTCCCAGAATATTTCTGTGCCAAAATATGTGATTTAGATGGTTATATTTTTTACTGCACGTTATATTTCACTGCTGTGTTGAAACACCACAAACGATACCATGCACAACCACCACGCCAGTAGTTTATAATTTTGAGATGTTTTAGATTTTTTTTTCTAGTACATTCTTAGATTTAAACCCCTTTGAGGGGAGGGAAGTATACTTGTAAATATAGGAAGTTCATGACAACAACATAATGGGATGCTTTAAGGGTCTGATCTCAAAGACTTCTTACCAAGAGTGACTTGTTCCTCTGTGACCACGCCCCTTTCTCTCAGGAAATCCTTCTCCTTGCCGTCCATCACCCTCCTCTCCAAAGCTGATTATCAAAGAAAACATTAGATTAAAAAGTTTGAAATTTATAATAATAATTGGAAAATGCCACATGGTAAAAATTTGTAATAATTGAAAAGTGTCACTATATGAATCTTTGCACAAATGAAAGATTTTGTGACACCATGTGTAGTCTTATGAAAATGCATTTACTCTTGTAAAAAAAATGGGTGCATTATGAGGTAAAAAAGGGTAATCAATACATTGTAATAAGAAAGACAAAACTGAAATGTATTTCAAATATTAAAACACATACACACAAAAAAAAAAGTTATTCAATATGAATTTCACAAAGAATACATTGCAATCTGTCACTAGTGTTATTATTTGACATGTACAGTGCATACTAACAAATTTAAATATTTTCTTTAAAAAAATGTTTTGAAACACAAAATACAACTGTAATTTATATGGGGTAAAAGAGTATAAATTTGATGAAAAAAAAGAAAGAAAGAAATGATTAAATTGCTAGAGGGTATTAATTTGTATTGCAATGTTCTGTGGTAAACAAGGAAATTCACGATCACTGTTCACTTTTTACAAGTACAAGTTAGATACATGTACATGTACATAACTTGTTCGCTAATATCAAACACTTTTTATGAGAGGAATCACAAATTTGCTTGTTATAAGACAAATGTTCCCTTTAAGGATTTGCTATAATAAATCTGCTATGATACCCTTATTTAGTCTGAAAGAAATGATGTCTACTAAATCTTACCTGGGTACTTGCGCTTGAAGGACTTGACACCTAGGAACTCACTGATCTGCTCCTGGACGAAGTACCATTCACCAGGATTATCCTGGGGCCACTGGTACTCAAAGACATTCTCTGCAGGGAAGTGGCCCAAACTAAAACAGACAAGAGAGGAAAATGCAGACACCATCAAGAATTCGATATGTTCCAAAAGTATTTCTTTCCATGTAGTAGTTATGTAGGTACAAAAATGAATCATTGTATTGTTTATTCTGCAGATTTTTTTGTTTGTGTTTCTTTCTGTCCAAATAAGCCTTTTTATTTGCTTTAGTATACTAGAAGACAATCCCAACTGAAATATGCATGAGATGAATGCAATGACCTTAGATATTATGTCAGAAATCAGAAACTTATTGTTTACAAGGTTTGTAAGAATTTGTTTCGTCCATGCACTTTATATACATGCAAGGAGGCAAAATTAAGTTATGGATTTGTCTACCCAGGTATTTGGGTTGCTGGTTGTGTTTCTTTCAAATTAATTATCATTTTTGTTCTTCATCGAAATTAAGGAAAACTTGTGATACAACCTGTATTTCATATGAAAACTTTCACATGCTTACGGTATCATGTTATTGTCAGCTTCCATTCTAAAGAAAAAAATACAGTACAATTAGTCTTGAACACAACATAAATGTATTAAAAAAATATTGACGACTTCTAATTCCATTTCGTGAACAATCATTATAAGAAGTTTGAAAAAAAAAATATTGAGGCACTTACTCATCATCACTCTGAACAGTTGGAGTGCTGGTCCTTGATCTCTTAGGACTAGGCCTAGGACTCTCGTCTATCAGCTCTCGGACTCTCTTGACAGGCAGCGGACTTCCCTGAAGACTATCCCGATATTCAAACTCACTGCTCTTGGCTGAAACAAAACTCTCCATACTACATTCGTCATAGATCTTAGGGACCTTATCCACATTGCTGTCATCGCGACTGTCTTTGGTGCTCAGGTTTGCCATGGAGTCCTGGGTGTTGCCATCTTCTGATTCAAGGACCTGGGTGTCCATGGGCTCTGGTTGCTGTTCTTCTTCAACAGATGGCGAGCCATTTCCTGCACTGTCTTCAGGAGTTGCATCCTTTATGACTTCAGCATCAGCAGTGTCATCATCCTTCCTTTCACTGGAGTCTGGTTTGTCCTGCCCTGGATCCTCTGTCCTTTTTTCTTGACTGAATTCCGAAATGAGCCCTTTGCTGATTAAGTCAGCAACTACATTGCTTGTACTTCTTTCAAACGAGGATAATACCTCGCTACTTTCAATATCCCTTGTCTCTTCTTGACCTTGAATGTTCAATTCTTCTTTGCTGGTGACTGACTCTACATCTTTCTTGTGCTTATCAGTCTCAGGAGTTTGAACTTCAGCTGGTACTTCAAGCGCTCTGCTTTCATCGTTGTCCTTTGGTCGTCCATCCGACGCTGTAATAGTCGAGTCCTTTGTTGCTTCATCACTGGCTTCTGGAGAACCAGTGCTTGTCACCTGCACATCTTCAATTGGTTGCTGGTCTATACCTATTGTGTCCAGTTTTTGCAGTTTAATCTCACCTTGGTCACATTCAGATGCAACTGCTTCAGCCTGATTTTGGCTGGAACAAACATTTTCTTCAGCTTGTTCAGATGGTGCTGATACTAGGCTTTCATCTGATCTTCCCAGTCCAGCTTGTTCAGATTCTTGCTGGTTACCAAGAGCAGTTTGCTCCTCTCTCATCTGTTCTGAATCTTGCAAATTCTCTGAATTTGGATTGGCCATGTCTTCTGAACCTTCAGAAGAAATCTTTCCTATGGTATTATCTGACTCTCCAGTAACAGCTGGCAGATGTTGCAAAGCTTCTTGATCATGAGGCTCTTTTACAGTCTCCACTGGAATTTCCTCTGCAGGAGGTCCCTGGCCAGGAGCACTTGTTGTTGTTTCCTCAGTAGCTTCCTTAGTCTTTGACTGTCCATCTTCAGGTGTTGGCTGATCCTGACCGGTACTCTCAACTTCTGGACTCATCTCACCCGGTGACAGAGCAACATGGGGAAATTCTGGGGTGGAATCCATCACAGAAGCTGCAAGGGAAATATAAGGGGTATGTAATTCAATGTGTTTTTAATTCTAAAGTCAGGTTATCCAGCACATATTCATGAATTTCCGTGACCTGTGCATGAAAAGGAAAATATTGCGATGATGGTCGGGCAGATTGCTATTTTACAGACAAATCCAACGTTACATCTAGAATTCTACCCTTAAAATTGTAAATTTTTCAAAAAATTGGTCTCATTTTTATCATGAAACATTAAACTTTTACTCTGTTCAATAACATAACCAGTATATAAGCCCTTGTGGATATGTAGGGCATTTTCATCCCCAAGTTCTATACACGAGCCGATCTGTCCATTCACAAACATTTTCATGAACGTGTGGGACTGCACACAACATAATGGGAATTAGCACCCCCCAAAAGTATCGCAAAATTGCTTATAATCTATTGTTTATCATCTGATGCGGATACTTGTTTAATCGAAAGAGAAAAGGATTCATAATATTTCCTAAATTTACCTTAAATCACGGCCAAATAACGATGAATTTGGAGCTTTGTCTCTTTTTCTTTTGTTCCCGCGAGCAAGCCTTGTCTACGGTAGCTTCAAGAGAACAACTGAAAACGAAAATGCTCAGTGACAAAATGCAAAACATTCCACTTTTGAACTAAAATCATCTGGAGCGGGGCTTAGGCTTAACCAGTGGGAGGGGAGGGGAGGGAAGGAGGGGGTATTTCTTTAAGGGGTTCGATGACCCCCCCCCACCACCACCCTGAGCTGTAGGCCCCCCCCGCCCAAAAAAAAAAAATAATAATAATAATAATAATAAATAAATAAATTAAAAAAAATAGGGGGAAAAAGTGTTTACAAAATATTATTTAGAAAAAGAAAAAAACATGAAAATTACGGCCCTCAGGGTGTTGAAGTCTTGATTCTTAACTTGCCTTAAGGATGAAGTGAATGGCAAATAAGGGAAAATAACATCGACTATTGGCTGGATGAATGTTTTGGAATTAAATTTAACTTACCCCATTACACACTTCAAACTTTATCAATTTTACCTCAGTAATATTTAAATAAAGAAGTGGGTAGTTATTCATTTATCTATTTCTTTCTTCTTATTTTTTTTTTTTTTGACTTCAGACTTCACCGCTTCGCACCCCATCCCCCCCAAAAAGGCTAGATCAAAGCTTGACACATTAATAAATTTCTTAAGTGGGGGGGGGGGGGGGGGGGGGGGCTAAAACCTTGCTTCTCAAATTTCAATGAAAACTACAATATTTTTTGTGTTAAAGGGATTTAGTAGCTTTCAAAAACAAGAGCAATTATATCAAGATTAATAAAATTATATTGTTCCAACAGTAAAAACAAACTCCTAAAAGTTTCAGATCAAATGGAAGTCATTTAGTACCTTAAAACAATGTAACAAACAATGCCAAGCATACAGCCGAACACCAGTACCCTACTGATAGCTCACCAGGCCGCTAGAGACGGGGGACTTTGCAACAGGAAATGGGTGTGTGGAAAAGCACATGGTTTTATAGTGTTGGTTTATAAATTTTGAGTATGAAATCATTGATATCTCGAAGGTAAAGCAAGCAATTAGCTTGCAATTTTGAAGAGATACCAGACTGACTTAAGTGTTTATAATTATGTTGGCAAAATAAGCTAAATCGAATAAATGTGATTTGAATATCATTCAATGTTACTGCATCCCTTTAATCTCCAGGAAAATTTTCAAGTGATATCCTGTCCAAACCTCCGAGCTCTTTCACCCCAAATATGCCACCTCAGCAAGTCGAAGGAAAGGTGATAATAATAAATAATGATAGGTACATTGTTTTATATAGCGCTTAATAATTATATCCACCTTGATGTTTCTAAGCACTTATAGTGTTAGCTAATTATTACCCCCCGGGGGGGGGGGGGTCACTCAAACAAAAAAGTTCTACCAATGCGTGTCCCCGTACCCTGAAAATGGACCCTAAATGTCTTATAGCATGAAGCCAAATTTGCACCCCTTTTCGACGTCAGACTGAAAATGGATCCTAAACGTCTCATTGCATGAAATCAAATTTGCACCCCTTTTTGACGTCAGACTGGAGAACATACCTTAAATGGCGTAAACACCGTGTAATTTTGACCCCAAAACAGCGATTTCTGCTGAAAACACCTCTATTTTTATGAAAATGGCGATTGAAATTGAACCCCCCCCCCCCCCTATTTTAAGGAAAGCGTCGACGCCGCCGAAAGGCTGAAAACAGAACCTTTTCGACGCTTTTGGGGACATTCATGCGTAGCACATCATGTGGTGAGTGACCCCCCCCCCGGGATTATTACCCGGCCCAGCTAGGCCACCCCGAAAGGAGCTCACAGCATTCAAGGAATAATTTGCTTACTACTGGCCATTCACCTCACCAAAACCGAGTGCAGAACATCGTGGATGAATTTCTTGCCGAAGGAAATTAATGCCGGGTGTGGGATTCGAACCTGCGACCCTGTGATTGAAAGGCAAAAGTCAGAACCACCACACCACGACGCGTCCACAAGCAATCCCATAGGTTATAATACATTGGCCGCCATATTAGTTTGCTCTCCTGCGCATTTGACATTTTTTAGATAAAAGGTTTTATCATACATTATCCAGCCAATCCCTTTCTCGTTCCTGCCCATATCTATTTTTTTTACCTTTCAACTTCATATTTTATATAAGGAATTTACATCCCATCTCCATAGGCAACATAGGGCCTATGCATTGATTGCAAACTATTACGTAATCATAGAAGGCCAAGTAGCATCATCTACTCCATTTTCTCATCGTAACCATTAGCAACCAAGCCATTTGGGAAATTATCAAATTATTTTCACCTTCAGATGGACAGGAAAATATACACCGGTAATTTGCAGTCTTCTGGGGAGGGGGTGGGGGCAATAAAGATAAAGATTTTATTTCTAAAGGGCATAGAATATTTACGCTTTGTGTCATCGTGTACAAAATATTAAAAGGTGCATTTTTTTAAAAATCTGCTCTAAAATATAGGTTAATACTTTTAACCTACATTGAAAGATAGCTAGGTAGGCCTACATGACCTTTACACAATATCAATAACTCAATTTTAATGAAAATAAAAATCTGATTTATCCCCTTTTTGAATGGAGCTCATTTCGGAGTTATCTGTCCATTTATCTCAGTCGTCTTCGTTACCAATGGAAACCCATACACCTCGCGATTTGGCGCTCAAATTCTCATGGCCATATCTGAGACATTAAATTGATGTTTGGAAATTTGCATGTTGTGCTGATATAGGTAAAGAAAGTTTAATGTAGTAATACAAAAACTAGTAGGCCTAGTCAATCTGTTTATGATATGTTTGGAAGAGTTTCATGACTATAGATTTTATAGTATACTCTCTCGGTTCTGAAAGTAAATGCATGGATGAATGAACAAACTTTCACTCCAAATCAAGTGGTATAAGGAGGAAATAAGATTTGAGTGATTTTGATATTATTCATCTCACACACAATACCACAGAGTGAGCTTAATTTCACGCATGTCACACAACATGCACGAGTGAAAAAAAAAAGAAAAGAAATTTGTGTTCATGTACGCGATTAAAGATCCAAGTTATTTTAAACGACCCGCCGTGGGGTGTGTCTACAATAAATTATTATGGTGGTATCTCACTTCGCGGAGACAGATTTGGGAAACTCATGAAACAGTTTTGAGACTGTTTTGAAACTTGTCGCGGAGAAGTCTCCGAGACGTCCCCGTCCCCGCGATGTTTCAT
Organism: Paracentrotus lividus; assembly: GCA_940671915.1. Taxonomy (NCBI): domain Eukaryota; kingdom Metazoa; phylum Echinodermata; class Echinoidea; order Camarodonta; family Echinidae; genus Paracentrotus; species Paracentrotus lividus. Next base: position 14,644,044 of record CALNVZ010003430.1, on the reverse strand, counting down.
GAGTTCCGGGAATCTCAAAACCGTCTCACAGTAGTCCTAAATCTGTTTCCGCGACGGAAAAAAGGTATCGGGGACGCCCCCGATACTGTCCCGATACTTTTTTTTTCCGTCGCGGAAACAGATTTGGGACTACTGTTATGAGATTCCTGAAACTCATGAAACATCGCGGGGACGGGGACGTCTCGGAGACGTCTCCGCGACAAGTTTCAAAACAGTCTCAAAACTGTTTCAAAACCGTCTCAAAGTTGTCCCAAATACGTCTCCGGGAAGTGAGATTCCACCATAACAAATGAAGTTACTGGTTCAACAGACATTGACTTCTTTTCTTGAGTGGAACATATTGCTCACTCTAGCTGGCTTTACATTATATTTCCCTCGCAAAAGGAGTTTCGCCTCATTTTATTCCTTCTTAAAGTGTTAAAGCGTTAGTGCTTTCCCCATATATTACATTTTCAAGAATATATACGAAAGAGAGAGAGAGAGAGAGAAAAGACCCTCTTCCGTACTTTGAGTAATATCAATGTCCGAGTAATAACAGCCCTTATATTAAAATTGAGTTAGATAAACAAATCTGAATTGTACGATTTAAAATTAACTTTATCACGAAGAATATGAATTGTTCGTGTATAGTTTTTGCCCTAGTTTTTGCGATAGCAGTTCAAAAAGACACGCAGCCATTTCAAAATAGAAAGCTCCTATATGATTTTTTTTTTTTACGATAGCGTGTTCATCAATATTGAGTGAGGAGAGAGTGGGTGAAGGGAGGGTGGGGGGTGGGGCTGTACCAACATATCTTTTCAAGTTCTTTTGTTTGGTCATCAACACTATATTGATCCCACATTCTCTTATCGGTTGGTTACCCCCGCCCGCCCCCCCCACCTTCCTTCGCATTCATTTCGAGCAACACAAAACCAAACAACCCTCTGGCTTTAACGTCAATCAATACGGATTTAGGAATGCGTAGAGGTGGGAAGTAAGATCCTGAAAATATCATAATAACTGGAGGATCTTGGGGCGAAAAATTATCATCTGTAAGATCTAACCATGCGTATCAAAAATAGAATATTGGATTTCATTTCCATAATCCCCCGCCGGCTAACAGCCCCTTCGTTTGCGGGATACCCGCTGTGCGCACGACCAAAGCTTCAGCCTCGGTCCTGAATAGGGTTCCCTTTTGACAGAACTCGATAAAAGAAAACAAAACGGAGGTCGCCAGAGGTCTATTTTCTCCCCTTTTCTGCCATTCCCTTTTTTCCGTTTGCATTGCTTTCAATAAAACAGTTGTATTCAGTATTGAAGAGAAATGTGCTTTTTGCCGCACGCACGGGAGAAGTGAAAAACACGATATCTTTGTTGCGAGCTGGTTGCACACAGATGTTGAATAAAAACACACAATAGAAATATAAGCCAATGCAATGTTTGGAGAGCAACATTCTGTAAACAGTTGGAAGAAAATCAATAGAAAAAACGTGAGAAAAGGAAAGAAACTAGAGGAGATTTTGTTGAATAGGGTCATGATGAATAAAAATGAGAGAAAAGGAAATCGAGGACTCCTTTTTTAAGAGGGTCATCGAGGTAATCGTGGGATTTTGGTATCGTATGAAAAAAAGTTAAATTTCTAAAATATCGCCGGACATACAAGGATAAAAAGATAAATATAAATTATCCAGGATTACTGATAATATCTAACTGTGCTCAATCTTACAGGTAGCTCGTTACTCAAAAGTAAAGAGAAAAAATAATGATAGCATAAAAAATATGGGGCTTACTCCCTATACTTCTTAACATCGTTGGCATCTAAAAATGTTGCTCTGGTAATACAAGGATGAAAATATACAAACAAAATAATCGAGGACATATAACAATAATCCCTACATTGTTCACTGAGGTAGGCAGTAATCAAATTTGCCATGCTGTTGCTTATGCATTTCAAAAACTACATTTATTATAAGAGCTGTATAGGGGAAGAAGCCAAGCTACAGGACAAATAAACTGCGCGCGTCGCATCACCCCAAAATCAAACCCTACATGCATCGTCGTCTGCTAAAGCGCAGAACACCGTGGAATCGGATAGTTGTTCATGTCAACGGGCTATTTGATGCTGATGACCGGTGCCTCACTTATCCACTCGCAAGCCAAAGGATGCGCTGCACAGAGACAATAGCGACTAAATGAGAAGCATGATCATCTGGAACTGAATGACAGGAGAGGGGATTATTATTATTATTATTTGTGAAACGACTGAATGGAATGGATATGTGAACGTTAATGATGCGATAGAAAGTCTATTTCGAGTATTTTCCATCAGCGCTAGGTCGATACAGCTGGAGGGATTTGGAGCAGTTTCTGGCATCATCCACCGCCGGGAGTAGGGGCGTGATCATTCGTCTGCAACTGGTGAGTTGTGGTTGCGTATTGTATTTATACTTGTTGTTTAATTCAAAACTTTGAATGATATTTGATGGACAATGTACTGTCGTTGATAAACAAAAGAATTTTTATCACGGATTTTTTAGGATAATGTTCATCCTTAACTCTTACTGCGGCAGCCCGTACCCTTCGTGGCAGCGTCCCAGGGCTACCTAACTCTAGCTATTGTGTTGATATCTCGCATTAGACAATTCACTTGCTTTTCTGTGCAACTTACACTTTGGTCCAATCATAAACACTGCTGGCAATAGATAAGTCTATTTGGATAACTGATTTAAAAAAAAAAAAAAAATATGCCGATAGTCTATTGATTATGTCATAATTTTACATTTAAATTCAGATGGGCCAAAACTTGGAACATGATGCCATCGACAGATGGGCTATAATGCTAAGTTATCTTTTTGAATTAAAAATTTTCTCACTTGATTGATTAGTCATTACCTAAATTGGTGTAAAGCTTAAAAATAATTACACTGAATAATGCATCATAATAATTGCGCATCGTACACACACGATCTTGCATTGAAATTCAGATGGGATATTCTTGGTTGATATCATTTCATTTTTTTCTCTCTCAAAAGGGTAGTTAGTCATTGCCTTGGTGCAACTAAAATAATAACATTGATTAATGTATCATAATTGTTGCGCATCATTTATTACGCCATGGTATAATAACTCCCATGTGTATGATGATGATGGTTAAGTGAGTGGAGAGAAGGAGAAAGCACGTACAACAAACTGAGTCATACCCAAGGACATAGTGTGTCATCTATGCGTGACTTTCATTACATTAGAAACAGTAGTCAGTTGTATGGCCGAACAGCTATAGGCTATTATGATACAGTCATATTGCATGGAAAATTAACTTCATATACAATTTCAATTTCATTTTTTTATTTAACTTTACATCGTAATGATTGATGCAGATGCAGAAACCAAACTATACCAAATACATATTAATAATTAAAAACAAAACAAAGAAAATATATTTTGAAAGTATCAGGAATACAGGATACGTTGTACGTTTTTTATTGGGGAATGTAGGAGGTGGAGGAAATCGTTTAGTAATTACTCATTATGAAAAGTATGTAATTAGTTCTGTTTCTATTAAACAGTTAAAAATTGAGCATATTCTTTACTCATGCTTCTAATTTTCAACATTGCGACCAATTAGCAAAGTAATCGAAAAAGCTCACCATGTAATAGTTTGGTCGGAGTAACAATGAAACTGAAACTCGTTTCCATTCTGAAAAGCCTTTGCAATATGGTTAGCAGATGTTTCTCCACAATACAAGCTCATTAGTTTTCATTCATTTTTTTTTACAGTAAGATATATAAGTCTGTATAGTTTGTGTAATACGCACCATGTGTATGTCGTTTCTCAATAAACATTGCCATGGACCCATGCGAGGGAACGGCTTGACCCCAGCTTTTTATCATCACTAACCATGCTAACAAAATGGAGATTATCACAATCATCAAAATGAGGAATAATTTTGTATTTATGAAATATGAAGGCAAAGCAGGACATGTTTACATAGCTCATTTGAGTATTACCTAAATGAAAAGGAAAACAAGGCCTATAAGAGATGAAACGTTAAAATTGATGATAGTTTTATTTTTAGTAGAATTACCAAATAGCATCAGTCTTTTGATATATCTAATCGAATGACCCATTTGCCAATATCCACGTAATTATTATGGGTTGTGATCGCACCTGTTAAAACTACCATTCTTTTTCTTCAATTTTTTTCAACGTTTTACTTGTCAGTTTATTCGTTATTGTCTTCTTTCACCATGTTCACACGATTCATTTTCACGAGCTTATGATTTTCCTTTAATCAATATTCCAACAATATAATCTGTAGATAAATGTCGTAGCGTGGGTCCATCGTTAGGGGGCGGGGGGGGGGGGGTTAGTCTATTCTGTTAATAATTCGGAAAGTTTGCAAACTGAAAGCATAAACAAACAATGCTCACTGTATCAAACGATATTATCTTTTGTAAAATTGTAAGTAAATGTCCCTTTGATGTTCATTGTGTAATAATCCATAACATAATAGTTGGTGCGATATAAACTATGGAGTATATTGGATAGCGAGAGAGAGAGAGAGAGAGAGAGAGAGGAAGAAAAATAGGTGAGCTGAAAGAATGGTTGAGAGAAAATTAATGAGGGGGGAGGAGAAAATGATTATGGAAAGAAAAATTGTATGGATGTGTGTATGTGAGATAGATAGAAGAGAGAGAGAGAGAGAGAAAGAGAGAAAGAGAGAGAGAGTGATAGAGAAGGAGAGAGAGAGAGAGAGAGAGAGAGAATGTGTGTGTGTGTGTGTGTGTGTGTGTGGGTGTGTGTGAGAGAGAGAGCGATACTTATGATAAAGCACAACCATAACAGCCATGAAACAATGATTGCTCAAGACGAGCGCACAAAATTACAGTTGAAAAGGGAAAAGACTGATGTATAATTGCACGAATATCATGGATATTCTTCACTTGGTTGCTACCAAGAAAGTTGCATAAATAAATCAGTTAAATGTTCATGATACGTGGAATGAGTGAAGATGTAATGAACGGTGTACCAATTGACCTGATTAAAGGATGGTATAGCTTCAAGCATACGCATCAAATCAAATCATATAAAATCAAATAAAATGTATTACCCATAAGAGAGAGATTATAGGAATATGGATATTGTATTCCTCACGTCGTTTTAACGTATATTATATTGTCTAACCTATACACTGTTTAAAAAAAAAAAAAAAAAAAAAAAAAAAAAAAACGAAAGCAAGAATCCGAAGTCTGAAACACAATGTAAAATGTAAAAATGCAGATGAGTTTCTTTTCTTATACAGGTCTGTTGAATAAGGAGAGAGGAATGTTAAAAAAATGCATCAAGAAATGTGGCTACATTTATAGTTGACTGTATTTTAAGCGTATCGGTAAAATACATATCCAGTTTATGTCTTGAAAGATAATTATGTCGAAAGTAATAGGGGAAGGGGTAGAAATATAACTCAATTACTAATGAGTTAACTACCGCCATTTTAAGTACCCCATAAACACTATCAGCTAGCGATGCCACTAGAAGACATTATTTTAGGAAACATGCTGTTCGTACGAATCGTAGTACCCCTACTTGGGTATAACAACAACATGCAAGTGATATACTGTGACTTTATGTATTCCGTATACGTGATCGCTCAATAGGCATCTGCCCCCGCAGTGCATCCCTCTTTGCGGCATATCATTGGTACAGCCTGGGCAGGTTGGTAATCCAAGTCGGGTGACATCAGAGACCTGTGTGGATTGCTATGTGAGACAAGCAAGACAGCGAGCAACCTCGTAATCGATTATCACATTTCTTCACGCCAAATCGATGCGAAAAGAAAGCTTACAACGATACCCCCGATAGCTCGTATGAGGGTAGCGTTTCAAGAGGAAATGGACCAGTGGGTGATAGGGTGCTCTCCCCATTATTTAAAAGTCGACCACGTTTTATAAAAAAGGTGTACGGTTTTGTTACTTAGTTTTTTTTTTTTTAACGTTTTAGTGCATTGGATCTGGCATATACGACCCCTTATCAACACTCTGCTGAGACTCGTGCTTATATAGTGTCCGATGATCTCTTTCCCATTCTTAAAACTGCTCCAAACTAAAATGGTATTAGACCAAGCGACAGTGCATTCATATTGAAGAGAGTCCAGACTGATTTCTCATTATCAGGCAATAATAGATTGCACCCTGACCTCCAAGCGCGGCGATTTCATTCACGACTGGGGGGGGGGGGGGGGGGGGGCCTGCTGGAAAGAACACACTCATTCACATTGTGAACACAGTGTGAAAACATGGTTCACACTGTGAAATTGATTTCACAATGTGAAAATCGCCCACAATTTAACATTGTGGAGCACCAACAATGTGGAAAACTACATGTTCACAATGTGAAAATTGATTTCACAGTGTGAATATACCACTCACAGGTGAATTGATTTTACAATGTGAAAACGCCCCACTTTAACATTGTAGAGCAAGACTTCACAATGTGAAAACACAGTGTGATCACACTGTGTTTCACATTGTGAATGAGTTTCTTCCAAGCAGGGGGGGGCGGGGTGACGGAAACACCCTAAATGGAAAAGAAATCCACTCAAAATTCGCATCTCGCACATAGCGAAAAATCTAATGAAAATGTTTGCGAGGCGCGAAGCAGCGAGCCGAAATTTGGCCTATAGAATACATTTAGCATTGTATTAGACATACCTTACCTCTTTATATAGCTTCACAAGCTATCACCTAACATAAAAATATGTGAGCCTTTTAAATCGAGGGGTGGACCGTCCCCTACCGCCCCCCCCCCCCAGTGGTTGGGATCGCCGCCAATGCTGACCTCAACACACCCTTTGCTGTCTATTAAGATTTTGGGGAAAACTATTTTGGGGATATTTCAATCCCAAGAGACGGAACAAGACTTTTGATCAAATTGATGAAGATTATGCAATCTTCCCATCCAATACAGCTACTCTCCTGAATTTTATATTGCGTCAGTTGTTTATGCCTGGAAAGTTTGTTAACATGTATTTGCCGGGGCTTGGCAAACTTATCCTTCGGATGTA
>CALNVZ010003430.1:14615211-14636530 GCA_940671915.1 Paracentrotus lividus | reverse complement strand
TTGATTTCATGCTCGAGTATATTCAGCACGCCGTCAGGGATAGATGTGAAAATGAGTGATGATCAAGTGGATGGGGTGGGTGGGGGTTAAATTCTTGTGTACCCTCTTACACAATATAGAAGTGACTCTAGGAAGGGAGGGCATATTGTGAGGTGATTCAATTGCTTCAATTAAGTAGGACCGGCTGTAAAATTATCAGCCTTAAACTTCGGTGTTCACTCTAAACCGGTTCAAAATAGCAATGCCCCCTTGATGTGCACAAAATAATGTATGGCCTACATGACTGTCTTGACTGTATAGACATGGCAGAACAAATTATAAAATGCAAATTTCCAGCACCTTGATTCATATCGTTTTTGATAGCCAGATGTCGGGGGGGGGGGGGGGGGGTGGTTTAATGTATATTGTCAAACTTGTTAAATTGTATTTGTCGACCTGTAAATCATATGTTAAGCGCTATAGAAACATGTGATAAAGTACTTGAGGTAATGCACCTGTAGCAATACTCGATAATATTTGAAACTGAATAAGAATTAAAGGTTAAAAGATTAATTAAAATTAAAGTTGGTATCTCACTGGCATGTGACGAGTTCGCGACTCAGAGTCTCTGCTGTGAGTCGCGGGAAAATCGAACTAAGATATTTCCAGTCGCTATGGCGACGCGTCTCCGCCAGTGAGATAAGACCTTAGGAAACAAGAATTATTGTAAATTAATGATGTCAAAATGATTACGATGATTATGTGAAAACTGTTTATAGATATATTATTTGTTTCCACCTTGATCAAGCCCGAATTATTTGTATATATTACTATATTCATGAATTATTGTAAATCAATTATGTCAATATGATTATGATGATTATGTTAAAACTATACTTGTATATACTACATCCATTAACTATTATAATATTTTGTGCACTTTGATTATGTTCAACATGTTGACAAAATACCATGTACATTTTACTGGTGAAGTCTAATAAATTCAATTCAATTCAATTCAAGAAACCTGAGTCCTCCAAAAGATGACAAACTTCCCGCTTCACTATTTTTGAATAGTAAAGGGTATAACCAAACATATCCCTGCTCCTCGTATGACTATAGAAATAGTGTCAGATTCATCTGACTTTATGTACCAAAGAACTTGAGATGCTATAGCATGTTGACACAAACGGTATCCGAACTTTCTAAGTGAATTATCATGTACAGGGTGACCCAGAAAAAAGGAAACCCAACTTTGATCAACAATAATTTCAAAAATATTCCAATGGGGATTATGAAATTTATATCACTGTAAAGTGCAACTCATTACCATTCTAATGATATCTCTCTCACCTCACCAATATCATGCTTCGCTGAACCCCATTGTTCTGAAAAAGTCTTGTAAAATTGTGCGTGGTTCACTTTCATGCACCTCGAGATGGTTTGTGTGCATGTGCCTGGAAAGGAAACCTAACTTTGATCATCAACAATTTCAAACATATTTCAGTGGTGATTAAGAAGTTTATATCACTGGAAAGTATAACTCATTACCATTCTAATGATACCTCTCTCAGCTCACCAATATCATGCATCACTGAACCCCATTGTTTTGAAAATTGTCTCGCAAAATTGGGATATGTTCTCTTTCATGCTCCTTGAGATGAGTTGCTTTTAAGGTTCCTAAACAATCTAAGTAGAGCATTCCCGTGACTTTAATAAATGGGTTTGATAAATGGGTTGGAAATGTCTACTTATTTAGTCCGTTAATCTTACCATCCAGGTAATTTCATCATGTTACTGCTCACAACAACCCAGAGAACCTTTAGTTCTCCGTGGAGAATGTAAGAAGCATGACAGTGCATCAATCACAATTTTTCAAGATATTTTCAGAACAATGGGGTTCAGTGATGCGTGACATTGGCGAGCTGAAAGAGATATTAATAAAAAGATAATGAGTGGCACTTTCCAGTGATATAAACGTCATAATTACCACTGTCATGTTTTTTAAATGATTGATGATGAAAGTTGGGTTCCCTTTTTAGGCACATTGCAACAACCCATCTCAATGAGCGTGAAAGTGAACCACTCACAATTTTGCAAGACATTTTCAAAACAATGGGGTTCAGTGATGCGTGACATTGGTGAGCTGAGCAAGGTATCATTAAAATGGTAATGAGTTGCACTTTCCAGTGATATAAATTTTATAATCACCATGGTAATATTTTTGAAATTATTGATGATCAAAGTTGGGTTTCCTTTTTTCTGGGTCACCCTGTATACATCTCTCTTCAACATGGAACGTGTGAGAGTACATGACGCCCAGTATCGACTTTCCTTCTTGTCAAACAAACCTCCTTGCTTGGACACCTCACCTTTTTAATCATTAGTGCTACCCTACCAACACTCTAAAAATGGAGGGCAAAAAAAATGACTCGATTCCGAGTCCATGGGGACCATACACCATTTCAGGCCAATTGTTGCCGTGCCAAATGAAAAAAAAAGAAGAAAAAAGAATCGAAATATTCTATCACCACATCTTTTCCATTTCAGATTTTGTTTGAAAACGGGGATAAAAGAGACTTCATTTGAGCCGAGAAAAACATTTTATATTCCTTTTATATGTATTTTACTTAAATCGTCCCAAGTTCTGAATACATCAATATTATTTTTCACTTTTATATTGAATAAAGAAGACGAGAAGTTCTCTTTTTTATTGCATATTTTGAATAACTTTTCGTATTAAAAAAAAGGTGCGCCTGGCCGTATTGAAATTCCTACTTTTAAGAACCTTTGACACTTTTTGGAGGGATTATTCCTTTCTGCAGTGTTCTGACAAATATCATGCATGACATTTCGCCATTAATAGAATATAAAGCTTTTTTAAAATGAAAATACACCTTAAAGTTGCTGTGCACTTTTCTCGCCTTGGGCTGCAGTGCTGTACTATATATTATTTGGGGAACAAAAACAGATATATTCGTATTGACGGCAATATCGCAATTGAAAAAGTAATGAAAAGAAAAGTAGTTTTAGTCGACTTGAGTTGCATTTGAATATGATTGATAAAGTTAGTGCAACGTTGTGATGCGCAATGAGCCGATCTATTACTTTTATAAAGTGGAACTAGAATATCACTGACATTCAATAATGGCGGCATTTGAAAGAAACTCAGACAATAACTGTACTATAATACTAGAATTTTGAAAGGGAAGCTTGAAAGGAACTAAGCCAACACACCTCCGCGGGGCTTTGGGCAATTGGGGTTAATTTTACACCTACTGATTCACAGACATAAAGGAATAATAGAATAAAGTTTTATTTCATAATATTGAACTTGCATGTTCATGCCGTGATTGTCAATAAATGTGCCGAAAATGAATTGCACGAGTCGAAAGGGTAAACATTGTGGTTTCTTTTTAATATGAAGCAGGTGTTTACTTGAATGTGATATTACACAAAAAGTCATGTAGCTGGTAGTGGGAGGTACATGAACTGTCGGAAAGCCCATAGTCGAAACCAATAATCATGGTAACGAAATTTGGTTAATTGTATGCATTTTAATTTCTAAAGAATATTGAAATGTTTGTACATATTTTACTTCTCTTCAACATATCACTTGTATTAATAAATAAATATACACAAACTGGAAATGTCTAAATCTCAATTTCGCTTACCTCACAGTTGAGGCCAATTCAAACTTTTTAAAGCTGTAAATTCTAAAGTGGAAGATGAATTTGTTTTTTTTACTGTCATGCATGTGTCATTATTCTTAACTTATAGATTGAATTGAGACCAAATAGATACACACAGACTTGATACAGATTTATACAATAGATGTGATGCAAGATGATGCTTTCAAAATAATTGTAATGCACTATGAAATGATATTGAATTTATGTTTACAGTCTCACAAAATATAGAAACATAACTTTATCAAATGAAAAGAAGGATAAACTATGTGACAGAAGTGGTGGCAAATAAGCCTAAACATTAAAATGGTACAACAATGTTCTTTTTTTTACAATATAGTTTATCCCTTTCTTCAGAAGTACGAATCTACAACGCTTTACATATGGCAATTTCTCTTTCTCCAAGCCATTCATTATAACCCTATACTAGTGCATTGACGATCATGAATGAATGGATGACTCTGATTGGTTGATGATAATCCCAGAAACTTGTCATTATCTTGCTTTCTTCAAGTCCTGAAACACAGTTTTTGTCATTATCCTGGTCATCATGTATCCATATTCTCACCGCTTGCAATGAGGGGAAAACCAAAAACGAACTCAGAGACAAATTAAGTGGTTTTTCATACAGGTTAAGTAAGTGGGATGCTTTAGGTTTAAGTAACTGAGTGGTGGTTTTCTGACCTGGCGGGTCTAATCAATTTTCACTGAGCTGAAAAAAAAGAGGAAGAAGAAGAAAAAAAGAGAGCCGTATCCAGGAAAACGAAACTAACAGATCATGATGGAGGGAAGGGCGATGGCTCAAAAGAGCATGCTACATTATGGAATAATAAAAAGACTAGAGGGTCATTTTAACAAACTTACGAGATAGAGTGAGTGAAGGAGATGGATTCGATATGTAAGGAGTGAGAGAGCATGAGAATGGGAGAGAGGAAGAGAGAAGAACGAGAAAGCAGAGGAGAGAGAGAGAGAGGAGAGTAGAGAGAGTGGGTGGAGAGGTGATGCTGTGTATAGAGAAAAGGACTGATGATAAGAGACGAAAGGACTTACTGACAGAAGGTGACATATAAAAAAGGAAGAATGTAAATAATGTTAAGAGAAATGAAGGTAGATAGATTGAAAGTAGAGGGAGAGGGGGGGGCGTCAGGGGATAGAGAGACTGCAGGAGGCAGAGAGAAGGGGAGAAGGAATGTGTGGACGAGAGAGTGGAGAAGGGGGGGGTGGGTATGCATGCTACGTTTCGATAGGTAAGAGAGGAACAGATAGGGATAATAGACAGAAACATACAGGGTAAAAAGGAGATCGAGAAACATTCTAACATCGAAGGTGGGATGGGAGGCGCAGATGATCAAAATACATTACCTTTCAGGTTACGATTGATCAAAATACATCAGAGCCAGACTACTCCCGTGGTCCCAATTACTTTGCTTTGTCAAGCAAGCAATTACACAAAATACGACCTAAAACACCAATTACCGAGAGAGAAATTACACTCATTGACAAAAGAACTATCTAGGGAGCGGAAACATCGCCCGTTCACTTCACCAAAGTTGCAAAAAAGCAAATGTTTATTGTCCCCAAAACGACCGCCATTAGTACTATCCAGACAATAATTGATTGAAAGGTCTGAAAAGAAATTCGGGTGCTGATCCATGATGGGGGCTGTTTACTTTAAACAATTTAGGTATTGGTATGAAATCTTATACTTCACGGGACAGAAACGTTTTGCTGATGTGCCTTTTGCATTAGAGATTCGACTTCAAGGTGCGGGTGGGTTTATCCGCTTGGTACAGCAGCAGTTGTTACAATCCCCTGTTCGTCTAACACCATATGGGCTAAACCCATTCGGTCTAAGTTCTCTTTGGTCTGATATATATTTGTTCAAATTCTCATTTGGTCCATTGTGGTATAATGACCACTTGGTCTAATTGACAATTTGTCTAAAAACTAAATTGCGTTTTGGTCTAATTCCCAAATGAATATTTGTTTTATTATCAGTTTGTTACTGGAAGTGACGATGTGGTGTTTAAGTGGACATTAGACAAAATGAGAATTAGACAAAATGGTACATAGGCGAAGTGGCAATTCGATAAATAAAATAATTAAACGAACTGGTTGTAGACGAAATGGAATTAGACCATTTGTGATGAGACCAAATGGGCATTAGTCAAAGTGGGTTTAGACCAATTGGCAATTTACCTTGTTGATGTGCCTTTTGCATTAGGGAGTCGACTACAAGATGATGGTGGGGGTGTACTTTGGGGCTTGTCAATTTTAGGGTTAATTTTTGACAGAAGGATATAACATCCAAATCGCTCATGCTCTAAATTTTTCATAGTGTGAAAGTGTGGATATCAGGCCGGGAGTTCCCAGCATGCACTAATAATCTTAAATACAACTTTTTCCCATCATTCTATTTATCAAATTTCCATTTCGAATTTTCATCTCATAAATGTATATGTGACAGCTAAGTTATTGTTTTATAAGTCTCAACGGAATTCGGTTTTAAAATGCATGCTTTTTAAATGTATTTTAAAGACGGTTCGCCTTCCAAATACAATCATGGCATAAATATCCATGATGAATGACAGTGCCGTAAAAACTAAAAGCAACAGCAACAACAACAGTATGTGTTTGTACTTATGGTAATAGTTGTACTCATACCTATACCGAAAAGGCATCCGGTTTCATCAAACCTGATTTTATTAAAAACGACCAATTCCCTGGTCGGAAATACACACATTGGTGATCGTTATTATAAATTCCAATGGTTTGGGGCAATGGCATCGCCAACATTCGTCTCAGAATGCTCTAAATGGTGTTTCAATGGTTGGTAATTGAAGTGAAAGTGTGATTTGGGTTTGTAAATAGGGACATTCGACCGAAATAGCTTGGGTGTATTGTAAACATGGGGGCAATTATATTTACAATAGAAAATCGAACGAGTTGTTTATCAAATAGTATTGTTCACCTTCATATTTGGTCATTCGAACGAACAATTATTTTCATGGAGCAAACTACTTTCTTTAATGATTTAGCTGGATGGGTTTTATTGGCTGAATTAGGATAGGGAAAAAAAAGTGAAGTGAGTAGGTAAAATTGAAAAAGGTGAAAGGTGAAAATTTGGGGTTTTAAAAGACGTATGGAGTAACAAGTGGCACTTTTTAGTCTTAAAAGTGCCCCCTTTTAAAACAGAAATCGTCCATGTGTCTTGTCAAAACTCTGAGAGTCTTGTTTTCAGTATGAAAATGGCATTTTTAAGCTAAGAAAAGGTGCAATTTTGGGCCATGAAAGGGGGCACTTTTAGGGTGGATAAAAAAGTGCCCCCGGATCCACCGCCTCTGCACAACTAAAGGGTCTGTCCCACAGGCGGCGATCGTTGTGGCGACAACCTGACAATTTCATAATTATAAGGAGTTCGGCTTTAAAAAGGCGATTATAGACCTACATACGATTCTATCTAAGCTAGGCTACAACAACAACAACTTGCTAACACACTCACAATAGCAAGATCAAAAGTTGTCGCAACAACGATCGCCTCCTGTGGGACAGCCCCTTTACAAAACATGATACATTAAGAATTCCTTTTTTTTTTTAATAAGTTCGAGTGGATAGACAAGTGTGATCTATACTGCCTCTATTAATTTAATTTCATGATTCAGATTATCGTTAACCATCTGCGTTTAGAATACGACAAAATAGAAATCATACAATTCTTTTCATCTCGTGAACGAAAATACATCAAAGAACCCGTACAAAAGTCTTTTCCCAGCTCTGTTGAACACCATTATACTCATTACTCGTTCCAACACCTCAACGATTCTTTACCGCCAATCGACACAGAGTTCTTTCAACACTACACAGTGGAAAGACAGACGGAGTGATGCTTTGAACACATGCCGTCTTTTTCTCCTTAATCGTTGATTAGTTTTGTTCGATTTTACCAGATTTTTGTCTCGCCACCGTTCACTGAATCGATTTTAATTGCGGAAAATGATCTAGCCAGGTTTGTACTTCGCCTTTCATTCATCTTGAACACGTAGCATTCCTCCCCGTCCGTCCGTTGGTGTATCCTGATGATGAAAATGATATGAAGATGATGTTGTATTAGTACGGTGATAGTACTGTGTCGCAGGAGGATACATTCTTTTCGATGTTTATCGAGTGTCGTACTTCAAAGCTACCATAGCTCTGGACTGTATGAGTGACATCACACCTGTAATGTAAGTCATATTTTATTTGTGAGAAACGGGGTGAGAGAGCCAGAGGGGCGTTAGATCTCGTGTATAAACCTATGTGAGTTACCGCCCTTCTTGCACTGACAATAAACGGCTTGTTTGTCTCTCGTGGGTCATGCCTGTTTGACAGCAAGAAGGCTTTTGACTCAAAACATAAACATGATAAATAAAAGTTACTCTCTAAATGTGCAGGAGGTGAATTTCACTCTAATTCGAGTGGAAAAGCACTCGGTTTTGGTGAGTTTGATTTCTGCCGTCTCGCAGAGTGATATAGTGAGCCCGGCCGTTTCAGCTCATAAGCTGAAAATGATTTTTTTTTGGCTGAAACTCTTTCGACCGAAAACAGAATGTTCCTCATTTATAAGATTATGTTCGAGTGAAAATTCACTCTTTTTGAATGCGTTTCCATTCTTTTACAGTAGAGTCCTTCTTGCCCGGACTTCATCAGGTGATTTTGTTTGTCTCTTTGTCGTGTCTGCGTGTGTTCGAGATGCTGTTTAGGGATCATTGGCCTATATGTTGGTATACGCTGGCAGGGGGAACAGCTGCCCTAATCATGAATAAATATTATAATTTCTGAGCTGTGGAAAGCACCACTTACACTGTATGGGGCATGTAAGCTTACCTTAATAATATTAAAGTCAGGAAAGTTAGCGCTGTCAATTTTATTAGCTTTGCTACCGGATTTTTTTTTTGTTAGTTAGCCTAAGAGCATCCGATACAACATCCTTACTGCCAGCAGTATGACTGCCATCTCTACTTAAACCGTCACTCATAAACTCGTCACCAATAGCAGTTGTCACATTTCATTGCAAGTTCATCCCCGGCAAATGCACATTACATTACCACAACCATCGCGTCGTACCATGACCACGACCACCACCACGACCACCATCACCACCATTACCACCACCACCCCAACCACCGCCATTACCACCACCATCGCGTCGTACCACCACCACCGCCACGACCACCACCACCATCATTACAACCATCATCATCATCATCATCACCACCACCGTCATTATCACAACCTCCATCACCGCTACCACCATGACACTTTTACCACAATTACAATCATCACCACGTCATTCCACCACCACCACCACCACCACCACCACTACCAAGATGATGATGATGACCATCATCACCACTACCTCCATTACCACCCCACCATCACCTTACCATCACCAGCGACAACAACAACTACAACACAACCACCATCACTTAATGATTACCGTCGCCAACCACCAGATTTATCATTATCAACATTGTTAGATGCATGCCAGTCCCCACATTTTTGCATTTCACCGCCAACAAGGTTTTGTTTACAAAAACAAAGCAAAACAACAACAACAACAATAAACAAAAGTGTATTATTAAATATTATACTTCTGTCATTGTCATTTTTTTTAAAAGAATTAAAGTAATAAATGAGATGAAATCACCTTCACTCCTGAAGAGTTGCAAGAGAAATACCAGCACTTTCAGAACCACGCTGCGAACCATCATGGATGTCCTTACAGCACTCAACATGAATGTCCTTAAAACATCAAATATTAAAGAGAATGGATTAATGAAAGTGATTAAAATAAAAACCATCATTGAATATGAAAAAAAAACTTTTTCATGTGAGTCACAGTTAAATACACGCCTTCAGCCAAAGCACGTCGCCATGGGTGCACGCTTGGCTGCAGCGCTAATGGGCATTTGGTTCGCAATTAAAATAAAAGTAATTATTTTATAGCGATTTTGAGCTACACCAGTTGAAAAGTACCCCCTCTCAGCGTCCTTCCTCTCCAATCAGTCATTTTCTCTTCTGAATCATCATTATCACTATTTCTTTAATCCTCTAGCGAAACGCTTCAGGGTTTAGACTTTTTGCAGCTACTTTGTTCTTTTGTTTAAAGGTCCCGGCTCGTGAGCAAAGTCTTGAATGTTTTTAATAACCAGCTGGATCACATTGAAAAGAGATTCATTATAGGACAGGAGGCGAGAAAATAGATCGGGAAAGTGCAAAGGAACAAAGAAATTTGTCATAACTCATTCAAATTTAGGGGGAAATGGCTTAAAGCAACTGGAGAAATAGAACGAGAAAATGGCGGAGGGATAAAATTGATGATAATGCTGCACTTGTGGGTCAAACTTGACAAATTGGGTTGGGGAAAATTTCAAATAAATTTCAGTAAGGATGAGAGGATAGGGTTAATAAGAGAGAGAACTTAATGAAAGAGATTGGAGACAGAGACAGAGAGAGAGGGAGAGGCCAAGAGGAGAGAGAAAGAAGAGAGAGAGAGTGTGTGAGAGAAGCTGAGAGAGAGAGAGAGAGAGAGAGAGAGAAGAAGGAGAATGGAGAGAGAGAGAGAGAGAGAGAGAGAGAGTTGGGGGGGGGGGGGGGAGGATTAGATTAACATGATTAATGGAATATTCTGCTGAGATAACCCGTTAGAAAGCATTATCTTTTCATATTTTATCCACATTAATGCATTATTGATTATTTTCCATTATTTTCCATTATTAGCATTGGACTCAAGGATAGTAAATAATAATTTTCAAAGTGGGAAAGCAAGATCAATTTGTCATCATTGTGATTCCATCTGCAACCTTGCATTATTATCATAACTTGAGCGTGTGTTTTAAATTTGAAATTTTTACTTTTTCATAATGCCGGCTCGTATCACTTGAGGGCCCGTATCGTATATGGCTTGAAAAACAGCCATTTTGCCCATTTTCGGACAGAGCGGTTCGTATACGAACATGGGCAAAGCGGCTGTTTTTATTTGCTGTATGCGTGCCTCGAAGTAATATGGCTGTACTTACTAGGTAATAAGGTGTTCCAAAATTCAATGTACTGCTTCCTATATACAAGGTTTTCATGTCATGTTGGTGTAATGTGTCAAAGAACTTTCCCAAGGACGGTAGAGATGTGGCAGGGTCTCGAACCCCGTAGCTTATGACCCACAGTCCGGTAACTTATCCACGAGATACTTAAGGGCCTGTCCCACAGGCGGCGATCGTTGTGGCGACAACCTGATAATTTCATAATTATAAGGAGTTAATCTTTAAAAAGGTGATTATAAACCTACATACGACTCTATCTAAGCTAGGCTACAACAACAACTTGCTACCACACTCACAACAGCAAGATCGCCAGTTGTCGCAAGAACAATTGCCTCCAGTGGGACAGCCCCTTTATGCCACAAGCCACTCCTACCCCTGAAATAAAGGTCAATGACCTATTCGAACACTTTTTGAGAAATACATTTTTTTGGCTTCGAACAATTCAAATTTTTTCTCTTTTAGGGTCAAACCTCATAAAATTTCTACGAACATGACAAACACCTGAATTAATTGACCCTCGGTGTTTTTCTTTTGTTTGTTCATCGTTTTGTTGTGCTTGTTATTACTCATATTTTCTATTATCTAAATATATCCTATTGAATTATGTTATTGTGTAGAGTTAGGTCAAAATCAATGAAACACAATTGAAATTAAACGCAATGCTTTGAATATTAAATGACCACAAGTATTTGTAATCACTTTAATGGTATTTCATTTCATCTTTAAGAGTAATTTTGGGTAATGCTCAGGCAATGAATGGACGAAGGCTAACTAAAGCAAAGAAACAATAAAGAATACGGAGAAGTATTGGTTAAAATGTACAATGCATTTCATTCTTGCCTATATAAATATATGGAGTAAAGAAAGCTGAAAATTCCTGGGTTGCTGTAATAAAAAGGTATGAGGTAAAATGAAATTCTGTAATTTTAGAAAGCGGTAGCAGTGATTTTCTCTGCGATTGTTGTATTCACTGTCTCAATAAGAGAAGCAAATTTGTATATCCTTAACTACGGCTGAGTCATTCATATTTAAAGCTCACGCTCTATTGAACAGAAAACTGATTTGAAAGATTAATAATCTGGATTATTCATCTAGGATTGGATTATGGCCCTGAGAAAAGCAGACGTTCTGATTGAATCAGGCAGTCAGGTCATTGCAGCTATACGAAACAACAAAGACTGGTAAATACAGACTACATTGCTCCAAGCCTGAAAAAAGTATAGTGAGAGCATCCCGGGTGGATTAAAAATGCTTCTTCATCAAAAGTATTTCTATCCGTTTTATTAATTTATTTCTTAATGAAGAAATATCATCAACGAGATTGGTTCATCGGGCTTGGCATTGAGGCTGTGACTGTCTTGCCCATTGGGCCAGCCCCTGGCGACGTTTCATCTGTAAGGGGTACATGTATCTACGGTGGGTTTGTTTATTGGATATTCATCAGTTGCTTGGTCGACCTGTTTGCCAAGTGCAGTTGTCATAATTATCTCATTTTCTTTGCTCATCGGTGTATGATTTGGATGACTGGATGATTGAAGGAATCAGCAGTGGGGAGGTAAAGTGCCTTTTTTCTTGTCCAATTATTGATTATCCTTGCCGTCTCTTTCCTTGATTGTGTTCAATGTTATCTCCGTTGAAAATGTAGAACATTTTCAGTGAGATTTTAAGTATGAGATGAAGAGAGAATGAGTATAGTTAAGAGGACGAGAAGAGAAATGAGGAGGATAAAAAGATGCAGGAGGAGGAAAATTGATATATCCCATATTCTATTTCTGTCCTTTTATTTTCAAGTTTAAATACAAGAGCTAATGATTTCATGCCCAAAGCAGGGTGAAAGTTCTTTCTAAATCCGTCTGATGTATTGAAATTTATACTCTCCCATCATCTTTGCCTGTCCCATGATACTCATCCATCCGTACCATGCCTGCATCATCCCCTCTTTAATGATCTTCAATCTGAGCATCTGATGAATATGAAGAGCTTAATTTTCAAACCTGTCAAAAGATCATAAATTCCCTTTTGATGAAGATTGAGTTGTTGATAGAACTTTATCCAGATCATGATATCCGTTTTGGAAAATAAATATTATCTTAAATCTTTAGAGCAATCATAATAAGATTTATAAAAAAAAAAACGCCATTACAAATTTTACATCCGCTTTGGCGTTTCGGCAATTGCGTAAGAGGCGAGTGTCTTATTTGAGAACCAAATGTTTCGTTTATTCAGCTATATCTAAGTTGTTTGTGCCTTCTCCATGTTTGAATGTTCCGTTTGTAAACCCTTTGCAAACCCTCAGGGGTACGCGGCTGCGTCCATAGTCAAGAAAAACGGATTTCTCTCTTGAGAGATGCGAAATAGGAATGGGCATGTACTAGTCAGAGAAAATGTCGTCATTCATAGGCACGACTTCAAATAATCTAGTCAGTCACATCCTCAAAACAAACTTCGAGTCAGATGCCCTCAGTCCATTCCGTGTAATGTAACTTTCGGTAATTGGTCTTGTGTAACTGGGACTAACCCGACACAACCCGTCTGCCGCTCGTAACAGCCACGCGCAGACAGGTGCTCTTAAAGACGCATCTCCATGACAACGCGTATTGTCACATTGATGAATCCGTGTACGTGATTTGGATGTATGGTACGGATTCGGGATGCGGGGTGGATGATGGAGAATGGGAGATGGGGGATGGGAGAATGGAGGAGCTCCATCATCAAAATGATGGGGGAAAAAGAGAAATGTCGCGAAGCAGGTGATTCCTTCTTTAGAACTATCGTTTAATCTGATAATGGTACATTAGGTGGCGAAAAATGAGTTAGCCTTACCCAGATCAATCTCTCTCACATTGATGAATCGTGGTTAAACGATCGGCGATGGCAATACTGCAATACCAAAGAAATGACACCTTGGAGTTTAAAAGTAAAACGTAGATAACTGTATTCAACTAAATGTTCTCTTTCTGCACACTTTCACAGTCATGACAGTCGTCATTGTCAGATTGTGGTATATAACTGTAATATTGAAGGAATGTGATCTTGGAGTTTGAAGCGTTGCTATTGAACTAATGTTCTCTTGGTTTACACTTTCACTCAGTTTATTACTGTGTAAAGGCAGTGGAGTCGCCTGATTTTCGATCTTAGAAGTCACATACGTACGCACGCGGAGAGAATAAACATTCCATCGCAACCTTCACGATCGTATATTTACTTTGTACATCTTAATGCTTCGATCTGTAAGCCAGATCCATCTTACCAGTGATACGTCGGTGATTATCTTAGCACAAATCCCTGCCAATTTAAAGAGAATCTAGTGTAGTGGGAAAGGTGAACCATCATTCAAGAAAATAATTGTGAGCTTCCAAATTATTTTCAATTAGGAATGATTTTATTTTATTGATTTTATTTTATAATTAACTTGAACTAGAAGAAAGGTCTTTGAAAAGGATTGCTCTTCAAGTGCCTTCATAATGATAATATGACCCCCCAAAAGCTGATGTTCGGGTCCCGAACATGTGAGCACATGTAGTCCCATACATGCATTTTTTAGTCCGGTGCATGTTACTCTTAACATAATTTGGTAAATTTCTTATAATTTTCTTGATTCCAAATCCTCACATCAATAAACAATTCTTAGGTGCATTGTTATCAACCTTTCCTATGACTTTCAGACATTTTTTCCCCCACAATTCAATCTCATGACTACAACACTAGCTTTCATGACTACAACACTAGCTTTAACGCTGAAGGGGAAAAACCCCTGATTGTATATTGTGAATAATTACTTCCGAACGATTTAGGGATTTATTATAGAAGGAGAAGGAGAATATGAAGATTTCATGATAATCAGATGCAAAACATAACTGTCATTTTGTACTTTAATATAGCTGAAACTTATTCGGCTGGCTTAAAATATTTCCTCTTTTAGTCCTAGCTTGAGTATGGTAATTATCATCTGTCTTCTGCGATGAAGTTTTGATCAATGTAGGTAAAAATATTCGTAATGCAAGTAAATCTAGTTGAATCCTGAATGACTCCTTTTTTTATCGCACACCCCTACGCAGTATAAAATTATCATGGTTGTTGTAATTTCTAATTTTTAATATAATGTCATTCGTGTTTTCCCTTTGTTCTAGAGTAGTCAAGTACAAATTTTCGACATCAACCGTTCTATACGCTCAATAACAAAGCCAAATGCATATACCAGTCTGTAGGCTGAGCTATCCATCTCATACAAGCCATGCTGTTTGTTTTCTAATCCAGTTGAAAATTTATAGCCTACTTCTAAAACAAATGAATTGAACTATTGTAAAAACTGTAAAGGCACTCTTAAAAATGAAAATGGCAAATGGAAAGGATACGTATATAGGGTAATGCAATTTCTCGGCTATTTAAAAGTTCAGTTTAAAACTGCAGACGGATACAATATATTCATAAAGCCTGGGGTGTAGGATAGCCGTGACTAAAGTTGTATCTCGGTATACGGTAATGGTAGATCAAATGTTTGCTCACCAGGGATGCATGGAGACTAACTATGTGAGGTATGGAATGAGATCGTAAGGCAATAGTCCTGGATATATCACATTCAAAAGTGAAGGTGGACAGATTTCAAAGCCAATAGCATGATGCTCAAATACAGTGGCAGTGGCATCGCTGAGCATAATGAGAGTTAAAGGTAGTTATCTTGAGCTGTGATTATTATACAACGCCTGTAAGAATGAATGGATTGTGATTGGCCAACTGCTGCGGGTCACGTGACTTGATGTAGAAAATGCATTCCACTCCTGTAAACAGACAGTTGCGCATTATCCGCATAATGCACGAATCCCCATCGTAAATCACGAGACCTGAATACATGTATTAATAGGTAGGTCTCTATGTCACTATTATCATGTTGGGAGACTTTTTTATGCAATATGTAAGGAATAGAATAAATAGGAAATTTAGTTAGTTTAGAAAACTAAGTCTTGGATATCGGTAATTAACAGCATTATGTATTGCAATTATACGCTATATAAATCCCAGTGCATCCGGGATCTTTGATCTTTCTGCCTGTTATTGTCATAACTATAGAGGCAAAGAAAGGGAAGCACGTGACCAAAATAAGATCTAACTGCTTTATGGATGTAGATAATTTTGAAGGGGCTTGAGATGATCCATAGATGATCTAATAACTAATTCCCATTTTGCGGTCTGAATACAATATATACACCTCATATCAGGCAGACGTTTGTATGTCACGTATGGAGATATAGGAATCGATAGCGGTGAGACGATACCAATTACTGTGAGTTTAGATCGGTATCAATGCCGATATCATAAATAAATGTCAGTCAGAATCAAGACAAGCTTGTGTTCTTTTCATATCAAGTTCAACTTGACGTGTTAGGTAGCAAACCGCTCGTGACAGATACGTGCAAATTTAGGAGAAAGAGAGATATTTTCTTCCCGCATAAAACAAGCCCAAAATTCCATTGGTTTTAGACTTGGTATTAATGCCTATGTGCCGTTATACTGGTCACTGACAGTCAGGGTGACAGTTGCCGAGGGCAGAGGCATTCGAGACAAACAAGGGAGAATTCAATATGAAAAAAATAGATAACACTACAAATTTGATAAAAAAATTATGAAGAACAAAAATATGATAAAATCGAAAAGGAAAAGTAAAATTAGAGATTAGAAACAAGAAGTGTCATAATTAAGTGTGAGCTAATCACTTAAATCAATAGTTTGTGAAGTGTCAGGGCACTTTACGCGATGGTTTTTATTTAAAAATAAGACGATTAAAACGATATATGAATTGTCAAAAAATTGTAATGCTTGAAACGTTTTGCTATCAGCATGATGTTAAAAAATGTGAAGACGGTATGGACTTGTAATATAAAGGTTAAGATACGAAAAGCTCGGAAAATGGCCTTTGTTAGCAGTGATCAAAAGTGACCACAATATTCACGGCGAAGACTTTCAGCTTCGTTTATAACAGAAAACCTTCCAATTATCATTGGGATGACACAGAGACCGTCCAATTTCTACTGATTTTGTTTCTGATTTTCAAATCATTGAGGTCGTGTGGCTCATAATATAACAGTCGCTTTTATGTTTGGGCATGCTTTAAAGATGGACACGATGCTTTAAAGATGGACACGAGCATGCAAGCATATTATAAACACCGACATAATTATATTTACAACCATTCGAGCCCCCACATTACGCATTTATGTACATCGTATAGTTTTGGGGGTCACCCCTTCAGAAAAATATTATGCATTCGATATTGACTATACTTTTATTACCGTGGTGATATTTCCGGAATATACATGAATTGCTTATCCTATATACATGCACAAAAATGTAATATAAATTTCTGATAATAACAAGAGTAGAATACTTTAACATACTGTAACCCTATGAATTTCTCCCAAACGAAATAATTTAACAATAAAGTGATGATAAGCTATTTGCTAAGATCAGCCAGAAATGTTTGCGAAACATAATTTTGTTTATTTTTCCTGCAGTTTCTCCTGAATCTACTCTCCTAATGTCAAAGGAGAGACCTTACAGCATCATTTTTGAAATTCAAATTCAATACCAACAAACTCAAGATTCGGAAACCCTTAAAATTCAGAATGATTCATGTACTAATAATTCGAATTAAAGGGTCGTTTTTCATCGATTGCGGTCAAATTGTCACGTTTTATCAAAGCCACGATTATATACCCGTCAATAAAGGGATCAGCTATACACCGCACTCCTAATCTATTCACTATCAAGACGGTGATGAATGGCGGTTTAATTCAAGTTTTGACGCTGAACTTCTACCTGTACATATTTAACCACCATAAGATGTAGATTATTCATCTTTATAAAGGCAGGTTTCTGCTCTGGTATAGTAATGAAATTACTTACGAATGGGAGGGGGAGCATAGGGGCACGTATGCTTGTACCCCCTGGTCGTAACAAAGTTTTCTGAGATATTTTCAATTCACAGATATCTTTATAAACAATACTCGCTATTGACCCGGAATGCAATATGGCTAAATTGGGTCATTTGACCCGGCCTTAACATTTTAAGAATTTATAATAGTCTCGTCTCTGGAAAGTTTTGTATTTATTAAAACTATTTTGGCCGAATTGAAGTTCAAACGGTGAATTGTTTTGAACTTGTATCTAAGGAGGGGGAGGAGAAGAAGAAGAAGACGAAGAAGAAGAAGAAGAAGAAGAAGAAGAAGAAGGAGAAGAAAAAGAAAGAAAGAAAAACAAACATCCACCTTTGACGTCATGACGTCACTGAATTAGGAATTACCCTTCCAAAGGTTTGACGGATTGAGGTGTAATTCTATAGCTTCTTGCTGACATTGACACGGTCATCTCATTACAAGCATTCTATACTGACTTCTATTCGACTTAATTGTCACGAATTGACTTATCTGAGGATTTACGAATGAGTAATTCAGTTAGTATAGTATAAATTATGTAGAAGTATGCTAAAGGCATAGCGTAGCTTTCACAGTGCAGTCCGTTTTCATGAGTATAAAGCACCAACTTTTAGATTCGGCAAAGGTTTATTTATATACTAATTCAAAGATTTTCACATGTCATTTTACAAGAATCATGGAAAACTGATCTTAAAGGTTGTTTTTTACATTTGAATTTGAAAGATTTAAAAAGAAAAGAAGGAAAGGAGAAGATGACAAAGAAAGCGGAGAAGAAAAAAGAAAACAAAAACAATGGGAATGTTCAGAACAAGAAGATAGAACGTTGGGGCATATGCTGTAATGACTATCCTAGAGGATAATAGTAATAAAAGGTGGTTGGGAAGAAGAAGAAGAAGAAGAAGAAGAAGAAGAAGAAGAAGAAGAAGAAGAAGAAGAAGAAGAAGAAGAAGAAGAAGAAGAAGAAGAAGAGAAGAGAAAGAAGAAAAGAAGAAGAAGAAAGAGAAGAAGAAGAAGAGAAGAAGAGAAGACTTTTTTTTTTTCTTTCATAAATTTATTTACAATAAAATTTTACAAATAATATTTATAATGATGCATTACCTGTCAGTGATCGTATTTAACATTATATAAAACACTAAAAGGTATCATGTTAAAATAAACGGAATATATCAATAAATAGTAATATATTGACATGAAAAAAGTTAATGCCACTTGCATGAGTGGAGGGTAATAAGGTCTAGCTAATTAAGAGCCTTCAAAGAGTAATGGATCATAAGTAAACGCATATATAAAGAATAAACTAAGTAAATTACCATGTTTTTATGCAATTACATCTGAATAAGTATTGTTGTGAGACCAAGTTTTGTGAAATGAATTCATATTGTTAGTTCTTTTGTAGACTCAAAATCATAATTATCTGGTTTTTATTCTGGATAACAAGGAAGAGGATCAAAGAAACGGGTGTACAGAAGCAAACATGTTTTTGAACATGATAATAGGTAATTTGATAGGGTACAGCTTCCCGACACGACCCTGCATGTGGTGAAGGTACCAGTATTGTCAAAGTCATTTTGATATTGGGGGAAACGTGAGAGAAGATGTGAAGAGATCCAGGCTGTTGAATAGAAGTACTTCGATGAAAGATGTAGATAGTCCTTTCACTCACAACACCACACAGAAGAAGAAATTTCTGGGTTGAGATATGTAGAACGGAAAGAGATGGTAGTACATTGTGTAAGAGTTTGTATTGGTATCTCCGTCTTTCTTGTATGATGGGTACGTATATTTCATGTCGTTTACAGATGTGGACGATGAGATATTGCTGTTGTGCCAGTGAGTGATTGAGTTTCGGTAAAGAGTTAACGGTTGAGGATGTTGTAGATTGTTTGTGGAACTGTAAGCAGTTGGTGGTGCCTTGATGATTGGGAAGGATCAAATTTATCAATTTAACAGGTTGATCTGTCGAAGAGTGAATGATAACGTCATGTTGAGTCTCGGTCGAGAATACTTGGGAAAGATGAGGCAGTAGATGAATAATCTTGAGAGTTAAACTGGAGCTGGCGAATGGAGGAGCTGTAGATGGATGAAAAGATCACATCATCTGCCGAAATCCACTTGCGATTATTTTACAAGATGTTTAAAGTTTGATTCCACATGCAAAGAGTCTATGAGGGAAAGTGCAACACCAGTCAAAGACAATAAAGAATCGATGTAATTTAAGGATATTCAAAATGGTTACAAAGAGAGGACAATTGTGTCACTGAGTTCCAGATTAAATTCCAAGCACGTAAATTCGGAATAGAACAAGGAATGCTAGTGAGTATTTGGTTCAGTTCAATTCAAAATAATTGATATCAAATCGAAACTTTATACATTCGAAGAAAATGACAAACTGTACGCAGGGTGAGGACATAAATTAAGGAAAGTTGTATAGAAGCTATGCGAAATGTAGGGTTGTGCTGGAGACATCTATCAAGTCCACCTTTACAGGTTGTTGAAAAGGACGATGCCTTTAAAAGGTGCCTTTTCCTAGACAGACAAGTCAATGAATTTTTTGGAGCTCATTTAGTATGAGTGAAGGGAAACGGTTGCAAACAATGAAAAAGCTAAGATGCGGCTAACTGATTGGCAATCATTTTCCTTTAAGGAGAGAATGGGATAACCTACTCAACGAGAAGGTTTGTTATTTTCTTTACATTTTATCCAGTTATTATTGATATAACTGTTGCTATTACAGTGAACTCCAAAAGAGAT
This sequence comes from Paracentrotus lividus, assembly GCA_940671915.1. Taxonomy (NCBI): domain Eukaryota; kingdom Metazoa; phylum Echinodermata; class Echinoidea; order Camarodonta; family Echinidae; genus Paracentrotus; species Paracentrotus lividus. The sequence continues at coordinate 14,616,103 of CALNVZ010003430.1, read as the reverse complement.
AGACTCATTGTTCTTTGAAAATTAAGAGGCTGTCTTTGCGTGGCCCAGGACCAGCCAGAGTCCTTGTGATTTAACATGATTAAGGCAAGCAGCTGATGCCTTACTAAAAAATAGTAAGTATTAAGTTATATCGAACCTTCATCTCTAGTTACAGATGATATGTCATCAGCATAGCCGTACAGAAATATTCACATTTTTATTGGAATGTAAAACGAAGACACTATTTAATTTTAATTTATTTATAACGGTTCTATAGCAAGAATAATAGTCCGATATGGACAGCCTTGGCGTATGCCCTTTTGGAAAGGAAAGGGCGCTGTGAGGAGCGCAAACTTTGATTACGCCCTCGCGTCATTATACGAAGTTGAATAAGAAGAGAATAAAAGAATCACCTATCCATTGCTCTCATTGTATTGAAAAGGAGCTGTGGTCAACATTGTCAATGCTTTTTTGATTAAATGACAATAGCAGAGGGATCATTGCAATTAGAATATAATATATCCGAATAGATTAAGATTATCAATATATTGTCCTTTCAGGAAACAATATGTTTGGTCTTCAATACAATTTTGATATTGGGTTTTTCAGTTTATTAGCTAACACTTTTGCAATTTATAGTCTAATTAGTAAGAAACAGGTCGCCAATGTTGAAATTTGGCCAAGTCACCTTCTTCGGAATCAGAGTAATTACAGCTTTACGAAAGATTTGGGAGCTTCCAGAATTTATAGCATATTCGAAAACAGAAACTATCACTTCTAATCATGGGCAAAACGTCTGATAGAATTAGAAGAAAGGCATCAAGACGGGTGTTTTATTTTACTCAGTTGACTGACGGCAATATCAATTCTTCAATATTTAGGGGAGAATCAAGAATTCCGAACTTTAGGATCG
>CALNVZ010003430.1:14595741-14611862 GCA_940671915.1 Paracentrotus lividus | reverse complement strand
AGGGAACAAGATGAATGCCCCTCTGAAAGTGAAACCATTGTCTACAGCATTGATTACAGTTCTCCCTTGATTTCAAATAAATTGCAATTCGTTGATTGCTGATGCGCGACAGCAAAATAATGCTCTGAGCAGGTGTTGTTTCTGCAAACGCCTTTACATAATCCCTAAATTGGAATTGCATTCTCAGCATAGAACGAATGCCATTATTTCTATTCACTCTGTTTAAACGGCTCAGTGGCCACAGGGTTTACTCCTGAGGCTTGCCCGTACTGGGCCCCGGCTGATCCCGGGAAGCCGATGCCACTGGCCATTGGTGCCTGACAACATACAAATAGAATCAACGTCAAGTACAAAAATACAATTAAAATAAACACATTTAAGGTGGACTTGGATTCAAAACGGTATTGGTAATACGTATGATGTGTAAAACAAACACTTAGTATAGCAAACTTTATTATATACCGTATAAAACACTACAAAAACTTACAAAAAAACTGGAACCAGGTAAACACACGTCCTTCTACAAAGAAGAAGAAGAAGAAGAAGAAGAAGAAGAAGAAGAAGAAGAAGAAGAAGAAGAAGAAGAAGAAGAAGAAGAGGAAGAAGAAGAAGAAGGAGAAGAAGAAGAAGAAGAAGAAGGAGAAGAGGAAGAAGAAGAAGAAGAAGGAAAGAGAGAAAAGAGAAGGAAGTTGAAAAGGAAATAAAGGGGGTAAACTAAGAAGGAAATAAAAAGGAAGGAAGGAGGGTGAGAATATTGATAAAATGAAGAAAAAGCAAGGAAGAAAGACGAAAAAGAAATGAAAAAAAAGGAGAACATCACGATCACAAAGAAGATCAAAATAACAAGGGAAAAGGAGAAGGAAAACAGCAAATAAAAACTGTTCATGGCTACCCTACACCTGCTTTGAAGATGCGTGCTTTCGCAGTAAGATAGTGTGTTACGGTTCCACAACACAAATACAGCACACGATGAAACAATGTTAATCCATGCAAAGGAATTCAATATTATATTTAGTAGGTGTCTATGCATCTCACCATGTCACTTTATGCAGATGTTTGACACAACGTGAAAGCAAGTGGAATGGAATGGAATGAACACCGTGACATTTCAAAGTCTAGAGTGAACGAAAAAAGAAAAATCAATATTTTTTATGTTGAAAGAATACAATATCAAGTATGTAGCTATACATGTGGGCATATCTTCATGATAATCCAGAATTTAATTCTGGAAATAGAATAATCATTACTTGTAAGCCGATTTTGCCCTGCTCTCCAATCGTGCCAATGTATCATTGCCTATTTATCCAATCAATTTACACACAGTGTATAACCTTGTCAAAATATTATCATGTTAGACACCTGTTCAGTGATTGTCTTTATGCATTATGGTAACTTATTTGATACATTCATTATCATAATCATCATAATAATCATCATAATAATTCTCCCATTATGATTATTATGCAAACATTTCTATATCCAGATTCACTGGTCTAATTTGGTTCAAATCCACCCGAGGGACGCGATTCGTTGAAATAAAGAAATATATTATTTTTTCCAGAAATCCGATTGATCTGCAATTCAGCAGCTAAAGGACCTTAAAAATATTACTGAATTTATGAATAATATCGTGAATTAAATTAGAAGAGTAGTTAACAAGATGTAACATATAAATTACATTTTATATGCAGTTACTGTTGACACTATAAGGTTGGTCGACACAATTTCATCACAAACATTTCGTAAAAGCAGCGTGTATAACCCAGACTCCGATATTGAGAGGAAAATGTTCTGCTCCAGATATATTACAACAAGGTATTTGCAATATCCTGTTTAATCAGGGAGTTTATTGGATATGCTCTGAACATGCACAGGCAATAACGCTCCCTCGAGATTATAACATACTTCAAGAGGTATTGTTCCATGAAATCGAAGGATATTATCCAAAGTTTAAACGTGCCTATCTAGTCGAATCCCTGTGCAAAATACATAATTTCACGTCCAAACTTTAACCCCCAGATAATAGAAATACACACCATGGGGGCACGGCACGTCTGAATTCGACCCAAAATATCACGATTTTCCGTGTAATCGTTGCCGCTGGTGAAGTAGAGTGGCGGACAAGAGCTGAGCCTCCCTCCCTTTTATTCCAGATGTTTTCTCACCAAACTTTAAGCCACAAAGACCAGGGATAATGTTTAGTTTACCTGAGGGCATCACGCTCCCTTATAGAGGTGCATGTTGTACCTCAACAAACACCCCCTTTTCTCACTTACCAACCCCATTGATCACCCTGCTTCTTTCTTTTTTAAAGGTTGGTGGTGCATTAGTGCGCGGAACCCCCCATCGGCGGTCCACCTGTCGTTACCATAACAACGCCCATCTCATTCGCATCACCAACATCCATCTATGGATGTCATTTACTTTCATGATCCATAATAGTAGAGTACTATATTAATGTTGTGTAATGTCACAATAAATTCTTTATACACCACCGACATTATCACCATCATTACTTCCACCACCACCCTACCACAACAATCACCACATCATCATTATCAGCAACGTCATCATCATTACTGTTATCACCAACACCACCACAACTACCATCACCACCACCACCATTCTTAATCGCCATCATCATTATAACCATCACAATTACTATCACCATCAACATCACCACCACCACCACCACCAATACCATCATCATCATCATCATGACTCATTACCACCACCTTTAGCATCACCACTACCACCACCATCACTACGTCCTCATCCTCATCATCATCATCATCATCACCACCATTACCACCACCATCACCACCACCATCATCCTCATCTTCATCATCGCCATCGTGATCATCATCATCCAAGCAATGCAGCTCCTTCCGTCTCTGCCCCACTTCGTCATTACCTTCACATCCTCTATTTTGTGATCATTATCATCACCAAAAACATTCCATTATTATCATGATCGTCATCCTTGTCAACTTGTCATAAAAATAAACAAAATCCAAAGAGCTTTCATTTAAATTCAAAGGAAATTGATTATCAATAAAAACTTGAGCTATGACAAAGTAATGGAATTTTGTTGTCAAATCATCTCGATTTGTCGAGTTTAGTTTGTCCATAACATGTAACTATGTAGCTATAGCTTGGAGCGACTAATGTTCATGATGTTTATGTGTGTATAGTCTCTTTAAAGCGTGTGACAGATTTTCAACATTTTTGTTCCCATTTTCTTTCAAACTTGCAATCGACTGAAAACGTCAACACAAAGCCTCGTTTTATATGACTTGTTAGGCCAACAAAAACCTCTTGTGCTTTGTTATTTTCTAAGTACATTGCCCATTTCCCATTCTCCCTCCCTCCATCACCCCATCACCAGCCTCTCTCTTCTCAATCTCTTTTACACTTTAAATCTAGATATACAAGTACTGAAGTATGCCTTTAAACAAAATAAAGAGTGTTACAACATAATTAACATAATTGTTTATACATACAGTATGTATAATTATGTTTAAAGCGCTCTGGTGGTCAGGTTAAATTAGAGTAAATAAGAATAACCCAAGAGAATATAATAATCTAAAATAATATTGCTTATATATACAGTGGAATACACACAAATTAAAATATCTTAAACTGGTGTGCGCCTCTAATATACTGTTTCAGTTAACAAAATGAAAAAAATCTCTTTCTTCAACATATGTCCTTCTGGCGCGGGCCCACGAGAAAGGGGGCAGAAAGAATATCCGTTCACATTTTTTTTTGGACAATAGAATTTGGAGCATAAAAAAACATACAAACAAACAAACAAACAAAAACAATTCTACATCGAAAATGACCACAACTAGAGGGGCTTCCCTGAGCGTTTCTCGACTTAGTCAACACCTGCGCAATGAATATTTTGGGACATACACAGCTCGGTCACACCAACAATGACCAATGAGACGGAAATATAAAATTACATTACTTTGAATCGGTCTGCTTGGAGTCAGTCTGTCTGACGGTTGTGACCAACACGGTTCATATCCATTTGGTCTACTACCAAATGGCTAAATTACCATGTAATCCACAACCATGTACCATACCAATTATTCTTATATTATTATATATATTATATATAATATTCATTTTGACTTCAAATTTCAAATGATTTCTGTCACATTGCACAGTTTTCACTATTTTAAAATATTATTTCGTCTACAAATCAATTCGTTTAATCAGATAGACAAACCGGTGTTAGTGGTATGAGACGAAATTAGAATATCTTGACTGACAATTAAATGAAATATTGAACGGGCTAAGTGGCAAACTTGCTGTGGACAAAATAAGATTACACGGTGTGGGATTAGACCAAACGGGTATTAGACAAATCGAGAGTAGACCAAATGGCAATTTACCTTCAACCCATACAGAATCTACACTACGTAGGAGGCACCTTGAATGCTGTAACCGTGACCATTCGATTATTTAGTCGAGCTGTTGACTGAGTGTGAGGGTGTGGGGTTGTGCGATCGGCTGAAAACTGAGGGAATGATATAAAGGTACTGGGCGACACCTCAGGTTCAGAAGATAAACTTTGCAATAGGGCATAAATAATAAACACTTAATTTACCTTGGCTAATTGATAATTTATCCTGTATAGCGACAAAAGATAAATATATACATGAGATACGTTTATTCACCCAAGCTCCTACAGAAAAGAAGGTGAATGTTATGATATTTTGTGGGACGAGGAACTTAGAATCGCAATTACACAAATTAATACTTTGTTCGGAGCGCTAGGTTAATGGCCTGTTAAACCTACACAAAGTCATAGACATGGCATGTGGACTGTGGATTTTTCTTGATTGTAGAACACTAAATCATATCTCAAAATCTACTTTACTAAATGAAATGAAATTATTGCAGAGACTGATCAATCTTCATATTATAAAGCTGTTTTCCAGTTGTACCATTTTTTGATACAGACTGTAGAATGAAAGTAAACATGGATTGACCAACTATTTTTTCCAGTTCACCCCATTTTCTTTTCCAGTAAAGAGGCCTTGATCATATACAGTGAGGTGATGGATCATCTGTATGAATATTGTGAACATTACCGACATTGACCGTATATGAAGAGTTTACATGCACAATGGACTAAATCCACTTTTGATGAAAATTTAGTTATTGATATCAGGCCCTTGTTCAGGTACGTACCCGTCTTTGAACAACAGGATTTTCTAAAATGTTGATTGCAGTTGCCCTTTTCCATAGACGCGTATACGAAATCTGGTAAACAATTGCCATTTCCTCGGAAGTTACAAAAGTGGATTTAGTCCCTTTTGGATGTAAACTCTTCATATGAGAAACTAGAGACTTTACTGCTATCATACTATTCAAGCTGTAACAGTAAATAGTGAATATTATTGCCTTCTTCCTGGTCAAGGATCATCCAAATTGAGTTTTGTCTTCTACCATTTTCTCTTCTCTGAGAAGACCATAAAATCTGACCCGTACCAAGGCAAAATCTCGTTCACTATGGCATGTATGGCCATGATGGCATTTGGTTTTATTGAAAAAAGAGATATTTTAAAATAAAATTCTCTCTGTTGGCGTTTGACCTGACGAATCGATTTATATGGCCTCTTGTTCAGATTCTTTAGCTAAACTGTGACCCAAATGGACCTGCAATGATTTCTTTCTAATACATAACAAAAAAAAGAATAATAATATCGAGCACAGATATAAGAATATGATTTAAAAGGTAACAATAATATTTTCCTGCTTAAAAAAACAAACAAAACAAAACAAAAAAACAAAGCGGGGAAACGACACAGCAACATGAGACGGGAAGAATAATTTAGAAACAAAAGAGAGGATAGATGGGCTCGGATGAACTGAGATGAGAGAGAGAGAGAGAGAGAGAGAGAGAGGAGAGAGAGAGAGAGAAGAGAATATATAGAAAAACAGAGATACAATGAAATAGCAAGATCATATTTGAGAGAGAGAGAGAGAATAAACAGAGATACAATGAAATAGAAAGATCATATTTGAGAGAAGAGAGAGAGAGAGAGAGAGAGAGAGAGAGAGAGAGAGAGAGAGGGGGGGGGGCAGACATAGAGAGAATCAAATACAGAAAGTGATGAGGAGTGAAGGGAATGCATTAAGTATAAAAAGCAAAAAAGACGCCGATGTCAAGCGTTGAATTTAACCACGCACCACAAACCTCTTCAGGTGATCAATCTCTCTTGTAAACTTGATCCTGAATTCCTACCGAAAGAAATTTACCTTTGTATTTCTTTTTGTATTTTTTCTATCGATCTCCAGATGTTTTCATAAAATTTCCAGCTTTAATGCCGAATAGTATATCGCCACTGTTTACTTAAAAAGAAGAGCCTCTCAAATCGTACACGGTTTTATTTCATCTTATATACTGAAAGGGAAAGAGTGTGAAATAGGAAAGGGTAAAGAGCGAAAAGGGTACATTTTCATCCCAGATTCTAGTCGAAAAAATGAACCCTTATGATGCAAAATTTATTTTCTTCCATCGGTAAACAACAACCAATATCAAATTTATCAAAAGCCTTTAATTTTTTAACTAGGTATTTTCTTTAATTCATTATTCTCCGCTATTTACTGAAAGAGAGAGAGAGAGGGAAGTGCTTCTAAAATTCAGTATATGATATCTTCCCAAATAAGGGGAAAAGCATGGGGAAATGGAGAATGTGTACATGAAAGAGACATTCAAACATGGTAAGAGGGAAAGAGAGAAAGAGAGAGAGAGAGAGAGAGAGAGAGACAAGAAAGAGGGGTTAACGAACATGACGAACGAATAGTAAATAGAGATAGCAATAGACGCTGATGTCAAGCATCGAATTAAACCACAGACCTCAAACACTCAAAGGCTGATCGATCTCTCTTGTATACGTGATACAGAACTCCTATCCGAGACATATACCTTTATCCTAGAGATCTACATGTATTTTCATCAAACCCGACTTCAAATCACCTGCCCTATTATGTCTCCAATCTCTTGAAAGACGGGTACAAAAGCCTCCCCTTTCAAACCTCGAATATTATACGCCACAGTTTACTTATTATGAACATGATGAAAAAGATTGACTCCTACATGTCCTAGAAATCGTATCTCATCACAATTCTGCAATTTTAGAGATTTTCAACATGTTCAAACCCATACTTCTTCTTTGTGGAGATGTCAAACATACACTATTCATGATAATCTGGTTTGATTCGTATTATACGACTGCGGTGAACAATATATATATTCTGCTGCTAAGGGCGAGAACTTTGAGAAGGGCGTAAACTTTATATTTATGTAGAAATATATTATTTGAGGCAATGCAGATTATAAGTAGAATACTAAGAGGTTTTCGATGAAGAACATAGCTAGTCATGTTAGATGTTGACTTTCTTTGAAATAAGTCATGTAAGCTAGCAGTGCATAATTATTTTGAGCGGGTTCTTAAAACTACTTCCCGAAGAGTTTAGATTCTGCAAATCGTAAACAGGATGAAGGTCAGTTATTATCAATTGATTTAATTTTATTTGATTCTACTGTAAATATAAATAGAAAGCAAAAATGAACGCATGCACGTCCCCATTTGCCTATCATTTATATACGAAAAAACAAAACAAAGTTCTATAAATATATACTCCTGCACCTACGAGTCAAAGCGAAACTCCTAAGATAATATTTACAAGCATAGCGGAAAATTCTCCAAAGTATAATTATCTTAAATACATGAATAATGTAGGAAGGGTTGATAAAATTAGACGAGGAACGAAGCTCCAATGAAGGTGCATATAAAACATGATATTACTACATTTTCTCAAATGTGTGATTTAAATCATGTTCACGTACTTGTTGTTTGTATAACAGTTATTGATGTCGCATTTGCGAAGTATATTTGGAAAGGTCCAAACGGGGGTATTAGTTGTTGTTCTTCCGCAGAGAAATAGCGATGGGCCATTTATCTTAAATTGAAATTCGTCGCACCATTCTCAGAGCTAAAAGGGGCTTAACTCCCATCATTGTACATAGTGTTAGTGATCTTTTTGCTCTGAAGTAGACGTTCATGCTAGACTGTCAGTCTCATGGCAATGTTTGCTTTATTCGTTGAAGGAGAGTTGTTTTGAATATCACGCTTTAAGCAATCATCTTTATTTCATGTCGACGTTAGGGATGTTTTTAACCGGGCGCGCGAGAGACGGGGGCGACAGTTTAGCCCGCGGATTAATTTCTCTTAGCAGCTCGAGCAGAAAGATACGTCATTGATATCTTCTATAGAAATATTAATTTTAACTTGATTTTCAAAGTGATATTAATTCGAATATTCCTTGGGTAGGGTATTTGATAAAATACGGGATAACAATCGTATCAATTACAGGGCAACGTCACAAAGGGACAGCTTGTGAATGTAAAACGATTTTTACTTACAGAAATTCATTGTGACATGTTAGTCAATGATTCTGAAAATAAACGTACGGCTAACTTTCATTATAGAAAATATTAGTTAACTTACTCTTCGTCGCCTGGCCGGCAGAAGGGCCTTAGCACGAAATTTCGTCAAATTTTCAGTTTTTACATTTTTGACTCATAAGATAAAGTATTTCACGGGCTTTCTGATGATATATTGGTCGGCCCCCAAAATTTATTATTTTTTGAATAATAATGAATTGTAAAAGGGCCTTAGCGTCGATAATAGCAACTTTCTTCCAAGCAGAAGGGCCTTAGCAGCGTGTGCGCACGCGCAGTATGTCAGCTGTCCGCTGCGCATGTGCAGTCCGTCAGCTGTCCATGATCCAATAGTTAACGCTGATCTGGGCCATTTTGGAAAGAAAATGCCAGGATTTATGTCATTATTTCGACACCAGGTAAGCATGGCAATTCAAATACGCTTAAGTTAAATACATTTTTTTCCAAAACTCTAATATCATATAAATAAAATACTGTGAAACGTGTTTAAATTTCATAAAAGCAGTGTTATGCTTGAGGCTTAATTTGTTTCAATATCAGTCCCGTGTGTTCAATTTGGTGTTGGAGGTGACATGAATTGTTTATTTTTGGTACTACAACTTAAGTTAAGATACCATATTAATAGAAAAGTCCTATTTGTTAAGAAGTTGTTCATTTGGGTAAATATATGGTATTCAGTACTATACCACTTCGTTACACCATTTCTACATGCTTAACATGTTAAAATGTGACTTGGACCTGGTCTTACTTTCGACCCGATCCTCGGACCTGGACCATTCTAGAAATATAATTCAGAAAATACAGGCCCGCGGCCCGCCGCACAGTGGGCCAGAATCACCTCAAACTGCGCCAAAACTTATTTTTCTTTGAAGACCACATAATAAATTCATTTTTGGGTCGGTCTAGGGTTTTCAGACTCGAAGAATTCGATAGGAACATTTTTAAATTCGTGTGACGTCATCTAAGTACTGTTTTCTGATTGGTCAAGGAAAAATATTAATGGTAACGCATGAAAATTTTTATTTTGCTTTGATGAGTGTGACTAATATGTGGTTTCGAGACATAAGAAACACAATGAGAGTATTTTTAAATTTCTCTGACGTCATTTAAATACCGTTTTCTGATTGGTTAAGGCATATTTCTCCGCAAACGTTCTTTTCCTGATTAACTTTTATAAATAAGACATGAAAGGGGCTTCCATAGACCACTGGGGTACAATTGGAGCATTTTTAAATGATTTGACGTCATTGAACTACCTTTTTTCTCATTGGATGAGGCATGAATACATTATACTTGACAGGTTATTTTAATTCAGTATAAGTTAATAAGGACCAAACTACACCGTTTCGTTAGTTTCATTGAGGTCATGAAAAGTTTGTTTTTATTGGACCAGCACGGCTGTTTAACACATACCTAGGCAAATAAAAATTGTAGTACAATAGGTTTTTTCCTACTTGATAATGATGGAAATTGGTATATTTGCAATATCATTCTCCAAAATTAAGCGTAGCCTGGTGAATATCATATAGAAAGGGTTAAACAGTAGAAAGGAATACGCTTTGATAGCAAATTTTGGCGATAAAAGAGGCAAACATACTGGTGAAAAATCAGCTCTAACTCAAAAAGTGGCAGAAGGTGGCAGCCCAATTTGGTATCACAGTAGAGTAGAAACTATAATAAAGGGGCTAAGGGTATTTTTAGCGCAGCAATAGGCAGCAATAGTGACTATTTAAGCGTATGAATGAAAAGTTCGTAATTTTCCATATCCCCCCCCCCCCTTCTTCAAAAATAACCTCAGAATTTAATGAGGGTTTGCCTTTAAACTCTTCAATCAGTTAAAGTATCTATTCTGAGACAAGTGAGTGCAATTTGAAGTAAATCACAGAATTCGTTCAGTGAAAATATTATCAAATTTGTAGTTAAACATATTATACCCTTAAATTGAAAATTGGGATCCTTTTGAAGCGAACTGACCCACTCAAAATTATTTTTTAAGAAGAAATATTGCACCTACATGATCTAGAGTTTGAAATCTTTGCTTGAAACATAACAAAACTTAAAATTGATATGATAACCAAATGACTGTTTTGGCGCAGTTTTGATTGTACGTGGCCCATTGCGCAGCGGCGCGGCTGCTTTTCACTAACTTGGCAGTTTTTGGCAATAAAATTAGCAAACGGGCGGACGGAAAATTGGTTCTAACTCAAAATCGGGCAAAAACGGGCAGCCAAATTTGGTATCTCTGTAAAGCTGAAACTATAACAAAGCCATTCGTAGCAATTTCCGCGCGGCAATCGACGGCAATAATGAATTTATCTCCACATGAAAAAAATTATATAATTTTCTGCCATAATTTATCGGTTTCTTCTAAAATTACTTCTGAACGGTGCAAGATTTTGCTTTTAAATTTTATGGTGAGCTAGAATATGTATTTTTAAACCTAAAAATTAATTTTGAAGTGGATTGAACACTTTTTGTAGCTACAACCCTCAAAAAACTAAAAAGCGTCATTTACACTAGATTTCTCCCAAAATAGACAATTACCGGTACTTTCGAAGAAAAATAACCAACTAAAAAACGTTTTCAAGATGAAATATTATATGGAGATGTTCAAGAGGTTGTTTTATTTACTGTGAACATAAAAAACCCGATTTTGTTTTGATCACCAAATCCTAGTTTTGGCGCACTTTTACTAACGCCTGGCCCACTGTGCGCCGTCGTTAGCCACTGCAGAACCTTCCTGTCTTGTTTTGTCATGTTTGCAAATGATTTGATGGAGTTTAGCCTACGGAAATGGGAATCGTAATTTATAATTATTTCAAATTTAAGACTGGCCTAAGCCTGTTTATAATAAAACTTTACGAAGTAGGGGTCTAGATCTAGATATAAAAATCTTTATAACAGATTTTTGAAAGTTATATAAAGTTGAAGTCTGATTTATCAAGTTATTGTCCATTGAAGAGTAAAATCTATACTTGGTCCTGTAGACTACTTTGAAATAATCTTTGGTCCACTGTCCAATTACAATATTGTTATTCTTCTCTCTTTCAGTTTCAGGACCTGGTTATCAAGTCGGATGCTGTCCCCATGTACAATGAAGCAAGTATGGTGCAGTCAATTTGCTAGCTATTTGTTTAGGATAATGAACTATTTCATGGGAGAGAACATGATGATATGGTGACAGGCCTGACTCTTCTTGAAGAAATCATTTGATGCTTAGATAGTGAATACCTTGCTAATTTTTTCCACTTTCATATTTATGGGGTAAGTGCTAAATAACTTCCACAATATTAACTCTGCCATTATTATTATTTAGAAGTCTATTGTAGGCTTCTATTGAATTTATTAGATGATATATTAATTTACACATGATTGATTTGTAGTCATAACATCTATTTTGACATTTTTACCTTTTATTTTGATATTTTTATTGTCATTATTGTTTTTATTATATTTTTTATTGCTAAAATTTATTCACTCTACCATCAAATGATCTTACACTTTTAACTGTGTATCACTTGGTCATCTCCAAGTACTAGTAATGAAATTATTAGATGAATATTTATGAAGTAGAAAAAGGAATTTCTTGTATTAAATAAATAAGTATATTCTTGAATATCTCTTATCTGTTTAGCATTATGTGTCTACCTACATTCCTGATTCAAGGACAACAAGGTGTTCGTACTACATGCATTGTCTTCTACAAACAGTTCACCAAGAAGATGATCCTGTACATGCTGTTAGCTATTTTGGTAAGTTAATTATTATTATTATTGCTATTGTCATACCATGTAATTATTATTTTCTTAAACATTAATATAGCCCTTGTGTGAACGGGGGGGGGGGGGGGGGAATACCATCCTCCAGACAAAATCTTGACAGTCCCACAAAGGCTGCTAATTACTTCTGATGATTTTTTTTTTCTACAAACTTCAAGTTCAGAGATATATTACAAAAATTAGACACTCTGAAATATGTTACCTAACATTCATAACATTTGTATGTGATGTGAGACATGCTGGGCCAAAACTGGAGGGAAAAATAAAATCATATTTTGTTTCTGTACAATACACTGTTTTCTGAAACTATAAATTATGCATCTACACTATTTTGTAGGTGTGTTTACAAATCCTTCTGGTCTTGAATAAATTCTTGAAAAACTTATTTACAAACGAACTATGACTTTTCTTACTGAATTTAATATCTTGTCAGGAACTCAATTTGGTTTTAGCAAAAACATTCCACAACTCACGCATTTCTCAAATTTTAGATAAAGTAGCTCATTCAATTGACAATAAACTCCACACTATAGAATATTTCTCGACTTCTCCAAGGCCTTTGATACTAATTAACCATAAATACTACTGCAAAAACTATCTCATTATGGGATTCGAGGAAAGGGCTTGGAGTGGTTCGACAATTATCTTACAGATAGAAAGCAATATGTTAGTATAAACAGCCAAGACTCTTATGAAAAAGCAATATCATGCGGTGTACCCAGGGTTCACTATTAGGTCCGCTGTTATTCATCATATATATAAATGACTTCCAATATTCTTCTGAAATCATGTCTTTATTCTTTTCGCTGACGATTCTAATATTTTCTATTCTCATCAAAATCCGCAATCTCTTCTCAACATTGTTAAATAATGAAATGAATCGGGTTCAAAACTGGATCAATGCTAACAAATTATCTTTGAATGTTGGTAAAACCCATTATATGTTATTTAGTAATAAATTAAAATCGCTACCTGGAAATGTTCTGATAAATAATACTACACTAAGTCAGGTTGAATCCACCAAATTCCTTGGTATTTTTATATTGACTCCGACCTGTCATGGAAGATGCATTTTGACTATTTGTGTAAACTACTCTCTAGAAATACTGGCATTTTATATAAATTAAAGCATGATTTTCCAACTCGAATCCTTATTTCATTATACACGACTTTAATTTTGCCATATCTCAATTACGGTATTCTTGCCTGGGGTAATGGGACTAAAACTCAACAGGAGAAAATTCTATGATTCAAAAACGAGCACTTGAAACATTAACCATGCTGGATTCCTTTCTCATACAAGACCATTGTTTCTTAAAATAAATTGCTTCGTAATCGCAGATATTATATTTTACAACTTAGGAATATTCATGCACCAACTGTCTGTTAATGAAATACCTGCGGAAATAGCCAAACTTTTTGAAAAGAACAGCTCAGTTCACTCATACCCCACACGTCAACGTAATTTTATATCATCTACCACGTACACGAACTCTTTTTGCCCAAAAACTGTTTATATACTGCGTCCTAAGTTATGGTCTGACCTCCCCCAAAACAATAATTGAATCAACCTCTTTGCATACTTTTAAATGTAAGCTAAAATGTCATTTATTAAAGGGTTACAAAACACAGGCGGAAAATGACACATGAGCAATTGTTTTTATAGTTCCATAAACATGTATGGTTATCTCAATATTGATGTATGTTTATAATTCAGTGCCGAGATGCTGTCGTCATTGTCAACAAATTACGACATCATCTCGGTACCGCTCACTTTTTCCATTTGCGTATATCAATGTTAATGTATGATTATAATGTAGTGCCGAGAATGATGTCGTCATTACACATCAAAATAATGATTACGTCATCCCGGTACGCCTCACTACCATTGCGTACAGATAGGTAGTTCAATATATATATTTAAAAAAAATGATATGTTAATGCACATTTTTCAGTTACTCCTATTTATATATCTTTGTATTTATTTATTTCTTATATGTATTCTTATACATCATCTCACAAAGGAGCCTATATGTAACAGCTTAGCTTTTAACTTAGGCTCCTTCAATATTTCTTTCTTTTTATGCTACTGATGTCATTCGTTTTATGATTTATCAAATAATGTATAGTTTTGAAATGACAAATAATTGTTGTTTCTTATTATTGTTTTGATTGAGATATGTAAATAAACTGAACTGAACTGAACTGAAACTGAACTGAACATCAAATTAAAATACAGTACAGGCCTAATAATAACATGGAGGCAAACATATCTATTGAAACATACCTGTAGCTGTTGCCTTATCATAAAATTTTCTTATTTTGCAACCTACCACCTGCTTCAGTCCTGATGATTAATATTCTAGTGGTTGCTGAATGGGTGTGACAAACCAAGTATTGCTTGTATGTCTATTTAGTAATTACAAGTAAATATGCAACACAATACCTTTTTAAGGTTTCTAACTTTATTTCAAACTTACCCATTACTAAAAATGTATTTTATCATAAAAATACAGTTTATTTAGTTTTCTCGCGAATAAAAATTTGTACTAATTGTATCTTATCACATATTTTTTCAATATCTAAAAAAAAAAAAAAAAAAAAAAAAATAGTTAAAGGTTTAGCTGCAAAAAAATGTATAGTTCACGTCATATTTTTATTACTTTAAATAACAGGTGCAATGAAAGAAGTTTGATTCAAACTAAAAAATCACATTACATTTGCAATATAATATAGTCATGAAAGAATAATGGAAGACTGTAGTGGAAGAAGTACCAAATTTATTTTTGTTAAATAGTAGTCAGAGGAACGATACATTACACATAGGCCTATTGCTTTGTACTTAAAATACAAGTTAGGATGGACATTCAAACGGAAAATCACGTCTTATATGTAACATTTCTGATGCACATGCCTCAGAAAAATTGAAGATCGCATTGGAAGAAGCAGACAGTCTGTTTAAAAATAAATGAATTCCTTGCATTAAGCTGAACCTAACTAAAACCTACTTGAAACATTTTAAGATTAATTCGGTTATTATTTCCTTGTTTAGAGAATCTGATAATTGTTTTCAGTCGGCGGCAGTTTTGCTGTTGGTTTGGTAGAGAAGTTTGGTAAAACACCACGTTTAGAGCCACTTACAGCTGTGCCATCAAAAGGTATCTGTCAAACAGAAAGGAAATGAAAATCGCAAAATATATTTTTTTTAAAAATACTATAGAATGATAAAATGAAAAACAAGTAAAATACATAAACTTGTCCTTTCAAAAGGTCTATTGGGAATTTAAATCATATTTGTTTCATAGTACACAACCCACTTACAGTTCAGCCATGATTAAAACTTGGAGGATAACAAATATTTTATAAGTTTTAATTAGAAATCATTACAAGTCCCACAGCTATCTCTATTTTGACCGGACTTTTTGAAAAAAATGTTCTAATTGGGTGGCAAGGGGGGTGGCCCGGAATAGATGGTGGCCAAAGGTCTCAGCTTTGAAACCTGCAATATAGTGTGGGATGTTACACATTTGTCACTGCACAAATAAAAACTAACAAACCTTTTTTTTTTTCTTCTTTCTTCTTCTTCTTTTTTTTTTTTTTTTTATATTTTTATCTCAAAGTCCCCAAAGTTTTATAATTTATGCAACAAATATATTTTTAAACAATTTATGTTTTACACTTAATACACAATAATAGAATTGAATATTTTCCTTTTCCACCGCCATTATTATATTGTTTATTTGAGTATTTTTAATGTAACTGACTACTACTACTTTTTTTATTATATATATTTAGTTTTTGTTGTTTGTTTGGGTTTTGTTTTTTTTTTTTTTTTTTTTTTTGGGCGGTGGGCCGTG
>CALNVZ010003430.1:14551590-14586554 GCA_940671915.1 Paracentrotus lividus | reverse complement strand
AGTTTTGTTGAAATATACTGGAATAAAAAAAATCGAGAAGATCATTTTACTTAGTACACAGGTTTTAGAGGGTTATGTATATAAAAACAAGATAAAACCTTCGGGAAGAATATTTTTAACCCCTAAACCGCTCGCGTTTTGGAGCTTTAAAAATCTCCCATTTTAGTCATTTTTGGGTCGTTTTTCTGTGTGAAAATGATATTTTGGTCAAACAGCAGTCACTAAAAAGCTTTCTGTAAAATTCAGGCAGCGCATCGATTTCCTAGTTACGCTGAGTGAAGTAAATATATTAATTCTCTTTCAATGATTTTAACTTCTTTGTGATTGGTCAATATTTTCCCTCCGCGTTTTTGATATCATAAAAAAAAAATATCATGATAAAATACCTTCGAATCCTGACTGCACAGCTTGCACTCTCTTTTAACGGTCTTTATTCCAGGGCATTGTTATCGCGATATCGACGTCAGACGTAGAGAGGAGTCTATACCCATTACACACATTTCCGTAAGATTCTTTCTGGTCGTTAGTGGCACTGTAGTGGAACTGTGGTGTTTTGGTATAAAATAACACTGTCCTTTTTTGAATTGTTCACGTTTTCATATGAAAACAATTGAAGAAGTTTATTTTCACGTAAATCAAGAAAAGCATTTGTGTGAACTAATCCTAGATCGGCATGCATGCACCTCGCGGCCTCTGGGAGTAAAACGGCGCAAATATAGTCATGATTCTCGCCCGACATCACTGCTCCTTGAATGAATGGGAAAGCATCAACGTTTAACATCCTAAATTGGGAACATCATCCTGTCACGATGGTCAGATTAAGAATAGGGAGAGCGGAGGGGTGGGGGTGGAGAACGAGATTGAAAATGAAAAGGATGAGAGAGAGGGAGAACACACACACACACACACACACACACACACACACACAACAGATAGAGAGATAACAACTGAAGTCATGATTTCTCATTTCTGACATCACTGGCTCCTTGAATGAAATAGAGGAAGCATCAGTTAACATCCTAAAATTGAACATCAATCCTGTCAAGATGGTCAACATTAGATAAGGGAGAGCGAGAGGGGTGGGGGTGCGAACGAGATTGTCCTATTTAGTACTGAACCTAATTCTTTATACCCACAAATATCATATTTATGCCTCCTAAGTACCAAATCAGCATTTGGTTTGCAGTGAAATGCATACATAAAAGGAGTGTCTGAAAATCAGCAAGCATGTATACTATGATCCCCGATTAATACAATTTTCATGTTCAGGACAGTTGATAATTTTTAAGTAAAGAAATAAATGAATCACCATAAAATATCAGACAGATAGATCTATATTAGATGAGGAATATTATTTGTATTTTTTTTTTTATGATAGGTTCAGTGGCATCAATGGTGTAAAGTAAAAAAAAACCCAAGAGGACATTTTCCCCCATGTAAATGACTGAATATACAGACACAGTACGATTTCATATGGTGCACAGGGTAACCTTAAAACGTTGTACCTACCAGAGTTAACATTTTTAACACTTCCTATGTTCATATCTTTATAAAAGTAGTCATTAATAAAGCTGTGATTAAAATTAACGTGTATCACTTTTCATCAATGAATTTAAGCTTCATACAACCTTTTCGTTCATGCTGCTAAAGTAAATTCCAATGTAAAATGAAAGTTAATGTATGGATATCACAAGGTTATACATGTATGATCTGCATGTTCATGTGCATCATGATTAGGAAGCATACTGGTAAAATAGAAAATAATTGAAGAGTGTCTTTCCCTGTCGGTAATATTGGGAACCAAACACAAATATATACATATATATAAATCTCTTATGCCTCCAAACCAATACATGTCAGAAAAAGCGGCTCATTGTCCAGCTATCTCAAAGTCATACGTCATCTTTGTTTGAGTTACAGCTATCCTTTGACAAGATGTGTGTCTTGATTTGGGCTCACTTGGGGTCAAAAGAGTTAAAGTTTATTATTCATGCTTTCTTTCATGAGAAGTCATTTGGTTCAGTTGTTTTAATTATGTTGGTCTGATATATTTGGCCTATATTATGTCATAATTAGTCCATAGGGTTGGCAGTTGTTTTCTCATGGTCTCTTTTGTCTTAATATATCACAATATGTTTTCTACTTTCCACTGAACAGTGTTGATTAAGTTGAATAGCAGTTAGTTACGTTACTGCATGGTTAGTTACGTTACATGGTTAGTTACGTTACACATTTTGGATGCTTCTCAATTCGCTATATGACAATGTTATTGATTTCATGGGATTGTTTTGAGTTAGAATGTATGTTAGAATATGAACATTCTGGGCATTTACTTTCTTTTCAGGAAAAACAAAGTTGATTTTTTGGTTAGTTACGTTACATGGGGATTCAAAGGCCAGAGAATTCCAAAATTTGTGGTTATTAGCAAACCCAATACAATTTTTGACTCTGATTTCTGAAAGACAATTATATTCAATTGTTGAATGTTCCTAAATTTACTGAAAAGACCCTTTTTGTAGTATTCACTGATGTTTTAAACTTTTTGTAGTGTTTTACTCATAATTTCAGCCTGAAATATGAACTGTGCTAAATCCACTTATTCAGATATTTTCTTGTAATTAATTGACTTTTAGACCTTTGGTCTGTATTGTTCAACATATCTTCTACCATAAAACACAAATTTCACCTGGAAAATCGTAATTCTAATTTTTATATCCATGTCCACTAATTCATGGAATTGCCCAGGTGATTTAATTTTTATTCTAGACGTCCAAGTTGTTGTCTCTTTTAAAAATGATTTTACAGTAATCTGATAATGGGTCGTAAAGGTAATGGGTCGTACACTTATCAAGTGTAATTTGATATCAAAGGATGACACACAAAAATAAGAGGAGATAGAGTTGACCTCTAATGTTGATATTGAAGCTCGGGAGGAGAATCTAATACTTAAAATGTGTAAACAGGGAAAGCTCTTTTATACCCTCCAGTGATATCTTCACTAGCACTCATCCTACGGAGCCAGGAGGCGTGCATTTCAATTACACATATGAATACGGGCAAGCCTGTACTCTTTACCCTTTTACTCCACCGAATAAAGGATTTTAGAGTGTGTGCTAGAGAAGAAGAAGGGTAAAGGTAAAACCCTAGGGGTAGATCACCCTTGCGCTTGCACGGGTCTATTTTGGGCTTGGAATGAATTTCAAACCCAGTGGCATGCATTAGGGAGATAAGCAATGATAGGGGTGGGACCCCTCGTGTGATCGGCATAACGACACACGCTGAGCATGCTGAGAAAGGAAGCTGTGTTATTCCCCTGATAATCTAGATAGCTGGAAAGAAGATGGGTAGATGAGATCGACGAGAGCGAAGGGGGTAAAGAGAAGGTATAGGGAGGGTGCAGTGAGGGTGCAGAGAACAACGAGAAGGAAGGAGGGGGAGGGGTGAGAGATCAAACCTTACCTCATGCCTCAAATCATGCAAATTGGAAGGTAAAAAATCAGCATAACCAAGCCCAAATGTTTAAGAAAATCGTAACTATATTGATTCTATAGATATTTTACATTGTCTTCAAAAGGGAGTGGGAAAGTTGTAGGTGGTTAAGGAAATAACAACAAGGAGGTTGTGCAGTAAAATTATATAAAGCCTACACTTTCTTGTCACACGAGCAACGTTAAAATTAATTTCACTTAATTGGGGATACATTCGATTTCTAGAATATTTGGAATTTTTCAGATAGGACACAAAATCATTTGTGGAATTTACGTTCATATTTATTTGTCATAGCATGTATAATGGTGGACATGATTTGTGTAACCGGCTCCTAACATATGCAAGCACACACGTGAACTTTACTGTCGGCTACTCCGGTTGATGAACTGGTTACCATGGTGACGAATGGTATGGATGCGAGCCTATGTCCATCCATTCTCCCGTCATCTTGCTAGCCGCCCTCTGAATTGGACATCACCTGACACTGACACTGACATCATGTGACATGACCTATGGTATCCCGCAAGCTAAAATATCTCATCAAACCAATTACTGCTGAAGACGTGACGTTATATTTTAGACATCCGCTGAGACTGGCGGGGAAGGAGAGGGGGGGGGGGGGGGGGGTTCCCAATTGGTAACCCTCTTCAAGAAGCCCACGTGAGCTATGCATTTTAAATTTTGATTTATAAATGAATCTTTAGCCACGACTATCATGAGTATGGATGTGATGGTATTTCCCCAGGCTCAAACTTTTTTTCTTCTTTTTTATATGAGTAGAAGTTATTAATTGCACGTTATCCCTCACTCAATATCATTGTCTCATTTGACTATAAGAAAGGCCCGCTAAACCTAAATTGACGATGTTGGTAATTATGAAGCTTGAATTAATATGAATTAGCATTGGGCTGTCTTCTGTAATTAGATTGTTGTCTTATTTCCATACGAGGTAACTCAGTTGGCATGGTGGGTGAGATGCACCCGCGCTCATTATTCTTATGAACATGATCAGTACATAACAAGATGAATATAATATAGGGGAAGAGTGATATGATGTAAAAAAATTTACTCAAGGATAAGTATTCTCTTAAATGAAATAAAACTCTCCCTTCGACATGAATTGAAATAATATACGGGTATCTTAGTATAGCTAATGATATTGCAGTCGCAAAGCGTATGCATTGCTTGAGTATAATAGACATGATACAGAAGCCATGCTGCTCTTTCTGGTGATATTATATTTCTTGTCGCGTGCATTGAGAGAAGGTTATCTAGTGAATAGGATATGAGTATGTCTGGAGTAATTGGAGCCTTTTCATTTTGAGTGGTCTTAAGATAACCGTTTCCTTTCTTCTCACTCATGAAGGGCCTTGAGCTCATGTGATTTATCATGAATGTCCTTATTATTGATAATGTATCATTATTTATACCTTGTGCCCATCCCTCCCCCTTTTTTTTTGGGGGGGGGGGAGATGGGGAGGGGGATGGGAGGGGAGGGAAGGGTAAATATACTGGTAGCCTA
Source organism: Paracentrotus lividus (assembly GCA_940671915.1). Taxonomy (NCBI): domain Eukaryota; kingdom Metazoa; phylum Echinodermata; class Echinoidea; order Camarodonta; family Echinidae; genus Paracentrotus; species Paracentrotus lividus. Next base: position 14,581,543 of record CALNVZ010003430.1, on the reverse strand, counting down.
TCTGTTTTCGAATTTAAAAAGATGATACAGTTGTATTTATCAGAGTTTTGTAATTTTTATTGTGACGATGTTTATTTTTAGCTCATCCATTAATTTCGTGAAACATTTTCATGCTTCATCATCAGTTCATCAAAAGAAGAAAGAAAAAAAACACAGATGAAAAAAAAAAGAGCTGGATACCTTTAAAGTTATCGTTACAGTTAACGTTTTCGATACTATGTTTTGGATAGAAACTTAAAAGGTTAATACAAAATAGATGTTGTCATGAATTTTGAAATATTCATGTTTTAAAAAAAAACAAAAGAAAAACAGTTCGAGCTAATCTGACATAAATCGTAATCATTGCAGTAGGCCCAAACATTCATGTAAATAATGATTTATGGACGGCAATACCGGCGCTGAGTTCTCATGATGGTGTTTGCCAAAAATCATTTAGGTAAGTTCCCTAGTGTCCTAATTAATCTATTAATCAATTACCATACCTCTTTGGCCTCTTCAATTTCGAGCAAATACAAACGGTCTCCTACATGTTTATGGATTTACTGAAACCAGGACAGTTGCTATAATGGGCTCTGAAAGGTTCTATACACATCACCTGAATTTAGTCTGAGCTTTCGTGGCGGGTTTTATGCCTTCGTTTGTCATTCCGTCTTTTATTATATATTCACATCTTTATTTTCATGCTTACATGTGTTCGCTGTATGCTCTTTTCTGATGTGCATACTATTTCTGTAAACTCATTTGACTCTATCTTGGTTAGAAGGCGAACTAGTCGGTTTAAGTAATGTCTCCGCGGCCTACATCGCTTTTCTACTCTAACATGCTCCACTCCGATATTTCTATTTTTCCCCTCTCTCTTCCTTCTCTATCTCTTCTTATGCATACTATATCATATTTCCAGCCCATGGCTGATATTTGAAGATTTTCAAATCTGGCTTCCAGATTTTCAACATGAATAACTGAAAAATGAGATTCTTTACTTTACACATGAGTGAAATTACCGGTACAGATAAACCATTACAAGCTGATCAATATAGGCTAGGATAATAAAATAGATTAGAATGCAAGTAGGGGAGACCGGGTATGGTACGTTAGCAAAAATTCACAATTTTTGGGCAAAAATTCTAATGAAAAAACTCACGCATCTCATATTGGGTTCTCTAGTCTAGCCTAAAGTATTTGGGCATAAACACTGAGCATATGCAACTTTGAAAAACATTAACACATAAGTTAACTTACAGCTTAATAATGAAGACTATTTTTTCTGTACACAACCTACAACCCATATACGGAGTAGGATTGTTACACATACGGAGCGTCAATTGTTACAATATGTAAACATACGGCGGTAAGTTGACAATGTGTAAATCTCTTATACCATACTTTAATTTCAACTTTCCAGTTTCTTGACATCAGTTAACAGTAGATCAAGTTAGAGCTCTAGAATAGACAAAAGTAATAATACAAAAATAAAATATTAACACTGAAAATTGAGACAAATGTAATTTTACATATTAATGTAATTGGAGGTTAAGTTGTTTACATGAGCCTGTGGGTAGGTTTGTTGAACAACTAACCCCATGAGTGATTTTTACACACAAGAAATCACTGTAAGCACAGTCATTAGGCAGAACTTACAGGACATGGCTAGGGTATATAGTGCAACATGTACTAATTTACAATCCAGACTATCATCATGTGCTTCAGTTGTAAAGAGCTATTACCAAATTTCAATTTTTGTCAAAAATTTAACTTGAAGTGTTAAAAAATGGTTTTTGTTTGATTATACTTTTAATAAAACAACGGAAGAAACCCTCACGACCGCAAGTTCATCACAGCTATGTGTAAGCTGTATATAGATGCCAGTGTAGGCACATCCTCTCTTGTTCCATCTTAGCACACTGAGAACTGTAACAACTGACCCGTGTAACTTCCATACCCGGTCTCCCCTAAACGAAGAATGAGCAGAAGAAAAATGAGCAAAGAAGCAGACATAGAACAGAAAAATGAATAATAACATGGAGAAGAAAAGAGAGGGGAAAACGGAATAACAAGAATATAATAAGAAAGGAAGCAAAGGGGAGACAAATTGAGGAGAAGATCATGTGAGAGATGGACGGAGAGAGAGAGAGAGAGAGGGGGGGGGGAGAACAGAGAAGCATGCACGATTATGGTTTATAAGTAGAGTAATGATGTCATACCCATACGTAGAAATCAATCGGATAGGAAATTTGCAGCCAATTTGTCCATTTGCTAGCTGGTTTCTTAAAAAAAAGAAATCAAATCATTAAAAAAATATCATATCATAATCATAATACAGGGACTTGCATGTAATAATGAGAAGTAAACATAGAGGTAGACGTAATAAGGTTTAATAAGGAAACGTACTAGGCATGCTAGCCTAAATATCTGTCTCTTTCCCGCTACTATCTGCCCTGCTATTAACCTTACCCCCTGCAGTAAAACAATGTCCGACAAGACATCACACAAAAAGCAATTACATCAATCGCTGTAAACTTGACTTTTTTCCTCTTTATAACCCTCAATCTCCAACCCCCCCTCTCTCTCTCTCTCTCTCCGTCTCTTAGTGTTACATTGGTCAAATTAGTGTGTTTTTTTTTTAAATGTTAACATATATATCTTTGCTTTCCCATTTTCAGTTTGGATTACAATAATTATCATGATTTATTATTATTATTGCGATTTTTTTCATTTCTTTCTTTCTTTCTTCATAATTTAATTAAATTTATTCATCTTTCTATATTCTCTTCTCTTCTGGGGTATGTGTGTGTGTGTGTGGGGGGGGGGGTCCCGGTGGATATGGTATTTGCCCGTGCCTGGAGGCCTCATCTGAAAATGGTAAGCGTGGAGAATGTCATTTTATATTCTGAATAATTATTTGATATACACGCCTGATCATACGTAGATGTAAAAAAAAAAAAAAAAAAAAAAGAAAAAAAGTGCACTCTCCACTACGAATCAATGTCCCCTCATAATAGTAATCTATTCACGTATACATGGTTGTTCTTTCTTCAAGCACCCTTTTGAACAAGACTACCTAGGTTCAGCTCGCATCCATTAGATGTTGCTATACTTTGATGCCCGTTGAGCAGGTCTTTCAAGAGGCGAGCCATGACTGTGAAATAGAGCCATTACGCATATACAATAATGAGTGGAATGAATGTGTCTTGACTCGCATTAAAAAGCAATTTGATTTCTAGTCTCAGTAATCAAGGGCAACGACGCATCCATTATTTGAAAAGAAAAAATGTGGGGGCGGACGCGTAGCCGTATAGTACGTTCAATGCGTAATGCTCCCCCCAAAATAGGGCTCGCATTTTATGCCCCCATGGATCCGACAATGAAGGGCATCAATAGAATTAGGATTGATTAATAGTGGTTTAACATTTCCGGCTAACAACATTACTTAACATTACTTAAATATTCAAAATACTGCTTCATCAAACAAACAAACAAACGTACAAAACAAAACGAAACATCATAAGGGCCCCTTTTCACACATGCACTGGGGTCCTTCCGTGAACCAAATAATGTTGGGCCTTTCATGTTTTGAATAAGTAAGTGGCAACATGACTTGCCCCTTACATAGTCTAGTACATACAAAATATTCCACGTTTTTGCTGCCCCTTCATACACCAAAGCCCATAGGCACGTTTTAGATAGAACGTGTCACCCGGAACATATGCTGTACTATCCAAGCCATGTCCCTAGCTACTTGATCTATGGCAGGTCATTTTCATGTTTGAATTAACTTACAACATTAAGACACGACCCCACGCAAACCACATACTGCTCACATGAACGATCTTTATTCTTAAATTAGATCGGGGAATAGGACACCGACTTCACACCCTCGAAACTCTATTTCATTTCACTCACTCCTTGATCTTTTAGATCACAGATCAAATTATATGAAGCGAGCTCGGTGGCATGTGTGAAGATGCATATTGCACTTATCCCATTCGACTTTGGCGTCATATATGAGCCGTCCCTAGTTGAAGTCCTTCCAATAAGGATCCATTCAGATTATTGACTTTTTACTTCTACTTGTTCATAGTACATGATTGTACACTTGAAAGAAGAGAAGAAATGCATGAAATTATAATGTGAATTTCTACTGCATGAGAAGGCGAACAATGGGAGGTTTTATAAACGCTTTGAATATGTTCAAGGTGAATTATATTTCGAATTAGATTCTTCTGTATTATTAATCAAGAGCCATTGACATGAATGCATTTACAATATTATGTGGAAAAAAAAGGAGGATTTTCTGATACTTTTACCTTTGAATTTAATTCAATTTAGTACTTGTTTATTCAGTTTCCAAATGTTAAAATAAACAATGTTTTTTTTTCAGTCGTATAACAATAACACAAAATATCACAATGTCTTAAGATAAGGAAATGCTAAGTATAATTGTAGTAAAAGCAGTTATTTGCTTTATTCAAACGGCCCAATGTTGTGACTGGGCTGAATTGCTTCTTTATACATCCCCCCCCCCCCAAAAAAAAAAAAAAAAAAATTAATCAACCGGTTTCTCAAAACACATTAATTCCCGAAATGTTGCAATAAATCCTGACAAAATGTTTATCGTTTTTTCTTCTACAGAATTTGACGTTGGACGAGACTATTCAGAAAACGGCAGAAGGCTCCTTAGATCCGTCATTGCAGAGCGCCCACTAAAACCCCTTCATGAGGTACACTGCCGTAAGGTCAAGACAAAACTGGCTCAAGGCATCGATCGTGAGTGCTAAATTGAAGATCGGATTAAGATGTCCCAGTGTGCTCTTAAAGTGGATTAGTTTGATGACTGGATGTTAATCTAAGTGAATCTACTCATCCATCGACCCTTCACATTTAGATGGATTCTTAAATGAGCGAACCAGCAAGGATGACGATGGAAATTTTGCTATAATTTGATCATCTCCGTCTTAAAGGGAGCCATGAATTATAGAACGGAAGCTATTGATAGAATATAGACGTTACTTAATGCGCCAATGATGGTACCGACAGCGGAAAATCAATGTGTCCACCGTTGTATGCGCGTTTGTATATTTTCCACTCGACAAAGTTGCGTCAACGTAGATAGGGCGACATAATGAACCTTGGGAAACCCCAAGAGATGCTAGACGAACACGCCATGAAACTCGGTGTCCCCACCAAACTTCAGCGGAAAGTCGGGATGACCAATCGATATGCCATCGGTCTTATACTTGCTACTCTGGCCTTCTCGCTATCCTTCCTAGCCCTTAGCCATCCCGAAGCTATGATCCCTGCGAGACATGATCAAATCATCCGTGAGGTGATTCCCAAAGAGTACCTGAACAACTGTCACAGACGACACGAAGATGGTTCTCTTGCGTTGCTTCCAGAAAAATATCTGACCATGAACGATTGCGAGAAACGCTTACCGGACGTGATTGTCCTGGGCACCAAGAAGTGCGGGACAGGAGCGTTGCGCGTCTTCTTAGATACTCATCCGAGCGTCGTCTTCTCTAAGAGAGCGGAAGCGAAGTTCTTCACGCAGAACTACAAGAAAGGGATCGACTGGTACCGTCAGATTATGCGACCTACCGCGATAGGACAAGTCGGCATGGAAAAGTCACCCGGGTACTTCTTCTCGAGTGAAGCTGCCAAACGCATCTTGTCAGACTTACCATCGACAACCAAATTTATCGTCATCCTCTGCAATCCAGTCAGGCGAACAATCTCGGAATTCACCTTCGAACAGCTCAATAAAATCAAAGAGAAATACAAGGTCGATACTGAGGAAGCCAAAGTCATCGCCAAGAGGACTTTCAACTCGAGTAGATTCGAGAAATATATCACTACGTCTTCAGGTCGAATCAGGACTAACGTTGATATCATCACACACAGTATGTATGATAAATATATTCTATCATGGCTCAAGCTTTTCTCGCGCTCAAGATTCCTTTTCGTAGATGGTGATGACTTCACGCATAACCCTGTCACCGTCCTGAACGAAATCGAAGAATTCCTTGAAGTTCCACCTTACTTTAATAACAGCAGGTTTTACTTCGATAAAGAGAAGGGCTTCTACTGTCTTTCAGAACCTTTCAAGCAGTGTCTACGGTCCACCAAGGGCCTAGAACACCCTCCTGTAGACAGGACAGTGCTAAGAAAACTCAAGGAACTCTTCAAATCACATGACTTTGCAACGAGTATACTCACATTGAAGAACTTCACATGGATGAAGAATGATTATGGTTCCAAGGTGTGACCTGTTGTGAGGCCATGATCATGATGATGTTATTTTATATATGATTTGAAATAAATGCAAATGGGGGGGGGGGGGTGGTTATAACTCAATCTTAATCATGTTGCATGAACCCAAGTGAAATCAGATGACAAAGTTTGTAGCTCTGATATATTAATATCAACCTTCAGCATGTTCAGTCAAACCTGTCTGTTGCAGGCGCACAAAAAATGACCACGGTATAAATAGACAGGTGAGCTTTAAGGGCCTGTCCCACAGGCGGCGATCGTTGTGGCGACAACCTGATAATTTCATAATTATAAGGAGTTAATCTTTAAAAAGGCGATTATAAACCTACATACGACTCTATCTAACCTAGGCTACAACAACAACTTGCTACGACACTCACAACAGCAAGATCGCCAGTTGTCGCAGCAACGATCGCCTCCAGTGGGACAGCCCCTTAATAGACAAGTTCTTCGACACACATTTCTTTTTACTGGGTGGCAACCTGGGTGATCGCTATCTACATCATGTGGCATTTATAGGAAGGTGGCCACTAACACAGGTTTGACTGTAAATCCATCTAGTAGATTATTTCAGACATGCTCATCATGCTAATACGGACACGATACTGCCTGGATCACATTTCACTCCGGGGTTCGTTTGGGCATTAAAAAAAAAAAAAAAAAAAAAATGCCCATGTTCGTACAAACTGCAATGTACGAAAATGGGCAAAACGGCGGATTCTTTATTCACCAGACCCCGGGGTAATACTAAAATGTGGTTCTGGCGTAAACGGTATAACAATTATTCATTAAACTTTAAAAAAAAATATAAAAAATAAGTAACAGTTTCTTTGATTTAGTTTCTCTTTCCATGTGTTGATCAGCATCTGTAGTATAATTTATTTTGAATGGGATATAACGGGCATAACAGTCTATTAAAAAAAATACAGTGTTATGAATAACAATATGTCGGAGGCTGAAGAGAATTATACGCAATTTTATAATGAAATTGATTTTCAATAGATGTTGATACGGATGTCATTTGTGGATATTCGATGTTTATTGCTATCACCTATTGTCAATGAATGCAATAATGCACAATGCAGAAATATATATTGAATTAAGGTTACGTAGAGGTGACTTTTTTCAATATTGTGTATAACTGTTGTGTAAACAGAGTTGATATGTGTATTGAGAATATTTCGTTTGTAAACAGAATTGCTGAATGCATAAAAAGGTAAGAATGATGCAGAATTCAATTAAACATGTCGAATGAAGGGATTGAATGGAGATGATGAATATTCTTTAAAAAATGAAATTTAGAACAGATAAAGAGGGGTAGGAGAAGGGGCACAGCAAGAGAGAGAGAGAGAGAGAGAGAGAGAGAGAGAGAGAGAGAGAGAGAGAGAGAGAGAGAGAGAGAGAGAGAGAGAGAGAGAGAGAGAGAGAGAAGGAAAAGAGACGAGGGGGAAAGATCCAGCATGTCAAACGGTTGATATAATATGAGTATAAGGTCTACTAGTATTTGTCGAAATTTTGTTATTGCTTTCAATAGCAATTCGTCATTTATACATGTCAATATTCATGGTATTTTCTTCATTTCTTTGAAGGCAAAAAGATATACACGTAGTCATGGTAGTCTATCAGTTCAATGGATTGAATGCCAAATTGTAATAATATTTATCCACCTTCATAACTCAAATATCGAAATTGAGATTGAAATGCTTTGTAACAAATCGTTTCATAAAACGCAGCTTCAATATTTGAAGACTGCTATCAAATTGAAAACGATTGGAATTTAATTTGGATTGCATTAGACTCCTCTGGGCGCCGTTTAGATGTAATATATCTTGCATCTTTAATAGAGATGCAAGGGGCCTGGATATTCGTTTTTATATATGCGGCAATAAATAATGATAAAATACGAATGTATGCATGCACGCGTGTGATGAATATTGTGTCATCTTAGGATAAAGCCTTTTTACAGAATGGTGTCGAAATTGAATGAAGATAATTTAAATATAATTGTTCTCATATTCAAGGGGTTAAATTGTAATAAATGTGTTTCATATTGATTGGTACTTCATTTTGTATGAAATATTTCACTCTGTAGAGTGAAATCGGTAGCTGAGAGACATCTAACAAAAATGAATTATTCCAGAGCAAATATAATTATGTGTGCTTCTTTTCGAAAAATCAGTATCAATATCGACATGTATCAGCTTTTGGCTCTACTTTTGAATAGTTTTCAATAAAATCCATTTTTTTTTTTCGATCTTGGGGTTAGTTGTGATGAATAGGTTTATTCAAAACTAAATGGTTTTATTCAGAGGTAAGTTTCTTGCCAATTCTGTCGCGTTTATTTACAAGGGTTGATTATCAGTTGAAACACATCGAAGGGAAAATATAAATAATATATTTTGAATTTATTGTTATTGTTATCTATTTTTTGTTACATTGCTATTGTGCTATGATCATAACAGGTTGTGCGTTGGTCGTACACCTTTGGCCTGCTTCGGATTTTGCAGAAAATCCTGGTGCGTCAGACATACGGAAGTGAACGTTTTATTTCAGACACGCAGTAGCAAGGTGACAGCCATATCGTAACGCAAAGAATCGAAACATTTGGCAGCTGTCTGTTGTTAAAAACACGCATGGCCTGTTATGACTAATTTGCATATTAATATTGTAAATGTAAAGCCTATTCAATTATTTTGATTAAATTTATATTTCATTTATTTATTTTATGTTATCACTTCGGTATAAACTGGGATGAATGTGGTTGAATTTGTTATACCAGTAATGGGTACAGGGTTATATGTATTGGTATGTTGGTAAATTTTGAGAACAATCAAAATATATTTCTGGAAATAAGCAACTCATATAAATGTATTACATATATTGTTATGCGAACATGTCAAGACTGTATATTTATTTCAAGGGTGATGTATGTATATATTTGTTCCGTCTCTTTACACCAACATTTTGAAGAATGAAAGAAAATAAAAGTATTGAAGAAGATTATGGTATTTTCCAGCGTTTTTTCCCTGTTATTTTGTGTCATTTAAAACGCTCAACTCCGATACTACCGAGTGAGTAAAAAAAAAACTTCACACCTAGAAAAATGTCAGTAAAAAGAAAACCAATTTATCAACCCCAGATTATTTTACATATTCTGAAACAGTAACTCCTCCCGCATCTTCTGGTACCATTTTGTGTGGTATGTCTTTACGCTTGGATGAACACGACGCATTGTTTGCGACCATGCAAATTTCGAATTGTGCAAGGGTGGGGATGAAATTGAAACAGCAAAAGCTGACAAAAAAGCAACTCCATCATGAATAAAATAGCATGACTTTTTAACAAAAATGTTTTGAGCCAAATAACTTGGCGAGGGTGTTGGTACAGTTATCGACTAGATTCTGTGTAAATATTAGATTGATTTATCAAGCAATCCATGAATGAGTACACATCAAAAGGTAAACTGTCACTAACAGACCTAAAAAGGCCTCTTAATACTTTTGAAAAGTGATTATTTTGCGTTTGACGTGTGCTCACTCATGCTTGACTCTACATATCTATCTAATTTTCACACAAAATGTAGTCGATGTGTGTAACAACGCCCCTGCCAAGTTATTTGGCGCAAGACATTTTCGTTAAAAAGTTATGCTATATTAATTAGGATGGAGGAGCTTTTTTGATAGCTTTAGTTGTTTTGATTTTACTCCCACTTTTGCACAATTCGAAATTTACATGTTCTCAAACAATGCGCCGTGTTCATCCAAGCGTAAAGATATAACACATGTAATTGGTACCAAAAGATGCAGGAGGAGTTACTCTTTCAGGATATGTATAAGAAAAAACTGTTATGCCCGTTATATCCCATTCAAAACAAGATTGCGGTTTATAAATTGGTTTTCTTTTTATTGACATTTTTCTAGGTGTAAAGTTTTTTCTGACTCACTCGGTATACTAGATAATAGTTAAGTATGACTGATTGTCATGAAACCTAACGAAAGAAGAAGAAAATACCGGTTACAGCTCGTTGTTTCGAAAGTTTGTTATTTTAGTGTTTCGTTATCCCAAAGGTTTGACTCTCTGAAAATTCTTTACTTTGAAAATATAAGTATAAGGTTCATTGTTTGAAAAAATTAATAAAATTTATTAATCAAAAAATAAAATATCCTATAACCCTATCACATTTCCTCGTTGGAATCTGAGTCATTTTGGAAAGTGAACAGTAGGAATTACGGACTTCCAGGTATTGGAAATTTACATGTTTGAAGTGGCAGATCCAGGATTTGAAAATACGGGGGCCGGGGGGGGGGGGGGGGGGGTGCCAGGCCAGATAGGTTTTTAACATATACAGTCAATGAGTGGTTTTCAAATAATAAAGGGCGCGTCACCTGCGCCCTGTCTAGATCGGCCACTGGCACGACTGGTTAGGAAAGACGTAACTTAGGTCTGACTGACGAACATTATTTTGGACTAACGAGCTGTAATCATTATAACAAATATCAGCGGTGTAGGGATAAAAACAATGATTATTCTCATTAATAACAAAGGAAATAAAATAAATTAGTAAGGACCTAAAAATCGGAAAATTTTTAGTTCTACGCAATATCCAAACATCCAAAAGAAAAATAATCCATGAAATGCCACCCCCCCCCCTCCCCCATCTTGCCCGAAGGAAAATGAGTATCGTGAAAAGTATAGAGGAACTCTAACCTGACATTAATTTGGTTTTCATAGAAGCAGAAAATGAGGAACTCATACGAAAATCCATCAAATAATCTAACGAAGTTGTGGATTATTAAAGTCTTTATTTTGTGAGGCAACCTGCGAGTTGGGCTCCCAGTTCATGCAATACAATTGAAATGTCTTCTTTTTTTTTTAATGGGAGATGGGTCCCATGATTTCCGCGCCTCAACGAAGATGGCGCCATTCCGGTTGAACGTAATGTGGAATTTAACTTTATCACAAGTTAAAATCTAAAATTTACAACACTATTATTTCCGTTCAGTGTCAGATAAAGAGACTGGTCAACTCATTGACAGTAGATATATATGGTGCATATTGCTTTGTTATGCAAGCAAGTTACAAAAAATAAAATGCGTCATGTCAATATACCTACTGATAGAGAATTGGTCAGACCCTCTCTAAATATGGCATCGTTCCTGTTTAAAAATTCAGCATGACATTGTTATTGTTATAATTATTTTTAATAGTAAATAGCAGTAGAGTGAACAGATTATCGTTGTGATGTATTTTCATCACAAGGTGATTCATAATTATAATAATAATAGCACAGCCAAAAACCAAGCATTCAATAATTATTGTTTGATACAAAACCAGATAAGGCGGAGACGATAGGAGGAGGTGATTTCTTTAATTTTTACCAAAGTATTGCTACCTGCGCAGCATTTCTCATTTTCCCGATTTTTGATATCTTATACCTGAGCGGTTAGCTTCATATAATTTCTTTCAGCTCAATAAATGTAGAAAGAACTAGATGTTTATAATTTTAGGAGTTGCTATTTAGCATGGAGGTAGCATAAAATAATGACTTGACTATATCAAAACGCCCACAGACTGGAATGTACAGTATGGTTGGACGTGTACTTCATGCAAATAACTGCTAATCCAAATTACATCTGATCTTTCTTCGGGCATTTCCAAGATCACTATTGATCTAAAACTTCTGGATATTACATGAGCAGATGAGGCTAGCCGCTCAAGTATCAAGAAAAGGAGACATGGTGTGCACAGCAATACGTTGGTAGAAACCGCTTGGACTCCGTTGTTTCCTTATGTATTTCTTTGTTTTTTCATTATTTCTGTTTCCCCATGCAGGGTTTCTCAAGCTATACAAATACTGTCGCATTACTGGTTTTATAATCAAGAGAGGTCCACAGCACATATAAATCGGTTATGAGTTGATTTGGAAGGGAATCATGCAGTGAAATCCAATCGATAATTATTCACCACACATTCAAAATTTCAGAAATTTGTTGGGACATTGTGAAGGTTAGTCCATGAATTTTAATCCCAAAATAAAAGAAGTATAAAGACAAGATAGTCTATGTTTGATGATGCAGACGCGACCTGAAATACCACAAATGAGTTACGAAGAAGAAGAAGAGGAAGAAGAAGACGACGAAGGAGGAGAAGAAGAAGATAAAGAAGAAGAAGAAGATAAGAAGAAGAAGAAGAAGAAGAAGATAAGAAGAAGAAGAAGAAGCAAAAAAAAAAAAAAAAAAAAAAAAAAAAAGGAAAGACCTCCCCCACCCCCCAAAAAAAAAAACACACACGAGGTTTTAGTCACTTAATTTTGAAGTATTTTTAATAGCAATCACTTGGTCGTGTATCCTTTACAAAATAATAAACAAAATTACCTGTGAATAAATGATACTCTTATCTGCCTAATAATTCATCGCAGATATAATAACATTTAATTGACACCCCCACCCCTCGATCCAACACTGTCCGACATTTTGTTTTGTACTATTCTACAGAATAGTATGATCACGTGAGGGGGTAAATCCTATTTGAAACACAGGGTCCATTGAGCTCATCTGCATGTATCGAGTCCGTTTGGCACGGCACTCCGAGGAGCTAGCACACCACACATCTAGCCGTAACTCCCGGGTAGCAACACCAATGGATTCCCGCTCACTCATCCAGCTACAGCCATGACAGCGGTGGTCCTGGAGTATACATGGTATACGGGCGGTATTATTCCGGGGTTTCTATACGGGGAAGGGTCGGGGGAGGTAGGTGTTAGTAGGCCTACATGTGAACATGGAACCAATAAAATTTATGATATTAGTGATGGAATTTCTTGTTCATATTTAATTACTTTAGTTCAAAATAACCCCTTGTAATGAAAGAACACTTTCGAAATAAAACTTCAACCTGTTTTCAAGAAAGTGCTTTTTGGAACTCTCTTTCTTTTATTCTCTCTCGCGTGATTCCTCTCTCTCCCTCCCTCAATCACTCTCTCTCTCTCATTCTTTTAAAAAACAGAATCGCTCTCTATACACCAGTGTTTTTTTTTACGCCTCAACCACGTAAAAAAAAATAGACCATCACTTGGACATCTCTCATATAAGCTCGTAACACAGAGAAAATTCGAAAAAAATGCATAATTTTCTTCTTTAAGCATCTATAGTGTCTAAATTGGCAAGTCAAGAAAATGACGCAAAAATATAAAGATACACAAATGTATAAACAAAATGAGGAGAAGGTAATAGTAATGTCTGCAGTTTACGCTCTTCTTGCCTTCAACGCGGGAATGGTGTACAAGAAGTAGAGACAATAGCAATTTTTTGAAAGAGAAAAGTCTTACGTTATTATTGATCAGCTGATGCAGATAAGCTATTTCTCGATAGTCAGGGTGATATGTGTAAAAGTGGAAATATTCGTGGTGCAACAATTACCGATATTTAATTGATATTTTTTATAATTTATAAGAGTATGTAATTGATATTTCAATCAGGAGGAGATGCGAAAAATTAGATTTCTACTCTGTGGGAAAAAAAAGGGGGGGGGGAAACTCTTTGACGGACAACATGACGGAGTGAATTTTAGTGGGATTGAATTTATGGTAGATTTCGAGGGAATCAGAAGTGAAAAACATAATTTCATTTCATTTTCACTTATTTTGGAGTCACCTCATGCATGTCAAGGATCACTGGTAATCTTCGAGTAATGCCTGAGGTCAATCCAAAATAAATGAAAATAGTGTGAAAATGTGTATTTTTCACTCCACTCCAAATTTACTATAATTTCACTCTAAATTCACCCTTTGCTGATATTCACTTCTTAAAGAGTGAACATTTTCACTCATTCTTGTCAGAAAGTATAAGATGCTGACTTTAACAGGACAGGAATCGAGAAGAAAAACAACAGGAAAACGTTTTGACATATTAAGCTTTTTCAAATGCTGTGCATTTTATTCTCAAATCACATGAATAACCATTCATCATCAACAACAATAAAACAAAGACATGAATATTCTATATTCAGAAAACCAGTACAAACTTCATAAATAACTTCTCCATCAAACTATTACAATATAATAACATCACTCTATATAGAGAATAAAACTCCGATAATAATAATCTATTTCTTAGTTTTTCATTTTTTCACAACGTTTAACAACATGAATCAAACTCTACACTATATGGAGTACATCTTCCTAAAACAGTCGAACATACATATTTTTGCAACACAACCTCTCTTACTCGAAATGCCCTTTGTAATAGCCGGTATTATTGTAACTCACATAAAGCGAAGCAGCATATAAATTGGATAGTGTAGTTACATTCATATTTTCAACCCTATTCCTAACTATACCCAAGCACCAATCATAAGGATTGAAGAGCACAATGCGAACTTGTGAAGGGAACGGAAATGGGAACGAGATATAAGAGAATAAATGAGAGGGAGATGGTCCCGACCTCCAAAAAGAGTAAAAACTGATATCAAATAATTATTATTGAGTTATGTCAACAACAAATGAACGAATTGATTGCATTTAGTTATATTGTAAAATAATAAAGTAGAAAAACCAACAAACAAATTAGATATAATTCTATATTTCAGAAGATAGATTAAACATTTAGAATTAAAAATCATATATCATAAATTCAACTCATAATCATTCGATCGATATAAGATATAAGATATTACTAAAATGATAACTTGAAGGAGAAAACCTGACAATGATGGGTGAATACCAGATGCGAATTATTGGCTCGATGGTACACTTGCAAATGACTGGTAACCATTTTGTTATCAGCCAATCAGAATCAAGTTCTCAACAGTTGAATGTAACGTCGGACGATCTGATTGGCTAGCGGTAGGTTATCAACAGATTCAGACACGGTATACATACCATTAACGCGCCATACCAAAGTTCTGGCAAAATGGCATTACAACCAAGAATCAAAAAGAATAAATTGTTATGGAATATTTTCATCGATTAAGTTGATTTAGTTTTCGAACAAAAAGTAATGAAATATAGATCACAAATGAATCGGAAGTTATTTTACGAACACCACTTCTTTTTCAGGGCCAATAAAACTGATAATTATTTCAAAATTAATGATAGCTTTATTGAATTCTGATAACACTTGAAAAAGAATCAAACAACTAATGAAAGTAACTTTAACTATTAAATAATATTTTCAGAAAATATTAACAAAATCATAGTAAGAATTTTGGCAACTTTCTTATAACGAATAGCATAATAATTCTTAACGCCGACTATTATTGTGTTGCCAAATTATTTTAATGACTAGTTCTTTCATAAAAAATACTGAAATGGCATATGGCAATACTTGAAAATAATAAGGAATTATATCAACAAAATAATAATACATTCAGAAATAAGGGGGATACGGGTGAAGATATCGTAGTAAACAGTACGCTTGGAGATATCCTTATCTTATATAAAACTACGTGTTGCACTCTGGGTAAAGAAATTGGACAGTTGGAGTATAGAGGTTATGCCATACAAGGATGCTTGTTCACACTGTCATTGTTGTAGCTTTGTGTGAACGTGCTTTGCGA
Source organism: Paracentrotus lividus (assembly GCA_940671915.1). Classification (NCBI taxonomy): domain Eukaryota; kingdom Metazoa; phylum Echinodermata; class Echinoidea; order Camarodonta; family Echinidae; genus Paracentrotus; species Paracentrotus lividus. The sequence goes on along the minus strand of CALNVZ010003430.1, from coordinate 14,565,721 downwards.
ATGGTTCGCATCATGAACATCATAAATAACCCAGCGAGGCCCTGATACAATGAATATAACTTGAAGCATCTATAATATTTACATTCAAATATTCATAGATCATTAAACAGAAATGAACATATAATACTGATATATTTCCTTTGTCAGCAGACGATGTGAAACTCATATATATGAAACGTGTATGTACATATATTTCATCTAAATTGTATAATACTAATCACAAACAAATAACGAAGTCATTCTTCACCATACACATAATATATATCTTCTCCTACTTTACAATACTTTCGATGCAATAGTGTCATCTAACTCCTCAGTTAGAATCTGTAAAATGATTGTTTATGATGTCAACTGTCTGTCTCACTGATGGCTTGCTCACAGATAAAACAATTATAATAAGTTTCATTTTGCGTGTAATACTCGTCAATGTCAATGCACCAATCATGTTCTAGCAAAAGCATTGTACTCTCTACAATATACATACCAGTTTCCATCTTATACCATTTCGGTTATAGCTACAATCATCACGTTATAATTATAAACTCAAGGTTTTGTTAAAAGCTATATAGGCCTGCATTTATCGTTTGAGGCGAGTAAGAAGAAAGTGAACTGCACGCGTACAAGCATATACAGCAGCGCAACCAATTAAATAGGAAAGGGCACAGTCATTAAATTTGAAGGAAAAAAAGGCAGACGGCATTCATCATACATGTAAGTTATCATGTAAGTTTAATGCGTGGATTAAAATAAAAATGGAGATGGGGAGCTCTTGTGCCCCTGGATACCCAACTGAGATAATAATGACCTCTGACTCATATAGAGGGCAGTTTATTTGTAGGAAAGGAGTACCATTTTGGAGGCAAGATATATAGCATGGCCGTTGTTTTTTGTATGAAAAAAAAAATCACGGTTTCTGCCTTAGCGCACAGCAGTGCCCCTAGCACCATTCATCTTTTACTAGGAATACTGTTTTTCTTTTAGAACTAATATTGCAAAATTTTCTTCAATATGAATTTGATTATCCGGTTTAATTTCCCGATACATCCATAGTAAATTATATTAAAAAAAAGGGGAAAAAAAGTATAATATAGTATTAGGCTAACCGATGGAATCGCTGCCTTATATTGAAGGAAAATGATCCGTACAAGGTCAAATTATAGTAATACGTATTTACTCCACCACCTCTAAGGGGGATGAAAAGAAATCACCAAAAACTTGCAAAATAGTTACTTGATATAATTTCAAGGAAAAAGGCCCGTAAATCATTTATGAGAGCAAGATAATTGGATAACAAGAATGACATGATAATTAGCGGATTTTTTGTTTGTATTATACAGTGTGTTTCCTAAAAAAAGTAATCGAAGTTCAAAGGTCAGTTCATTTCAAAAGTATACGGTTTATTTTTGTGATTTGTTTACTAAAATATTAAGTAATTCATCAGCTTTAATTTGAAACATTGCTTACGTCCAAACTGTAATTGGTCACAGAGTTAGGGTCCTTTGAACGTATTAGGTACAAAACCCATTTTTTCCAAGTTTTTCGTTTTTAGGGTATGAAACCTATTTTTACAAAATTTTGGTTTCATAGTTTTAGGGGGTTTTGTCACACAAAGTTTCAAAGAATTTCAATCTCATTTGTCAAAGGACATATCTCACTGGCAATGACATGGGTTGTCGATTATGCATGAGTCTCTGGAGTCTCGGAGAGGTCGCCGCGACGTCTCTTGATTATGCAAGAAGTCGCGAGAAAAATCAAACCAAATTCAAACATGTCCAATCTTTTAGTAGACTTCTTTAATACACGAACAAGTCTCTGTGACGTCTTTGCGGGGTTGCCGCGACGTCCCTTAAGTATCCACGACGTCGCAGAGACGTTGTCGGAACTTGCTAACGATTGAAAGAAATGGAACGGGCTAATATTTTTTACTTGCTGGCGTCTTAAAGAAGTCTACTAAAAGTTGAACATGTTTGACTGTTGTCCCATTTTCCCTCGACGCCCTGAAGTCTCAGGAGACATCACGACGACGTCTCCACGACTCAAGAGACTCATAATTGCGAACCCCTCTCGTTGCCATTGAGATAGGTCCTTTGAAAAATGAGATTGCGATTCACTGAAACTTTGTGTGACAAAACCCCCAAAAACTATGAAACCAAAATTTTATGAAAAGTCGGTTTCATACCCTAAAAACGAAAAAACTTGGAAAAAATGGGTTTTGTACCTATCACCCTCAAAGGACCCTAACTATGTGACTAATTACAGTTTGGACGTAAGCAATGTCTCAAATTAAAGCTGATGGGTTACTTAATATTTTAGTAAACAAATCGCAAGAATACACAGTATACTTTTGAAATGACTGACCTTTGAACTTCGATTACCTTTTTTTTAGGAATACACTGTAGATGTGCAATTCAATTTTCGTTTACTTTTTCACTGCTTTAGCTCATTTTATTGAATTCCTAGAATCTGGCAGATTATTTTATTTTTTCATGCAAATGACCGCACATCTGAGCCAGAAATATTCAACAATAATTTGTAAGTTTATGTATATACACCGTACACAAATACATGGATATTTCAAGCAGAATTGTTCCTAATTAATACTGTGTTTATACGAATCATATCATTTCACATCAACTTATTTTCTTTAAATCAATATCCTGATTAAACAATATCAATAAAATTATTTCTAATGAGCGTGATACATTACCAACTCCAAATCGTTTAGCCACCGACTAATTCTGAAAATAAATCTTTTCAAGTCTGGTATTGGTTTCGTATGGCTATCGAATGATTATATTTCTCATAATTATTTAAGATGGTAAAACGGCAGTGCTGTATATATTTCAAGTGCATACACATAATTATATACTTTAGTCCAATATACATTCGTTTGATAACATACAAGACGACTATTGATTATGTTTGACGAGTCCATACAGTTACTTTAATGACCCCGTGGTCCAAATTAATAAATAAATGAAATACTGTTTCGAATCAGAATTGCAGTCTTACCTTTATCTAAGCACTTCAACAAAAATACAAAAAAAAAAGGGCTTTTACAGCAAAATTCAATATTGCCATATTTTCATCAGTCTGTTTTCACGAAAAACAGATAATCCATTCGTCCTTTGTCTTTCAAATACCTGTTAGAAATCTACATGATGTAGATTCAAACTGAGAAATAATGTCGTCATCTCAATAACATGAAAAGACGGACGACGCTCAATAGTAAACATTTACCTAATATTTCAGAGTATTTCTTATTATAGTCATCTAACAATCAACGAAAATCAAATATTACACACAATGATTTATTTTAGCCCTTATATCGATCACCAATTATGACTTACTGAAGAAGCCTTCAGCTTTGTTGCTTTCTCGAATCGTGATGGTAAAATCTCGCATTTTCACGTCGGTGACGAGAACATTCTCCACCTTCTCCGGCTGCGGTCGCCACAGCTCTCGCCTGATTTTGGCAGCGGACGGCGACTTGAGGCTCAGATCCAGCGGTGAGTCGGTCGACGCAGCGGTGAACGACGTCGGAATTCTTTGCTCGGTTCGGACTGACAGGATGGGCTTGGGGACGACCGGGACACGAATTGGTGAATGATGAGGAGGAAGTGACATGGGCAAACTATTCTTCTTGTCCGTTCGTGAGACTACGGTCTTGCATATTGATTTAGCACACTTTGGTTTCTCCTGTAACTTGACGCTTTCCTTTAGAACGTTCCCACATTTCTCAACGCTTTTTGTGACGTTGTTATTTAGTTCAACGGGGCTATGATTGCGTTTCAGTGATTGACCAGAAGGTTTTGTCTTCTCCGCTCCCGTATTTGCCTTCGCATTGTATTTCATATTATGTGAGTCCTTGACGTTTAGATGTCCGTTTTTCTGCTTGAAACAAGGTTTTGGAGGGGCTTTCTTGACAATAGCGTCACGATTCATGGCGAATTCAGGACTATCGGTTACGGATTCGACACGACTTATAACGGTTTCGACAGGACTAGGCTTTCCATTCATCCGTTTATCACTAGATGTGTAAGGCGTTGGTATGCCTGCCTTGGCTGTGACTGATTTAGGAACAAGTTTTTCTCGCAAGGGAGCATTCAACATTTTACTCAAATTCTCATTCTTCGGTTTTGGATCTTGATTCGTCACTTTGGCACCAGCAACGATCTTGTTCAAACCAGTATCCGTCTTTTGGGTTGAAGGCTTGGGACTTGAGATCGGCATTGGTGCGTTGATTTTCTTATGATTGAGCTCCGATCGATTCAAACTGAAACTGCTATTCTTGATGCAATCCTTGGTACCAGTGCTCTTCACTTCTTGTCGTTTGTCGAAAGCATTTTGTAGATGAGACGCTCTCCCAATTTTATCACACGTCATTTTCTTAACCGCGGTCATAGAACTGTTTTGTTTCGCAATGTTTGAGTCTTTCTTTGCATTCTTTTCCGATTTATTCATTGGTTTCTCATCAATAACTAACCGACAATCATCCTCGTCTTCGTAGTCATAAGGACTGGTGTCTACAATGTCTTTGGAAGTCGGCGCACTTTTCAGAGGAGATTTCTTGCTGCTCGTTGTCTTGTCCGCAGCAGACTCAGTACCAATGTGGCTGCTTGACTTGGAACTGTTCTTTGAAAGGCTACTCGCCTTGTGGCTGCTGTTTTCAACGATACTCGATTTAAAAGCGCCGTTCCCAATAATAGTCGACTTGACGCTACTGTTCGTGATGGTGTTTAACTTGATGCCACTTCCCAAAGTGCTTGACTTGAGCCCGCTGGTAGCGGCAGAGTTGCTCGCCTTGACTCCGCTGGAGGAGCCGGAGTTACTCGCCTTCACCCCATTCGTAGCCGGAGAGTTGGTTGATTTGACGCCGCTGGACTTGGATCCACTAGTGGCGGCGGAGTTGCTCGACTTGGCCCCACTAGTAACGGCGGATTTGCTAGACTCTGCCCCGCTAGTGATGGCGGGGTTGTTCGATTTTACCCCGCTACTTGATGCAGAGTTAGTCGACTTGGCCCCGCTAGTTGCGGCGGAGTTGCTCAACTTGGCCCCGCTAGCAACGGCGGAGTTGACTTTGCCCCGCTGATGGAGGCGGAGTTACTTGACTTGGCCCGCTAGTGGCGGCTAGGTTCTCGACTTAGCCCCGCTCGCGTGACGGCGGGGTTGCCCGACTTGGGCCCGTTAGTGACGGCGGAGTTGCTCGACTTGACTCCGCTGGTAGCGGCGGAGTTGCTCGACTTGGCCCCGCTGGTGGCGGCGGAGTTGCTCGACTTGGCCCCGCTGGTGGAGGCGGAGTTGCTCGACTTGGCCCCGCTAGTGGAGGCGGAGTTGCTCGACTTGACTCCGCCAGTGGAGGCGGAGTTGCTCGATTTGACTCCGCCAGTGGCGGCGGAGTTGCTCGACTTGGCCCCGCTGACAGTGGCGGAGTTGCTAGTCTTAGCTGTGCTAATCGCGGTAGAGTTGCTCGACTTCACATCAGTGCTGGATGCAGAGTTACTTGATGACTTCACACTTGCATTGGCAGTGGTACCTGTCTTCACTACACTCTTACCGGCACTACCTGACTTGCTACTACCATTGACGGTGCTGATCGATTTGGGACTGGTGCTGGGTGACATACTCGTCTTAACGCCATTTGTAACTTCGTTGCTGGACTTAGTGCTAGCCTTGGTTGTATTGCTCGACTTACTACTATCGTTTGTAACTGAGTTATTCGCCTTGGAGGTGACACTGCTCTCAGTAATGGTCGGTAATGGCGGATCAGGCGTGGGACTAATCAGACTGCATTCCATAGTAGCGGTAGGGCTGAACAGACTCCCATCTTTCTTATGACCCATCGGACTCTTATCCTTCCTTGGACTCTTCTCATCAACCTCCGACGACCTCGAGTTGCTCCGGATGACGATCTTGATCGGACCGAGCTTACCAAACTCGGCTTCCTTCACCTCCGCCACGTGCTTGGGCGGCGGCACAAGCTCTGCGGTCACCTCCGACTTCACAGGCCGTGTCACCAGCGAGGATGAAAGCGACGATGATGACAGGGATGATGACAGCGATGATGAGTGATGGTGGTGTGAAGTATGTTTGGGTGAGTTGTGTTTGGGTGAGGTGTGTTTGGGTGAGGTGTGTTTGGGTGATGAGGGCGGCATCGGTGAAGGTGATGCTGATGACGATGACGATGATGATGATGAAGACGAGGATGATGATGACGATGAGGATGAGGAAGTTGTTGATGAATGGCGCGAGAGGGAATGTGGTGGTGATGGTGGGAGCGGTGGTGTTGGGGTTGAAACCTTTGCTTTCTTTACCTTCACTTTCTTTTTCGTCTTCACCTTGACAATTTTCTTTTCCGATTTCAGTTTCTTTGCTGGAGGGGCACTCACAGCCTGTTTCAATTTCAATTTCTTTTTCTTTTTCTTCAGCTTCGGCAAACTTTCTTTACGGACAACAGCATTTGTCTTGACTACTTTGGCATTATCTTTCCTTTTCTTTTTGAGTTTCTTGACCTTAGGCTTTAGTCTCCTCATGGTGACAGATCCGTCTTGGTGCTCATAATGCTTGGTGCGGATAACAGATCCATCTTTCTTTGTCTTGCGCATGATCCGAATTCGGATGACAGGTGACTGATTTTTAAGCTTCGGTTTCGCTATCATCTTTTTCTTCTTCATCTTTAACTTCTTCTTACCCTCTTTCATGTCTTTCTTTTTCCTCTTAAGCGAACCTGACGTCGTCAATGACGTAACAATGGACGTCGTCTTTGATTTACTCTCTGATGAGGACGCTGATGACTTTGATTTTTTGACCAAAGAAGAGTCTTTACGTTTAACCTTAGGGATAGACTTAGCTTTGAAACCACCACATAATCTCTTAATCGGAGTTTCCTTCCGTAGTAGCGGAGGTCCGACGTCATCGCTGTCGTCATCGGATGATGACGAAAGGAACGACGAGCAGATATCTTGTGCAAGTTTTCGTTTGACTTGGCCGACGATGCTGGCAGTACGAGCTGGCATTGTGCCTGGTGGTTTGGTGGACGTAGATGGCAGCATACAAGGTGATTCGCCAGGACTGTTTGAGTGGACGCTGCTGCTGCTACTGCTGCTATCGCTCTCACGTTCACCGGGCTCCTCTTTGATATCCACGGGCTCTGGGCGGGGCACGACATCTGGGATGGGTGGGTCAACCTGCAGGAAGATAGAAAAACAAAACAGGAAACTAAATCATTATTACTAGTAAAAAAATTACTCGAACAGCTTGTAGTATTAATGATAATCATCCTTGAATATAAACGTGGCTATCATTTCGTTATTGATATGATTTTTAAAAACTTTTATTTATCACTTTGCGATGTGACGACAAAGTAAGACAGCAAATAATAAAGCACGAACAACCAGGGGGTATTATTTAGTAACATCACTCATTACATTTCAGTTCGAACATTCTGTTTAAGTCATATTACAGATCAACCTTTGAACAATCAGGGAGGCGCCAACAAATCACAAAATATTAATAGTATACTTATTTAGGTCCAAAATAAACGTTTGGATTAAGTTCTTAATCATGTTTGCGATCACTTCGGGAGAAAAAGGATGCAAAAGGAGAAGGATAAGAAAAAGAAAACGGAAAAAGACAAAAGGAGAAGGAGAATGAGGAGGAAAAGGATAAGAAAAATATGAAAGAATGAAAAGAATGTTGAGAAGTAAACGGGAGAAGAATATGAAAAGAGGGGAAGGAGAATAAAGAAGAGAAGGACAAGAGGAAGATGGTAGAAGGGGAGGAAAGTATAGAAGCATAAGAAGAAGACGGAGAAGAATAACATGAATAATGAAGAAGGAGATGGAGAATGAGGTAGAGAAGGATAAGAATAAGACGGAAGAAGGAGGAGAGAACTTAGGAGGAAAAAATAGGAGAAGAATAAGAAGACAAAGGAGAAGGAGAAGTAGGAGAAGGATAAGAAGAAGGCGAACGAAAGAGGAGAAGGAGCATGAGGAGGACAAGGATAAGAAGACGAAGGAGGAGGATATTGGGGAGAAGAACTAGGAGAAGGGTATAAAAGAAGACAGGGGAAGAATATGGAAGAAGCCGAAAAGGAAAATGAGGACGAGAGAGATGAGGAGAAGGAGAAGAACGATAAGAAGAAGGCGAAAGACAGAGGAGGAGATTGAGAAGAAGTAGAAGAAAGGTGAGAAGAAAACGGGAAAAGAATATGGAAGAATGGGGACAGGAAAATGAGGAGAAGGATAAAAAAACCGGAAGAACGAGGAGAAAGAGGAGAAAAAATAAGAAGAAAACAGGAAAAGCAGATGGAAGGAGGCGAAGGGGAATAAGGAGAAGAATATTAAGAAGAAGATGAAAGGAGGAGGAGAATGAGTTGAAGGAGGAGAGGGTTTGAAGAAGAGATAGGAGAAGAAGATTATGAAGAAGAATGCGGAGATGAAGGAAGAGAAGGAAAAAGAGAATAAAATAGTAATAAGAAGAAGGTTGATGCTGCAAATAAGCTTTGGCTGTGATCGGCTGGTTTCACCCAAGTCGTTCGTAAATTACGAATGATTTTACGAACGACTTGTGATCAGTCCTTGCGCTAATTATTAATTAATCATGCCCCAAGAACATGTTCTAGTTGTTCGTAAATCCATTCACTTCACGAACGACTTGTAAAAAAACCTTGAAAACACTAAGAAAGAGAATGAGGTATAAAGAACAAAGAATAAAGGAAATTTACGCGCTTTCGTCGCGAAATATTATGTGTCGTGTGATGCCTAAATATGGATATGAAACTCAATTCCTAATGAAATTATTTTGTCACTGGATTGGTATTTGACATTGAACGGCTCGCACACACTCAGTAGCTGTAATGTTTTCAAACAAAAGAGGCAAAGTAGATAATAAAAACCAAGGCCTGTTTTCTATGGATAAACAGGATTCCAGTCCGAAATCACTTAATCGACCGCCATCGTAAAGCAGTCGGCATTCCGTGTTGAATGGTAATTACACGGTAACGAGTCGGGTTGGCCCGCCGGGAGTTCAGGCCAGAACACTAATCACATCACCGCTGGCGCGCTCGCTGTGCTTGAGTTTCGAATTACCCGTGTATGGAAGTTGTGTGTGTAACGGGTTTCGCACTCGCGGCCAGTGCTAGCCGGGGAGAAATGAGGTCGAATCGTAATACACGGCGTAGGTAAATAGCACTCGTCACTGCGTCACCCATGACACAGGGATTTAGGTAAACAATGAATACACGGGGAAGAGACACCGAAGTGTCTTTTAATACTAATCCCTATCTCTCTTCTTCAGATAATGTCTCTGTGTTTGTATGTCTGTCTGATTCTCTTTATTTCCCTCCCTGCCTCTCCCTCTCTCTTTACCCTTAGGGTGCTAATAGGCACCCAAAAGGTGTTTGTGAGCACCCAAAAGGGTGCTGCTATTGTGGCAAAAAAAAATATACAAAAAAAATAAAAAAATAAAAAAAATAATAAAAAAAATGAAAATAAAGGGTGCTCAATGGAACTTTGTTTTCCAAAAGTGGTTTATGTCCTAATTCTGTAATGCTTTAAACAAGAGAAAAATAATCAAGCGAAACTGGACGCATTGAATACCTTGTTTATTTCACATCATAACCTACATAAGAGATAAGAGACAATTCTAGTCCGACTGGAACATTTCGGGCCAAATATACACAACTTCATCCTCTATCATAATCATTCATTCAGATTTGAGTGCATCGTCCACTGAATATAGCGACTGCATAATCGTGTATTCAGTGAAACTCAGGAGGCACAAGGGGTGAGCGCCTCCCACTTTTGGGATATAATAAAGCCTAAACAAAAAAGAGAACATGAAAAATTGCAGTTGAGGTGCGCCACCCCTAATTTACAAATCGGAGAGCCCCGGAGGGGAGATCCACTTCTTTTTTCTCCAGGAATGTGCACAAAACGCGAAAATAACAGTCTAATTATTGTGATTTTTTTGTGTGTGTGTTCTGCCCCCACTTTGGGCTCAGCCCCACATTTTAAAAACGCTCCGAGGCCCCTGGCTGCTGGCATGGTTGTCACGAAGATAGCACTACACTGTAAAAAATAATACAGCAAAGTGATGTCAGCAGAGTCGCCATACAAGAATGTAATTTAAAATAACAGTTTTGCTGTAAATTTCTCCTCTAATAATTAATGAAAGAGAAGGAAAAAAATCATTAGAGTTCTAAAGCTTACACAGTTAGTTAAAACGGAACAAATGTGTTACTCCTGATGTATATTTTGTATTTCTCATCTAATTATTTGCAGGAGAAATTTACAACAAAACTGTTTTTTATAATCTGATAATACGTTTTTTATGGCGACTCTGCTGACAGCAGATTTGCTGTAAAAATACAAATATTTTTTACAGTGTACCCTAGGCTAATATCAATGAAACTGACATTATCAGAATATATCCTAATTATTCCCTTCGTTTTAATGTGCACGTACATACAAAATTCGCTTCAATTTCGCAGGAAATTTCTACTTTGAAAATTATCTCTCATGAAATTGCAAATTGTTTGAAGCTCCTTGCAAATACAAATCAAACTATAGTGTTTGAAGTTCCTTGGTACAATAACGTGCATGTACATGACTGTATACTGCATGTACTAAACACTGTTATATGAACATCACATCACGCATGTATTATTTGCATGCACTTGATCTATATGTTTCTGTACACGAACTTGGGACGCAACTCTGGCGAATTTCCGCATTTTTTCCGAGTTTGTGTTTCATCTCAAATGTTTGCCGATATTACGCATCAGAGTTTCTATGACAACGGCTACATTTGTCGGATTGTATATCATTCATCCTGACACTATATTTATTTGTGTCTCTCTCGCTCTTCTCCTTTTCTATTCTTCTTTCCTTCTATCAGTCTATTTTTGCACTCCCTATAGTTTTTCATATGTCTATAGGTCTTGTTTACAATTGCACGGAGTGTAAGAAACATAATCTGAGATTATCGACTTGTCTCTATTTTTATTCGGATCAATAGAGCCTAGGCAAAATGAATCCCTTTTGTTTGGTTTTATTTCCGTAAATCATTGACATGATTGATACAAAGAATAACAGAACTAATGGTTCCAAAATAAAAATACAAAATACGGATGAAATTATCAGCGGTAATGTCATTTCCGAACATACAGACATTCGTTTCTTGTGCTATGCACTTGCTCTAAAATAATAACATGATTATATATAACTTTGATATTTCATATTTTAAAATATTATGGAAAAATTTAAAGACCAAAACCCACATCTGCGCTGTGGAGTATTATTCTTGAGATCAATCAACTGTAACTAATGCCTTGTCATTCATTTCATATTTGTCCTATTGAGGTTAGCATCTCCGTTATGAATAAAGTTTTGTTATTTTATAACCACAGGCTTTTCAGCGTCCAACGTTCAATTATTTTGTTCAATATGTTTTCATATGGCATGTATATGGCGTCCATGGTTTCCGATCGTATATTACACGATGCTCCCTTCCACGTATGGAAAATAACATTTAAACTCAGTCTCCCATGATTAAAATAGTTTGTTTTGGATCTGAATTGTTGTAACGGAAATCAATAATTTTGAATTTCGTTTGTAAATTTGACATGACCTATTCATATCAATAATTCCTGGTAGTGATTTTGTCGGACTGAATCGTATTTTTTTCCTACAATATCTACATTTCTTACAATGTCAAGTCGCCGACCTGCATATCCTATGATTAGTGGCGGAAGGTGCTTTTGTAATACAGCCATTATTAGTATTCGTGTGCTCCGAGCTTTGATGTAATAAAACATGTGACCAGGAGAGAATCCATTTGATTGGTCAATTTGGGACACTAGCCAGTCATTAATAATTATGCTGGTACTTTCAGATTGTTATCATTATTATTAATAATAATAATGCCTGAAGAAGACAATCTTACAACATTTGAGATGGGACTTTTATATTACTTTAAACATAATTTATTTAACATTATTCTGGTTCTCAACAGAAAATATTTTCAATTGCTAAAAATTTAGTACCAAGAAAGAAAAAAAAAATGCCTTCCGGTATATCAGAGTCACGGTCACACGAGTACAGCGTTGCGTGGATGGGTTGTCATAGCAACACAGACTTCATTATTTTGTAAAATCACGCTTCGGGGCTTGTAGTATCCTCGAAATGTAGTATCATTATGCAAATATGAGGTGTTTCGTCCAAGTATAATAGAGTGATAATGTCGGTCGTGTACCCCTCTGCGTTTATCGTCTACGTCCGATTTAGCAGAAATTCCTTGCATCTGACGAAGGAAGGTGCACATGTTTTCAGGCACTCAGGAGCAAAGTTGTGGTTCATCTATTATGTTGAAACACTAGGAATTGCAGATGGTAGGACCCACTCTCTTGGACCCTTCTTAGCCATGGTGTGCAACCGTTTCCGTTCTTCAACCCCTTCCTGGTAGCACCCCACTCCACTGGTACCCATCACGATGGTATGCGACCAGTCATCAAACCCAACCCCCAAGTAGCACCCCCACTCCACTAGTACAATACATCGCGAAAGTGTACCACTATTCATCAAACCCAACCCCCTGGTAGCACCTATCCTCCGTACCACCATAGCAATGGGTGGCTATTGGTTCGTCACCACCCCCCCCCCCCCTCATCCACCACGCCTCCCAAATGTGCCACGGTCCCGTCATTCAGCAACAGCACACCTAGTCATCACCCACACCACCTCAGCGTACCTTATATCGCGATGGAGTGCTACAGGCTCAGGTCCATCAGCATTACCCTCCCCCTGTCATCACCCCAAACTCAGGTACCTTATATCGCGATGAGTGCTACAGGTCGCGTCCATCAGGCATACGCCCCCCCCCCTGTATCACACCCATTCACAACCTCAAGGTACGTTATATCGCTCGATGGAGTGTCTACAGGTCACGTCCATCAGCATTAACCCCGCCCCTGTCATCACCGCCAACCTCAGGTCCTTATATGGCGATGGAGGCTACCAGTCCGGTCCATCAGCATCACGCCGCCCCTGTCCTCAGCCCATTCAACCTCAGTACCTTATATCGGCGATGGAGTGCCACCGTCCTGTTATACAGCATCAAGCCTCCGCCCCCCTGTCATCACCCGCAACCTCAGGTACCCTTATATCGGGATGGAGTGCATTACCGGTCCCGTCGTCCATCCAGCGGACAGCCCATCCCCGTCATCACCACCCCAACCCCAGGTTGCTTATATCATGTATATGGCAATTGGTGTGCTACCGGTCCATCTATCAGCACCCCCCCCCCGCGGTCATCACCGCCAAACAAACCCTATACATGCGTGATGATGTGCTACCGGTCCCCGTTCATCAACACGGCGGGTCACGTAACAACCTCTAGACCTTTCTTATTCTAAGCGCTAAGCATCAAGCATTTCCGCCAAGTTTGCCTGAGGTGCTCTTGAATTGTTTTGTATATCCCAGTGTTCTCAGGTCAGCACAACGCCTAATTACCGACAGAGAGCAAAAAATATTCATTCGTTACCCAACCCTTCCGAAAATTTTAAACTTTGAAGCAGCTGATAGACAAAATGTGTGCATATGATTCGCATTTAAGAATGGTTATCGGAGGGCAATCATTAAGCTTCGTTGCTAAAAATGGGAAGAAATTAATGTTAAGGCTAGGCACTATATTAGAAGCGCAAGGTTTTGATATCAAATTCTTACTTTGGACTGCCATGAGTTAGTTTCGGCATGAGGGGGCGCTAATATATCGATTTATTTTTAAAATGAGCCGGTAAACAGCTAGTTTCTTGTGCTAAATTAGAAAGGAGGAATAATTTGTCTATCCGTTCCACATGACCAATCACCGAGTGATTTAAGACTGATTTTATAATAAATTTATCAAACCTCAAAAATTAACACAAAGTCTCAATGACGATGATAATTACAGGTGTGGCGCCTGAAGGCCTTTTGAGGGTGTTTGATGACATTCGGATACATATTTCGGGGTGGGTCGTAGAAAAGGCTTAAAACATGCTTTAATTATAATGTATTTTGAATCATAGGTCCGTTTTAAAGTTTTAAGTATTTCATCAAACTTCTGGAAAGTCAAGTAGAGAGAGGGGGGGGGG
>CALNVZ010003430.1:14536767-14548867 GCA_940671915.1 Paracentrotus lividus | reverse complement strand
GTTGTTGTTTCAACAGCGTGAGGACGATGGCGAGATAGAAATTATCTATCATCAGGGTTCAAATCGCGAGCGGCCGGTGAATTTGAATATAATTACGCTTATGAACTTGTTTACTTTACAAAAGATATTAAATGTATGCGCGTAATAGAACTGTCTAATCGATTAATTGAGAAAGCGAATGAGAGAGAGAGAGAGAGAGAGAGAGAGACAGAGAAGACATACAGAGAGAGACAGGAGGTGGCGGGGGGGGGGGAGACACACAGAAGGGGGTGTTGTATAACTGTATGGTGTATAATTGATGTCTGAAGGATCGGACCGAATGAGCAACACTATAGACACAAGCACTCTTCGGAAAACAAACTAGGAAAAATGCTACAATAAAAAATGCACAATGATCATAAAGTTTAGACCGTTAGAATTACAATGTTCTACTTAGAATACCACCTAGAAATAGTCAAAAATTACTAAATTAGTAATTTAGAATTTTAAACCAATATAACTAATTTATCTGACATTTCAACTTACAAGACGCGAGGAAATTAAAAGAGTGATTGTGAAAAAATGCAAAAAAAATACATATTTACAGTGAAAGATTCAGCAGAGAGAGAGAGGAGAAGAGGGGGGGGGGTAGGGAGATGGGTTATGGAAAATAAAGAATGATGAAGTAGGGCCTAAAATGTAAGTAGTGTAAAGAAGAGGAGAATGATAATGCGAGGAAGACATATTTAAAGGACTGAGATGAATAATTTTTATTCAAGGATTGTTCGAATTTCAATGCATTCATTCTTCTCGAAACTCAGCACGTATAGTTCTTTTTTTTTCTTTTTTTCATCCACCAGCGGCCACTTATAACGACCGCACCCGCGAGGGCACCCTCCGCTGAATGAAGCAGGGATCCCGCCCCGCACCATTGGGCGTTATGGTCCTTTATGTAAAGCTGACAGAAACACACAGCGCTGACGAGACAGCGGAGAAGCCACCGGGAACCCACCGTTCACCGCACCCATCGCTGTACGTCATTGACATACCCCGCCTGCAATGGGTTGTTTTTCTAGGTCAAGAATATGGGGTAACACGCGTAACATTTGACAGTCCTGAGATTTCGCTATCTAATTGCTGACATCTAGCACCTCAGTTATTCGATTAAGAGACGGAATGACATAAAGTTACACGTAAATGAGCTATAGCCCTTGTTGGCCCTCAGCAGAACCTGCCAAAAATCATAAAAAAACATAATTACGTCAAGCCCTGGCAATATCTTTTGAAAGTCCTTCAATATATTGTTTGATAGCGATCGTTTTCATCTACTAGAGGTAGCTTATATAAAATGGCGGGATATAGAAGTGGGATAATTAATTATAAGGGAAATAATTGATAATAAGGACGTACGAGAAAGATGGGTTAAAAGGAGCAGAGGGATGGAGAAAAGAAGAGTATGAGAAAGATATGGAAATGAAGAGACAGAGAGAAGAGGGAGAGAAAGAGAGTGAGAGAGAGAGAGAGAGATTAGGGAGAGAGAGAGAGAGAGATAGGGGGGTGGGGAGGGAGCAAATAGGCAGGATAGTGACATAGATGGAGGAATCGTTGGAGTAAAATTTGTAAAGTTAAAAAAACATACTATATCTCTTTTATGCTTCATGATTTCACCCATCTTTTTGTCTTTTTTTTTTTTTTTTTTTTGCAGCCGGCAAGCAAGTCTCTGCGACGTCTGCGCAGTCGCCACGACTGGTACGACTTATCAGTCGCAGTGACGTCTATTATTATTATCTTCGAACGAAAAATTAATAATTCAATTTGAATTGCAATGTCGGATAAAGTTCAAATACGACGCTTTAAGCAAAACCAAATATTGTGATTTGGCATTTCTTCAGCGGGTTCACCGTAAAGTGAAATGACAACTTTATCTGGCCCAGCTGTTTAATCGGTTAAGAGCGAGCGTACGTGCGGTTCTACACTCCCATCTCGTTACCAGGAAAGTTTACAAAATTCACTTCATTAAAACTCGAGATCATCTGGAGGGTTCGGTTTGTAAATCCTGGAATCACTGCTATATTTCCATCCATACATGGGCGTGAAGCGGAGCGGCGAAAATTATGGGATATCCCAAGATACAGAACGATGTTGAAACCCTGAAGTGACAAATCATTCGGCGATAAAAAAAAGGGAAACAAGAAGAAGAAACCAGGATATTCCAATGTATAGTTACTCTCACTTCAATAGTCATGATATACAAGAGGGACTTTCAAATCACATCATCCTATAAGATATGGACCTGTTTGTTATGTTCAATAAACACGGTTTGGCGGTATGTATGCGCTGCTTGCCAAAAATTCAGTGGTACTATCATATATTATACTGTAGTACTGCCGAGGGACCAAATACCATGAATAACAGTGCGTTTGTCTGGAAAACAAGGGACAAAATAGAGAGAGAAAGATGATGAGAGAGGAGAAGTGTGAAGGGGAGGGGGGGGTAGGAGACTGGGGTGCAGATGAATAGAAGAGTCTGTGACAAGGTATATTACAGAAGGAACTGGGAGAAGAGCATAGAAATGGGATTGAGAGAGAGAGAGAGAGAGAGTGAGAGGGGCGGAGGGCCCATTATTTCATGCACGCAGCTATTGCTATGCCCCAACCCCCTCCCAAAATATTAAGAAGGAAAAAAACAAACAAACAAAACACACACACACACACACAAACAAGATAGACAATCGAGGCCAAAGGAACTTGTACAACTCACAGAGGCAAGACAAAAAATGAATAAAAGTTAAACAAAAAAAAAAAAAAAAAAAGAGGGGATAAGATCTTGCTCATTCCTTTGTTCTCCCCTGTGACCATAATCATTTGCTCGTCAAGCTTTTTACCAACTCATTTGTTGAAGAAAATCTAATTAGCTGAGGCGCGGCGCCATCACGTAGAAGAAATTATTGGACTAACTAGAGGTGAAGTTCCTTTCTTCACCAGCAGTGCCTAATTAGCACGATGTACATTAGCATGGCTTTGCCGTTGCATGTTGTCGTATGTCTATGTACTGATATGAATGGACCTATTATGCAAAGCAGTTTGGTCATATTTCATGAGAATTTGCTTGTTTCATTAAGTGTAAATCAAGTGTTATTATATCGACAACTAGATAACTAACTTACCGTAAAACAGCTAAAACACCACAGTCCGACAATGAACCAACCAGCCTATCAAAACAACCAACCATTTAAACCAATTACCCAGACTAACTATAACAACTTACTACTTACCAAACCCGGACTAAACTTACTAGGCCATCCATTCATTTTATCACTGAAAGCATTATGTTTGACTAATACTTAAAATACTTATCCTCCATCATGCTCAAGACTATAAACTTAATCCATAAATAACCCCAAACTGAAAATCTAATCAATCAACTCATAAACCAATCACTAATCGATTTCACCTAATTAAACAATAAACAAATAACCAACCACTCTTACCCAACCATTCGATCAACAATCTACCTAATCTTTATCTAACAAAGCAACCAACTTCCAACTACCAACAATCACCTAGCCATTGACTTTATCATGTGAACATTTCACTAAGCGATTTTGATACTCGTAGACATGTCGAATTAATCACTAACTAACCCACCGACTAATTCACTAAATCAGTCATCAAATCCACCAACAAGCTACTATAACCAATCAATAAACACTCCAACCAACAACCCGAATAAAATAACCAACCAACCAACCACCTAGCTACCCAAAACTAATTTTACCATACCAACCACCCCAAAACTACCGGTAAACCAAATAATCCAACCGCTTAACAACACGTTAACTGGAATAAAGCGTTCAAAGCGCGTAATAAAATTATGTGGAACATGACTCATTATCTTAAACATAAACCAATAAACCAAACCAAACTAACCATCTAAGTAACCTTTCAATTCAATGAAACAACTCATAACTTAAACTCAGAACCCAAACAGGAAACCTAAACCTAATAACACCGGCTAACCAACTATAAACCAATCAACAGTCAACTGAGCATCAATCAATAACACAACCATCTTCATTGTATATAACGAACTTAAATTTAAACCAAGTACGATAGTAAAAGTAATTTATAAAATTTTTTGCCACATGACAATCCTAGTTTACATTTTTATCATGCAAAAAATACATTTAGGGACGGATTCAGGCGAAAACTAGTTTTTCTAAAACGCTGTGCCTAGAGGTCATTGACAAAACGGAAGGGGCCCCCTGAGATACGATAGTCTTGTAAGTTGCAGACACGTTACGCTTTCAAAAATATATGAAACCGTTCCTGTGCCCTGTAACATAAATAGATGGAACCAAACTTACGATCGATTGCAACTCTTGTTACACTGGTTTAACCATGGACTTACGATTGGTTCGTATCTGTTGTGTTAAAGGGCACAGGTGGCACTAGATTTCACGCACCTATCTGAAAACGGAATGACTGTTTTGTTTTGCTCCCAGCGGTTCTTTTGTGTGTTGTGTTTGTTTTTTTGTTTTATCGGGAATTCGGGGACAAAACAGATGGGAAAGGAGTATGGTTTGGACAGCAAAACACTTTTATACCAATGTTTTTATTGGTTGTTTTTAAACCAGCAGCATTATGCTATACATGAATTTGTTCATCTTGAGGTATTTACAGTCTTTATTATCCTTTCCTTCCTCCCCTCACTCCCTTGTCCTCCCCAACTCCTCTCTCCAAATAAATCTTTTTCTTTATTGCCTCTCTTCTTTTCTCTCAACCCCTTTCTTTCAACTCCCTTTACCCAATCGTCTCCGCGTGGATATGCCCATGCCTGGATATGCCTGCTATTTTACACGAACGCAATCCATTGTAGAAAAAGCGAGCGAAGCACTGTGCGTTAGAATCCAGATATCTTGAACACGTAAGTACAGTAAGCATGCATCGGTGTGCATGTACCCGGTGCTAGCTTCGCAAGGCAGCCGAGTACCATGCTGAATTGCAATGCATGCATTTATTCCATCCCCATACAACATGCATGCAAACTCGTGGCGTCACCTTGTGCGACGCCACTTACGTTAATCTTCAGCACCCACTAATGGGGTAATGGGTCGTAAGGGAGATAAACCGCTTTACCCAGCCGAGCCTGACTGTTCAGGACTTAGTATGGAGGATGAGGAGGGAAGAGGATGGTTGATGGAGGAATGGAATACGAGAGGATAAGGAGGAGAAGAGAAGAACAATTGAAAGAAAAATAAAAGGAAGAGACGAAAAGAAAAAAGGATGAAAAAAGGGAAGTATGATGATGAGGAGGAGGAGGTCGAGAGAATGATTAGGGGAAAGAGTGATTGTGAAGGAGCGGAGGAGTAAAGAGGAGAAGGATGGAGAAGAGGGCGTGGGAAGAATGGAGGATACATGAGGATGCGGGAGGAGAGGGAAGACAGGAAGACATGAAGAATAAAGAGGGAGATGAAGGCACCGAGAATGACAAGGGGATCCGGAAAGGAAAGGAAGGAGGGTAAAGCCCTCAGCGCACACATTGCGATGCGATTGCCTGCGATTCGATGCAAACAAAATCGAGCAGAGTGTGCGCCAACCTGCAACACGCTGCAACTGCGATGCAAGTGTTGCAGAAAAATCGCGACCAAATTTCAGACATTTGACATGTCAATCTCTCTGCGATTTTGATAATTTTTCAGCCCAATCAGATTTGCTAGAGATTGGAGGTTGTTATTACTGCGCGTCTGCGCGTAAAAGGGGGCTACCATGGTGATATGCAGCCACCTGTTGCAATGTGTGCGCTGCGCCGCGATGTTGATTGCACAGCGATGCGATTGGCAATTTGTTGCATCGGGATTCGCAGTGCAATCGCCATCGCAATGTGTGCGCTGGGCTTTAAGGAAAACATGGGGATTTGCGAGGAGAGGAGGATGGGCGCAGAGGAGCGTGAAAGGAAAAGAGAATATTAAGCAAGTAAGGGGGTAATGCCAAGGATATTGAACATGGAAAGGGATGGAGAGAAGTGGAGAGTTCATTTTTAAAATGGATTGGGAAAATTAATATAGGTTTTCCCGGCCAATTTTCATGTTTTTGTCAATTCAATTGCATATTAGAGGCATTCATTTTTCGAAAAAAAAACGCTTGCTGCATCGAAATGGTGTGCCAGTCAAAATCGTATTTAATTATCAAAATTAATATTGTTGTGAATCGATTTTCGTTTTGCGCATTCTAATTCACATAACAAGCATATTTCATTCGGCAAAACTATTCCAAACGTCTTCATCCTGTCGACATTCATTCCGTATACTTAAATTTTTGCCACTAATTTGAATGCACAAATATAAAATTTAATTGCCTGTTATCCGAATTTGACTTGCAACCATTACTTTGTGTGCCTAAAAACGAATTGAGAGCCATTGAACTTGAAATTGTTTGACTAAAGTCAGTCTGTCGCATCAAACCACACGAATTTGAATACACATTAAATGAAAACGGATGATAATGTATGAAAATTGGCGGTGAAAAAACCTATAATTAATAAAGAGAATGCAGGAGCAAAGCGAGGAGGAGTGAGGAGGTTACGATGAGTGCGTCAGATAATCGGACATCGAATCGAATCATCTATGAAGGGGAATAGAATAAGATATTCAAGCTTCTTAAACCTATACAGCATTATTGTTAATATCATTCAAAATTCTAGTCGTAATAAATTATTTGCCTCACTTTCATGTAATTTGCACTTGTTCATGTTGATAAAGAACTATCATGACTACAGCGGAGCGTTCGAACGGTGCTCTGTTACATGACATCATTTGGAGGGAAAAAAAATAATCTTGTTTATTTATTATTAAACTTGAGGTAATTTATTCGTTAAATTGAGAGGAAATTAATCTTGTCGCGTTAATAACTTGACACCAACATGATCAAAGCAAGAAATATAACAAAGAGTTAATAATGGGAAAAGTACTAATCAATATCATTACATTACTCACAATCATCTCCGACTGTACTAAAACCATGCATTGTGTCTAGAAATAGGGCATTATAAGGAAAAGACAAGAAAAAGAAAGATTATAATGAGAAGGGAAAGAAGAGAGAGGAGCGGAGAGAGAGAGAGAGAGAGAGAGAGACGAGAGAGAGAGATGAAGAGTGATAGCACAAAGAATGAATGCCTGATCAAGTTTCGTCGACAGGAAATCCGATTTACTAGCGGATGAAATCAATTTAAAACTTCTAGCCTCTCTTTCCATTGACAAAATATTTCCCACGTTCTTCTTCTAAGCCTCAAACAGTAATAAATAACGGAAAATTGATTGGTTTTAAATTTTTAAAATAAGGGTTTTTTTGGGACATTTTCCCTCTTCGAGTTGGGAATAATACGCATTATTCTAGTATGAAATCTAGTATTTCTCGGCAGTAATATTAACAAGAGACAGATTTGTAGAAATGTATGTTTGATGGCAATGCAAACAGAATATGACGCCCCAAAAGTAGCCGAAAGCGTCTTCAACTTTCCCTTCTACTAGGTGTTAAAAACAACTGCATTTGACACATGTGTTTGTTTACTCGTTTCATGCAAGTTCCTTTGGCGGCATCCAGGCGGGGGCGCAGGGGACGTGCGCCCTACAACAATAATTGATAGATAATAATAAAAAAAAAAAAAACAACTGGTGACTGCACATGTTAGAATCGCGAAAATTTCGTCGGCGCCCTCCGGATTCTTAGCGCCCCTTATTTTTCAAATACTGGATCCGCCTTCTGAAGTTCAAACTCTTATAATTCTGACTGACGTTTTGAATGTGTATTTCGAATATACAAGTTTCATATTATAACTGCAAATCACTATCACTAGACAATGATTTAAAATTGTCCACGACTTGAAAAATCATAATTTATTATGAAACGAGAGAATGCAATGCGTTGGAAAATGTGATAATGCTGTTTCAACACAGGTGACATCTAAATGCCATCACATTTAACAAAAAATCGATAATACAATTACTGTAATTCGAACTCCGGATTACGGCGATTGGCTAAAAAATTACATTACACAACCAGGCTATATGATTGGTCTTTAAATGATCTGACAATGTTTTCCATGTTAATCTCTCTCCATTTACTTCGTTTGATGGATAACCTTAAGGGCCTATACTGAAGTTGTAGTGCCATTCTGGCTCTGAATTTCAGTATATGAGGGCGCAGACAAAAACGACACAAACTCCTGTTCACCCTAGAATGTATCTTAATTTAAGACAGTAGAAAAATAAGAAAAATAATTAGTAAGATTCGAAGAAAAACATCAAAGGAAAAACGAAGTTGTGAACATGATGTATGTGTAAGGTTTTGATATTGTGACGTCACTTGTGAGCTTGCTGATCATGTATGTACTGTTATTGTGTTTTTTTTTTTATTGATAGAAGCATGTATATAAACATGGATTTGATTGATTAGAAAAGGAATAGGCCTACATAGCTTAAAATTAAATATTCAATTTTGAAGAAAATATATTACGAAACATACGACGGAAAACTCGCAAATGACCGTCACAAAAATGATATTTTAATTATTCATAAATTAATTGCGACTTAAACTATCGATTATTTTCTGGAATATGAAATGGCAGGATGGGACTATTATTCAAGTTCAAGATCAAGATTACTTTATTGATTTTCTTTCATCGTTTTCAAAAGTTAACAGATAATATAATCAAATTTAACAACATCAGTATGTAACATAGATATTTTGTTTTCAAAAGTAACAGGAGAAAACAATTTTAAAGAAAATTCAGGAACCAAGCAAGAAGCAAAGCTTTGTAAGGCGCTGGTCCCTTTATATAAAATGAATACAAAAGTAAGCAATTTTTTTATTTTTTTTTTAACTGAAAAATATTCCATGAATAATTCATAAATTAAATAAATCTTAATTGAATAATCTTGCCCACGCCAACACGGATTAAAAACTGACTAACAGGGCAAGCACTATCAACCAGTTACTATCATTGCCGGGCATGAGGCCAAGAAAAATAATTTTACAATTATTTACAAAAAGAAGGAAAAAACAAACAAACTTAGAGGACAAAAAATACCCGGGAGGGACTGCGGGCGGAAGGGGGGGGTGTCGAAGATTTAGATAATGATTTTTTTATATAGTGTGCATGAAAAGTAAAGTTTGCTCTTTTGGTGTTATTTGCATCCTTGGTGATATTCCCGTCTTCTTAGGAGAAACAGAGTGATATAGTGGATTATGATGATAACAATAATAATTTAAGTTTTGTGTTTTAATAAAAATATTGCTTCTTATCTCACGCATGTCTCTGGGTAGAGAATTCCAAAATTAGGGGCAGTAAATTAATGGGGTCAAGGCCCTATTAGCTAGCTCTCTAGGAAGACGATATCATTTCATACAGTAAATTAATAAAATGAGAAAATCAGCATGAATGGAGTATACTTTACACTGTAATCAAGGGCTACGGTTCAATATTTGAATACAAACAGACTACCGTAAATGAAGATGTGTCGAACGACATACATAGGTAACACACTCTTAACAGGTGAACAATGAAGGGGAGGGTGACCCTGGACCCTCTCTTATCCGCAGTCATGTGTAAATCGTCGTGGCAAACTGCGATGATCAAGAACCACACGAACCTAAATCCCTTGCCATTGATCGCTCACATTGACAATTCAGTTCATCTCGTAGGACTGATAACACAGTCGTTTCTTTCTTTAGGTTATTTTTTGGCATTTACTTGCTTTTTTCATTCTGCCAAAAAACACTATGTAAAAATTTTAAAGATGCTTATTGGTGTGGGAAAAATGTTTCTAGATTAGAAAATCAAAAGTGAACAAGACTGTAGATCAAAAGTTTCCTTGCAAAAGTTTAAGTAGCTCCACTTTACCCATGGAGGTAAATGACAATGCGGTGCCAGTGAGCCATAATTATGGTTAGGGGGCTTTGCGAGTGTAAGAATGTGTCTTGATACGACCAGGCTTAGGAGCATGTTAAAGAGTACGACGCACTTCAACCAAATAAAAAGATAAGATTATTAAAATTCTTTAAAAATGCATGGGGTTCATAATACTTGCTAAATTCGATAAAGGCAATCTAGCTAAAAATAACAGTAGAGAATGATGACGTCAGACGTATGGTCATCCGATGACCTTTCTCTAAAAAACACCACTACAACATCAGACTATTCTAATGAAAAACACAAGCACACGTTTCACTTCCTGACATGCCACCACTAAACATTGAAACAACCGTACAGAATCTACATCGTAATGCGCGCGTGACGAAAGCCTGTTTGAAGACGCGCTCGCCGCATTTATGTCTGCGTAATATCAACGATCAGTCCCAACACGACAGCGACAAAAAAAAGGGAAGAAGTGATAAGGAGAGAAAAAAGTCATGTAGGAGTCGGATAGAGGCCGAGACAGGGAATGAAGTCACCAATGGACGAGTGTGCATTATCAGCGTTGATAGACCAAAAATAAAAGTTGCCTTTCAACATTTCGGCCTTTCTTCCCTTCCAAAAATTACTCCAGTAAAGCTAAATTTGAATCCTATGGTAAGAAAGGGATCGACATGGCGGGCATGCCTGCATTTTTTTTTTAGTTGAGGGGAGTGGGGCGGGGGGGGGGTTTGAGAGGAAACAAAGAAACCAGATGTGGAGAAATAACAGGATACAGGATGACTGGGTATAAAAAACCTCTTGTGTGCAAAACAACAAACGAACAAACAAACAAAGCCAAAGAACAACAATTGCTATCGTCAGCAAACAATTCTATATTTCATACACCCTGACTTGATATTACATGTACAATTTCTTAAACATAATGTGTACATATTAAAACTTTACTCGAGACAATATATCAAAGGGGAGAGAGAGAGATAGAGACCAATAACAATAGAAACTAATAGATGCTGACACCACAAAAGCGGTGAAGAGAGAACTCTGTGAAAGTTGATACGGAGTCGATAATTCATAGAGGCAACCCTACCTAGCAGCAAATCATACTTAACACGTAAAGCACAATGTCAATAAATAGGCTACTTTTCACATAGACAATGTTTGTATTTAACTCAATATCGAACTACTGATTGAGGCCCGTGTTACACGAGTTCCGAAACTATAAGATCATACTCCGCACCAGATGAAACATGTCAATCAACAAGAAACCTACAAATTATTACTAAAATTTCAGAAATGTTTTTTTATTTAAGGAGCGAAGAGACAATGAAAGGCGCGGCGTTAGTAGCACCATGTGCATATACAGCGATAGGCAAGTTACACAGTTTCCCTTATATTTTGGGTGGACATGCATGCATTCCACTCATTCATTCAATATCGTTCCTTGATGTCATTGTCTGTGTCTCAAATTTGAAATTAAGACGACCGAGGGGAAAAAGGGGAATATATACACACAAACTCAATTCAATTGTTTCATGCTCACTTGCCTGATTCAGAGTGAAATTATGATGTATGGATGTATTAAGCGCCATAACAAAATTATGTTTTATGACCTTCTGGCTTCTTGCAAATCAGTATAAAAGTATGTTATGGTTTTGAAAACAAAATAATTTGTCCAAATATTCTTCATTTTGTTCTTTGGGGAAAAACTGAAAGAAAAAATGCAGATAAGAGCCAGCCAACTGCGTTTTCCTCACACTTTTTTAAAACAATAACAGACATGCTGATTCAGCCAAAATTAATATAGTACATCTCACTGTAAAAATCATAATGAACACATCGAGTTACACATCTGTTCTACCCCCCCCCCCCTCCAAACACACGTATAGGGCCTACACATATAAACCACGAATAATGTACCTTGACTCAACCCGAACCCCAACACCCCCTCCCCCAAAAAAAGGGGGGATGAGAAGGAAAAGAGGGATTCCCCTAGTTTCCTTCGCATCTATCTCCGGAGGACGATGGCGAGATAGAAATTATCTATATCCAGGGTTCAAATCGCGGAGGCCCGTGAATTTTGGAATATAATTACGCTTATGAACATGTTTACTTTACAAAAAGATATAAATGTATGCGGGTAAATAGATACTGTCTATCCGATTAATGAGAAAGCGAATGAGATAGAGAGAGAGAGAGAGAGAGAGAG
>CALNVZ010003430.1:14522670-14536742 GCA_940671915.1 Paracentrotus lividus | reverse complement strand
GAATGGGGAAGAGACGCAGATAGAGAGAGAGAGAGATGGAGAGAAGAAGAGAAGCAACAGAGAGAGCAGAGGCGGGGGGGGGGGACACACAGAGGGGTGTATAACTGTGTAAATTGATGTTGAAGGATCGACCAATGAGCAACACTATTTATAGACACAAGCACTCTTCGGAAAACAAAACTAGAATTGATAAAATGCCACAATGATCATAAAGTTAGCGATAGAATTTACAATGATTCTACTTAGAATACCACTAGAAATAAGTCTCAAAAATGACTAAATTAGTATTTAGAATTTTAAACCAAATATATAATTTATCTGACATTTCAACTTACAAGCGCGAGGAAATTAAAGAGTGATCGTGTGAAAAAAAATGCAAAAAAAATACTATTTACATGATAAGACAGAGAGAGAGAGAGAGCAAGAGAGGGGGGGGGTAGGGAGATGGGTTATTTGGAAAATAAAGAATAAAATGAAGTAGGGCCTAAAACTGTAGAAAAAGAGGTATAAGGGAAAATAAAGAAGAGGAGAATGATAATGCGAGAGGAGAGCATAAATTTAAAGGACTGAATGATAATTTTATTCAAGGATGTCGAATCAATGCATTTCATTCTTCTCGTCTAAGCACGTAAGTTTTTGTTTTTTTCATCCACCAGCGGCCACTTAAACGACCGCACCCGCGAGGCAACCCGCGCTGAATGAAGCAGGATCCGCCCCGCACATTGTGGCGTTAATGGGCCTTTATGTAAGAAGCTGACAACAACACACAGCGCTGCGCAGACAGCGGAGAACAGGACCCACCCGGTCACCGACAGGTACGTCATGCATCGTGCATGGTGTTTATCAGGAAGGTATCACGCTCGCACGCTGAATTCTATTCTCAGCTTGCACTAGTCTCAGTCGATTAGAGACAAATGACCAAGTACACTGCAGGGTTGGCGGCACTTTTTACACGGTAAACAAGAAAATATGGTACACGCATACATTTGATAGCCTAGATTTCAGCCCCCCCATCTATTCTGAGCTCTAGCACCTCAGTCTTTCATAAGAAACGCTCGGTGCTACAATAACGTAAATGAGCTATAGCCCTTGTTGGCCCTCAGCAGAACCTGCCAAAATCAATAAAAAACATAATTACGTCAAGCCTTGGCAATATCTTTTGAAAGTCCTCAAATATTGTTTGATAGCATCGTTTTCATCTTACTGAGGTAGCTTATATAAAATGGCACCGGATATAGAAGTGGGTAATTAATTATAAGGGAAATAATGATAGTAAGGACGTACGAGAGAGATGGGTTAAAAGGAGCAGAGGGATGGAGAAAAGAAGAGAGAGACAGATGATATGGAAATGAAGAGACAGAGAGAAGGAGGGAGAGAACGAGAGTGAGAGAGAGGAGAGAGATTGGGAGGGACGAGATGAGAGAGGGAGGGGGGGAGGGAGCAAAAGGCAGATAGTGACAAGATGGAGGAATCGTTGGAGTAAAATTGTAAAAGTTAAAAAAAACATACTATATCTCTTTTTGCTTCATGATTTCACCCATCTCTTTTGTCTTTTTTTTTTTTTTTTTTTTTTTTTTTTTTTTGCAGCCGGAAGCAAGTCTCTGCGACGTCTCGCAGTCGCCACGACTGGTACGATTATCAGTCGCTAGTGACGTCTATTATTATTATCTTTCGACGAAAAATTAATAATTCAATTGAATTGCAATGTCGGGTATTAAAGTTCAAATACGACGCTAGAGCAAAACCAAATATTGTGATTTGGCATTTCTTCAGCGTGGTATCACCGTAAAGTTGAAATGACAACTTTATCTGGCCCAGCTGTTTAATCGGTTAAGAGCGAGCGTACGTGCGGTTCACCACTCCCATCTCGTTACCAGGAAACGTTTACAAAATTCAACTCATTATAAACTCGAGATCATCTGGAGGGTTCGGTTGATAAAAATCTGGAATCACTGCTATTTTCCATCCATACATGGGCGTGAAGCGGGAGCGCGAAAATTATTGGTAATCCCTAAGATACAGAACATGTTGAAAACCCTGAAGTGACAAATCATTCGGCGATAAAAAAAAGAGAAACAAGAAGAAATAACCATGGATATTCAATGTATAGTTACTCCCATCTTCAAATAGTCATGATATACAAGAGGACTTTCAAATCACATCATTCCTATACGATATGGACCTAGTTTGTTATGTTCAATAAACACGTTGGCGTATGTATGCGCTGGCTTGCCAAAAATTCAGTGGACTGTCATATCATCTATACTGTTTTAGTACTGCCGGTGTGACCAAATACCATGAATTACACAGTGCGTTGTTGGAAAACAAGGACAAAATAGAGAGAGAAAGAGGAGATGAGAAAGGAGAGGAGAGAGAGTACGAGAGGGAGGGGAGGGGGGTGGTAGGAGGACTGGGGTGCAGATGAATAGAAGTAGTTGTGACAAGGTATCATTACGAAGGAACTGGGAAGAGATAGAAATGGGATTGGAGAGAGAAGAGAGAGAGAGAGAGAGAGGGGCGGAGGCCCATTATTCATGCACAGTATTGCTATGCCCCAACCCCCTCCCCCCAAAATATATAAGATAGGAAAAAAACAACAAACAAAACACACACACACACACACAATACAAGAATAGACAATCGAGGCCACAAGGAACTGTACAACTCACAGAGGCAAAGACAAAAAATGATAAAAGTTAAAAAAAAAAAAAAAAAAAAAAAAAAAAAAAAGAGGGGATACAAGATCTTGGCTCATTCCTTTTGTTCTCCCCTGTGACCATAAATCTACTCGTCAGCTTTTTACCAAGCTCATTTCGTTGAAGAATAACTAATTAGCTGAGGCGCTGGCGCCATCACGTAGGAAGAATTAATGAGACTAACTAGAGGTGAATTCGTCTTTTCTTCACCAGCATGCCTAATTAGCCCGAGTACATTGCATGGCTTTGCCGTTCTGCATGTATGTCGTATTCTATGTACTGATAGAATGACTATTATGCAAAGCAGTTTGGTCATATTTCATGAGAATTTGCTTTCATTAAGTGTAAAATCAAGTGTTATTATATTCACACACTAGATAACTAATTACCGTAAAACAAGCTAACACCACAGTCGACATATGAACCAACCAAGCCTATCTAAAAACAACCAACCATTTAACCAATTACCCAGACGAACTATAACAACTCTACTACTTACCAAACCGGACTAACTTACTAGCCATCCATTCATTTTACATGAAAGCATCTATGTTTGACTAAACTTAAAAAACCTCATCATGCTCAAGACTATAAACTAATCCATAAACATAACCCCAAACTGAAAATCTAATCAATAACTCATAAACCAACACAATCGATCACCTAATTAAAACAATAAACAAATAACCAACCCCTTACCAACCATTTCGATCAAAATTACCTAACATAAATCTGAACAAAAGCAAACAACTCAAACTACCTAACCAATCACTAGCCATTGACTTTATCATGTGGCATATCATTTCACATCAGCGATTTTTGATACTACGTCATCGATATACAACTAACCACCGATAATCACTAATCAGTCATCAAATCCACACAACAAGCTAACTATAACCAATCAACTAAACATCCAACAACAACCGAATAATAACCAACACAAACCAACCACCTACCACCCCAACTAATTTTACATACTCAACCACCAAAACTACCGGTAAACCAAATAATCAACCGCTTAACAATCACTTAATGGAATAAAGCGTTCAAAGCGACGTAATAAGATTATTGGAACATGACTCATTATCTTAAACATAAACCAATAAACCAAACCAACTAACCATCTAAGTAACCTTTCATTCAAATGAAACACATCATAACTTAACTCAGCAACCCAAACATGACTAAACCTACAGGTAACACTACAATCAACACACTGGATACAATAACCAAATCTTATCAAAACCAATCAAACAGTCCAACTGAGCAATCAATCAATAACCACACATCTTTCTATTGTATATAAGACTTAAATTTAACCAAGTACGATAGTGAAAAGTCAATTTATAAAATTTTGCCACATGACAATCCTAGTTTTACATTTTGTATCATGACCAAAAATACATTTAGGACGGTTCAGGCGAACTAGTTTTTCTAAAACGCTGTGCTAAGAGGTATTGACAAAACGAGCGGCCCCCTGGATACGAAGTCTGTAATTGCAGACACGTTACGTTTCAAATATATGGAAACCGTTCCTGTGCCCTGCTAACATTAAATGAGATGGCAACCAAACTTACGATCAATTGCTACTCTTGTGCACTGTTTAACCATGGACTTACGATGTCGTATCTGTTGTGTTAAAGGCACACGGTGGCACTAGATTTCTACGCACCTATCTGAAAAACGGATGACCTGTTTGTTTGCTCCAGCGGTTCTCTTTGTCGTGTTGGATGTTTGTTTTGTTTTATCGGGAATATCGGGGACCAAACAGATGAAAGGAGTATGGTTTGACAGCAAAACACTTTTATACAATGTCTTTACTGGCTGTTTTTAAACCCAGCATTATGCTAAACAGAATTTGTTCATCTGAGTATTTTACAGTCTTTATTATCACTTTCCTTTCCCCTACTCCCTTGTCACTCCCCAAACTCCTCTCTCCAATAAATCTTTTCTTATTGCCTCTCTCTTTCTCTACCCTTATCCTTTCAACCATCCCTTTCACCCAATCGTCTCCGGTGATATGCCCATGCTGGAATGCCGCATATTTTACACGAACGCAATCCATGTAGAAAAACGGAGCGAAGCACTGTGGTAGAATCCAGAATATCTTGAACACGTAAGCTACATAGCATGCATCGGTGTGCCATGTACCGTGCTGCTCCAGGACAGCAGCTAATGCAATCATGTATTCCCCACAACATGGCAAACTGGGACCTGGCGACGCCCTACATCTGCAACTGAATGGTCGGATAACTACCAGCAGCTGACTTTAGACTTAGAGGGGAGGATGGTATGATGATAGATGAGGGAGGACAAGAAAAAAAAGCAGAAAAGGAAGAATGGGAGGAGTCATGTGGAAGGGTGAAGCGAGTAGATAGAGGCTGATAACATGAGATCGGGAGAGAGACAGACAGAAAAATGAGCCGAAATCAGGGACCGAAGAGGGAGGGTACCTCCGCCATTGGATGCAGCCTCATTCGATCACAAAATCATGTGCGACCTCAAACCCAACTCACGTGTAAAATGCAAATCGACATTTGCTGTCACTTCTGCGATTGATATTAGCATCAGATTGTAAGATGGAGGTTCGTTAAGCGTCGCGCAGATAAAGGGCGCTACCAGGCCGATGAGCCGACCTGTTCAAAATGTAGTGCGCTGGCCGGAGTAGATTGCAGCGATGCGATTGGAATTGTGCATCGAGGGATTCGCAGGAATCGCCACAGCAAGGAAATGCGCAAAATGGAG
Organism: Paracentrotus lividus; assembly: GCA_940671915.1. Taxonomy (NCBI): domain Eukaryota; kingdom Metazoa; phylum Echinodermata; class Echinoidea; order Camarodonta; family Echinidae; genus Paracentrotus; species Paracentrotus lividus. Next base: position 14,531,298 of record CALNVZ010003430.1, on the reverse strand, counting down.
CTAAAGAAAGAGGAAAAGGGGATTACGAGGTGATAGGAGGAGGGGTCAAGCAGAAGATGAGGTGAGTGAAAGGATAGTAGAGAAGGGGAGCCAAGGATAGCAAACGATGGAAAGGGATGGGAGAGGAAGTGAAGTATTTTAGGAAATGGATTGCGGACAGAGATTGGGAAGAAGGTTCCGAGCACAATCATAAGAGTTTAATGAGATTCGAATGGCATATGTAGAAGGCATTCTTTCGGAAGAAAAAGAACGCTGTGTAAAGGTAGTGCCAAAAATGTTAATATCAAATAGGAGATTGTGTGATCGATTTCGTTTTGCGCTTTAATCGCATACAAGCAATTCATCGGCAAAGATATCCAAACGTCCATCTAATATTCGTATAGCTTAAATTTGTAATGTGCCAAGGTATAAATTTAATTCGTATCCGATTGACTGCAACAACTTGTGCCAAAAGAGATGGAGCCATGAATGATTGTGAAGTCGCTGTGCACACACATTATCACTTAATAAAACGATGAATGTAGAAATGGTAAAAATAATAATAAAGAGAATAGGAGCAAAGCGAGGAGGAGTGAGGAGGTTACGATGGTGCGGCAGATAATCGGACATCGAATCGAATCATCTATGTTAAGGGGAATAGAATAAGATATTCAAGCTCTTAAACCTATACAGCCATTATGTTAATATCATTCAAATAAGTCGTAATAAATTATTTTCTCTTTTCATGTAATTTGCACTTGTATCATGATTGATAAAGAACTATCATGACTACAGCGAGCGTTCGAAACGTTGTGCTACGTTACATGACATCATTGCGAGGGAAAAAAAAATAATCTTGTTTATTTATATTAAACTGAGGTAATTATATTCGTAAATTGAAGGAAATTAATCTATGTCGTAATAACTTGACACCAACATGATCAAAGCAGAAATAATAACAAATAGTTAATAAATGGGAAAAAGTACTAATCATATCATTACATTACTCACAATCATCTCCGACCTGTACTAAAACCATGCATTGTGTCTAGAAATAGGGCATTATAAAGGAAAAGACAAAAGAAAAAGAAAGATAATATAAGAGAGAGAGGAGACAGAAGAGAGAGAGGATGAGAGAAGAGAGAGACTCAATTGAGAGAGACGCAAGAGAGAGAGAGAAGAGAGATTAGCACAAAGAATCGAATGCCTGATCAAGTAATTCGTCGACAGGAAACCGATTTACTAGCGGATTGAAATCAATTAAAACTCTAGCCTCTCTTTCCATGACAAAAATATTTCCACGTTTCACTAACATAATCGAATTGTATTAAATAAGTTTGGACATTTCCTCTCGGGATAATACATATCAGTGATAGTATTTCGGCATAATATTAACAAGAGCGGTAAATGAGTGATGGTGCAAAATAGCAAAAGTACCAAAGCGTCACTTCTCTATGTGAAAACACTGATTCCTGCCTGTGTTTGTATACTACGTTCATGCATTCTTTGCGCATCCAGCGACGCTAAGGTATTCTGCGCTACAGCAATTGATAATATAATAAAAAAAAAAGACACTGTACTCACTGTTAGAATCGATTTCGTCGGCAGCCATCCGTAAAGAATTCATTAGCGCCCCTAAAATATGCGACAAGTCGGAAATCTTATAACTTCGACTGACGTTCTTGATGGTGATCGATTACAACATTTAAACTGCAATCATATTGGACACATGATAAATTGTCACACTGAAATCTAATTATACGGATGCAAGCGTTGACAAGCGTGCTGTATCACACGGAGGTGGCTGCTAAAGGCCAGTCCATTAACAAAGATAATACAATAGAATAACTCCGATTAGATTGGCAAAATACATTAGAACGGTATATATTGTCTAATGATGAATGTTTCAGTATCCCTCCATTCTTCGTTTGAGGATAACTTGGGCTCTGAGTTGAGCCATCGGCCCTAATTTCAGTATATAGGGCTGCAGATCGCAACGAAGTCAAACTCTTCACCTAGAATGTATCTAGTTTAGACAGTAGAATTACAATATGAAAATAATTATACAATTCGAAGAAAAACAAAGGAAAAATCGAATTTGAACATGTTCATGAATGATAAGTTAATGTGACCACGGAGCTTTGATCAGTATATATTATGTGTTTTTTTTTTCATTATAGAAGATGTACAAAATGGATGATGAGTTGAAAAGTGATGGCTAATATTGTGTACAATATCAATTGAAGAAAATCATCAATTTCAACGTAAACATTATTACGACCGGAAAACGCGGGCAAATAGACAACCGCATGATTCTAAAGGTAATGATTAAATGTTCCTGTAATTCTCTACAATTAACTTCGCTGATGTCCATAAGCCTTATCGACTATAGTTAGTGCCATTCTGGTCTGAAATGTCAGTATCTGGGACTAGTACAATCAAATACGAAGATCACTTTAATTTCTTCTGTTTTCGCAATATACTAGAATTTACACATCATGTAACATAGAATTTTAAAAGTAACAGTAGAAAAAATTTTAAAGAAAAAACCAGCAGAAGCAAGTTTGTCCTGCTATATAAAAGAAACAGTAGCAATTATTTTTAAGCAAATATTCCACGATAAGTTCAGTGAACATGATTAATAGTTTAAATTGATAACTTGCATGACACGATTACTACTACATGTGGCTGCACTGATCAACGTATGTTACTGTATTGCTTTCAAGGGATGATAGAGCCAATGTATAAAATAGATTTACATTGATTTACAAGAAAGATAGGAAAACCATTGTAGGACAAAATACCGGTAAGGGACTGCGGCGGAAGGGGTGTCGAAACTTATAGATAAGATTTTATTTATATAGTGAAACATGAGGAAAGCTCAAATGGTTGCTCTACAAAAGTTTGGTGTTATCTAAGCACCGTTGAAAGTGTATCCTCTCTAGATCAGATGATTAGTGGATTTGAGATAAAATAATAATTCAAGTGGTTATAAAGATGCTGCTTAGTCCGCGTCTCTGTAAAATTCAAAATAAGGGCACTTACCGCCATATAATGGGGTCAAGGCCCTTTAGCTAGCTCTCTAAGGAAACGATATCATTTCATACTCAGTAAATAATAAAATGAGGAAAATCAATGAATGAGATACTTTACACTGTTATCAAGGGCTACGTGTCAATATTTGAATACAAACAGACTACCGTAAATGAGATGTGGTCGAACGACATACAAGGTTAACACACTCTTAACAGGTGAACAATAAGGGGAGGGGTGACCCTGGACCCTCTTCTTATCCGCCAGTCATGTGTAAATCGTCCGTGGCAACTGCGATGATCAAGAACCACACGATGACTAAATCCCTTGCCATTGATCGCTCACCATTGACAATTTCAAGTTCATCTCGTTAGGACTGATACACAGTCGTTTTCTTTCTTTGGTATATTTTTGCTGTTGCGTTGTTTTTTCATTCTGCCAAAAAACACTCCAATGTTAAAAATTGTTAAAGGATGTTATTGGTGATGGGAAAAAATTGTTGCTAGATTAAAATCAAAAGTGAACAACTGTAGATCAAAAGTTTTCCTTGCAAAAGTTTAAGTAGTCCACTTTACCAGTGGAGGTAAATGAACAATGCGAGTGACAGAACCATATTATGGTTTAGGGGCTTGCTGGTGTCTTTGCGAGTGTCTTAACGACCAGGCTTAGGAGCATGTTAAAGAGTACGACCGCACTTCAAACCAAATAAAAAGATAAGATTATTAACAAATCTTTAAAAATGAATGGGGTTCATATACTTGCTAATTCGATAAAGGTAACTAGCTAAATACATAGAAAGAGAGAATGATGACGTCACGACGATGGTCATCCCTATGACCTTTCTAAAAAACACCACTACACATACAGACTATTCTAATGAAAAACACAAGCATCCGTCTCATTTCCTGACATGCCACCACAAACATTGAAACACACGTCGACAGAAGTCTACATCGTAATCGCGCGTGACGAAAGGCCTGTTGAAGGACGCGCTCGCCAGCATTTGTCTGCGAATTCAACGATCAGTACCACACGGACAGCGACCAAAATAACAAGGGAAGAAGGTGATAAGGAGAAGAAAAAATCATGTAAGGAGTCGGATAGAGGCGAGACAGAGAATGAAGTCACCAATGAACGAGTGCATTATCAGCGTTGATAGACCAAAAATAAAAGTTGCCTTTCAACATTTCCGGCCCTTTCTTCCCTTCCAAAAAATTACTCCAGTAAAAGCTAAATTTAATCCTATGGTAAGAAAGGGATCGACATGGCGGGCATGCCTGCATTTTTTTTTTAGTGAGAAGGGTGGAAGGGGGGGGTGGGTGTTGAGAGGAAACAAAGAAACCAGATGTGGAGAAATACAGATACAGGATGACTGTGGTAGATAAAAAACTCTTGTGCCTTAAAAAAAAAGAATCAAACAAACAGACAAGAACAACAATTGCTATGTCAGGCCAAAACATTCTATTTCAAACCCTGACGATTTTTATGACATGTACAATTTCTTTAAACATAATATGTACATATTAAAACTTACTCGAACAATATATCGAAAGAGAGGAGAGAGAGAGATAGAGACCAATAAACAATAGAAACAATAAATCTGACACCGCAAAAAGCGGTGAAGAGAGAACTCTGTGAAAGTTGAGTACAAGAGTCGTAATCATCAGAGGTCAAACCCACCTAGCCAGCAAATCAATACATTAACACTAAACAGCAATGTCAAATAAAATAGGCTACTTTTCACTATAGACAATTGTTTGTATTTAATTCAATATGACTACTGATTGGGCCCGTGTACACGAGTTCCGAAACTATAAAGTCATATCCGCCACCAGATGAACATGTCAATCACAGAAACCTACAAATTATTACTAAAATTCAGAAATTTGTTTTTTTAAAGGAGCGAAGAGACAATGAAAGCGAGCGTATAGTAGCACCATGTGGCATTATACAGCATAGGCAAGTACACAGTTTCCCTATATTTTGGTGTGGACATGCATGCATTCACTCATTCATTCGAATATCGTTCCTCTGATTCATTGTCTGTGTCTCAAATTGAAATTAAGACGACCGAGGGGGAAAAAGCGGGAGATTATATACACACAAACTCAATTCAAATTGTTTCATGCTCACTTGCCTGGATTCATGGAGGAAAATTATGATGTATGGATGTATTAAAGCGCCATAACAATATATGTTTTATTGACCTTCTGGCTTCTTGGCAAATCATATAAAGTATGTTATGGTTTTGAAAAACAAAAAAATTGTACAAATATTCTTCATTTTGTTCTTGTGGAGAAAAACGAAAAGAAAAAATGCATGAAGAGCCAGCCAACTGCGTTTTGCCTTCACACTTATTTAACAATAACAGACATCTATTCAAGCCAAAATTAATATAGTCATCTCACTGAAAAATCATAATGTAACACATCGAGTTACACATCTGTTTCTACCCCCCCCCCCCCTCCCCACAAACACACGTATAGGCCTACACATATAAACACGAATAATGTACCTGAATCAACCCCGACTCCCAACACCCCCCCCCCCAAAAAATAAAGGGGGATGAGAAGGAAAAGAGAGGATTCCCCTAGTTTCCGGCCCATTGCCTATTTATGGGCCCACAATTGCATCCGATCGTTTCATTTATGCCCCACCCCACATATTTGATTTTCTCGTTGACAGGAACTCTGATACGCCTCTCGGCTACCTCATTCGCCAGGCCCCATCTAGACCCGTCCTCATTAAATCATGACAGAACCAGTCTAATATGACAGACAGAATCATGGTCCCTCTCTTCCCCCCAAACGCGAGCTGATGTATATATTCAAAATCAACTTCATAATTATCTTCCCCAGTGTTAGAAGGGCGTTAAAACTCAGGGCCCATGTCCTCTGCTGCGAATCTTTGAGGGTGGGTAAAAGCGGGGTTAGCCTATAGTTTAGGAAATCTAAAAATAAACTTTCAGAGTTTGAATAATTGTGATGATTAGAATAAGTTGATTATATGATAATAGTAATATTATATATAAAGCAAAATTATAAGGATCATCGTGAGTACGGACAGTAATTATTTCCCGTATAAATAATGATTCTTATTTGTATATCTTAAATCAAATGTAAAATGGATTTCCAAGTGGACAATAAAAATATGTTCCATCAATTAAAAATATGTGAAGTAAAAAGTCGAGTCCGGTGAGGCTTATTTTCTATGTCTCGATAAACCAATATTGACAAGTCATGTTGGACAGGAAAATTTTTCAGGTATCTCTTTGACAATAAATTATCTCAATCTAAAATTAATATCATCCGCCAATACACATTATCAAATGAATATTCTTATCTGCTATACGATATTCAGCGATAGTTTTGCACTACCTTATACGAATGCCTTTTGGTTGTTATTTCTGCGGTTCTGGCAGAGCATTTCCGCTTTATCTTGTATTGGGTTGCTCGAATTTCTGTAGATGTATCAATAACTTGTGGTGTAATGAAGATGATTCTGTGTTATAATCTTGATCTTTGTTTTTTTTTTTTTTTTTTTTTTTTGTAATTCATGTTTATTTATCTTTTAAGAATGTATTTATTCTAACCCGTTTGGCCAGACAATAATCAGGGCCGCGGAACGTTAGCAGTGGATAGTGTTGGGGGGCCAACAGTACTTAAAAATCTTGAATCTAGAGGCATTTTTGCATTTTGTACACGTGCAGCTTTGCTGGAAAAATGGTGCGATGTGGTGTGTGTTGTGTGGGGGGGGGTTCACGCCCCGAGACCGCGGCGACCTCGCGCCCCCGATAACTATAGTTTGTCTCGAAACAGGTTTCACGATTGAGCCGTACACAACATTAACGGTCCCTCGTGGCTTGTTTCAGCAGAATGGAATATCAAGTCACCGACGAGCAGACGAGTGGACGGAACCAAAAGATGAATTGTATCGTGTTTAGTTCCGCCACAACGTTTCATTTCTCACAGCGAGTCGGAAAGAGCATGGAAAGGCTAATTGTCAAACCTCAACCCGCTAGCCAGCCGTGTTCTCTCCGTCTATTACAGTATAAATAATATCATTGCTCTGTCAGTTAATTCTACTCATATTTCTGTTCCCTAAATAGTCATTAGCACAAATGAACTCATAAATATAATAACTACAGACAAACAGTATGTGTTTTTATTTAATAAAATTGGGTGGAGAAAAACTATTTTAATGAGGTGGGGAGGGGAGGGGGGGTGAAGAGTGTTTGGACCCCTAGAACTCCGATCGCACAAACAATGCGAACAAATAAAACCAGCTTAACAGCATAGCTATTAAAGGTTTCATTTTGTACGACTAAATAGAATATTTGGAATAATGCCAAACAACAAAAAGAGAAAATAAGATTTTACGACAGAGCCCAAGTCTTTGGCGGACCTCTATCAGCCTTCTAATTCCATCCACTGAACTTGAAATAATAAGTCTAATAAACATTTAGGATCGTAGTTTGTCATAATGTGGGCATATACGTTCGTATCATGTGCTAAAGTAAAAAACTTCGGAGAATTAAAGACATTTTCAGGTGAAATTCATCTATTTTTATACTTTTTGAACACCGAAAGGATTTTGGCCCCAGCGATTATCTCGCTTCACGGTCCACACCGATAAGCTCAAGCTCAAATTAATATTAATAAATCTCTATGCTTGAAAACAAAGCGAGCAGAAGGAGACAGTAGTAGAAAAGATGAAAAAGGAAAATCTAAAAATACTTCATTATTCTTAGATTGATGTATTTCTCAGAACTTGCTTTGAATTAAAGTGAATTCGAATCCTTATATCGGATTTTTATCGAACCTTCAAGTTTTTTTTTTCGCTTATCAAACAAGCTAAATTATGCAAGGAATTTCTCTAAACAGCTATAAATATCACGGATTATATATTCTTAACAGATGTTAAGTTTTCCTTTACTGTAAATTCTCCACATCTTAAAATAGTATGAGCTCAGTAGGAAAGTGGTTTAAAAGTTATTTCCAAAGCTGTATCTGTGAACTAAAAGGCATATGATTGGTTAGCGTCTTTAAAAAAACGATGAAGTACATGAAAAATGAATTTAAAAAAGAATAAAGAAGAAGAAAAAAAGACGTAAGAAAGATTAAATCGTCCACATCGAACAATCGAGCTGGGGTATTAGTTGGTTATTGCACATCATGTGAACGAAAAGATGTCTAGATTTTCACTTGTGTCACACGCAAATTTCGACCCCTCCTTAGAGAGCGGGTTGGCATGAGTTTAAGTTATTGAATAGTTTTAATAATGGGGTGTATAACGTAATTGATGTTGAAGGATCGACCGAATGAGCAACACTATTTTATAGACACAAGCACTCTTGAAAACAAACTAGTTGATAAATGCACAATGATCATAAAGGTTAGACAGTTAGAATTTACAATATTCTACTTAGAATACACCTAGAAAACAGTCAAAAATGACTAAATTAGTAATTTAGAATTTTAAACCCAAATGATTAATTTATATTGACATTTCAACTTACAAGACGGAGGAAAATTAAAGAGTGATTGTGAAAAAAAAAATGCAAAAAATACATATTTACAATAAAAGAGAGAGAGAGAGAGAGAGAGAGGGGGGGGG
>CALNVZ010003430.1:14509306-14520439 GCA_940671915.1 Paracentrotus lividus | reverse complement strand
GAGAGAGAGAGAGAGAGAGAGAGAGAGAGAGAGAGAGGGGCGGAGGGCCCATTATTTCATGCACACAGCTATTGCTATGCCCCAACCCCCTCCCCCAAAATATAAGTAGGAAAAAACAAACACACAAACACACACACACACAAACAAGATAGACATCGAGGCACAAAGTGAACTGTACAACTCACAGAGCAAAAGACAAAAATGATAAAAGTAAAAAAAAAAAAAAAAAAAAAAAAAAAAAAAAAAAAAAAAAAAAAAAAAAAAAAAAAAAAAAAAAAAAAAAAAAAAAAAAAAAAAAGGAGGGGAGAAAAGAGTCTTGCTCATTCCTTTGTTCTCCCCTGTGACTACAATCTTACTCGTCGAGCTTTTTACAAGCTCATTTGTGAAGTAACTAATTAGGCTGAGGCGCGGCGCCATCACGTAGGAAGAATTATTGAGACTAACTAGAGGTGAAGTTCTCTTTCTTCACCAATGCCTAATTAGCCACGATGTACATGCCATGGCTTTGCCGTGCCATGTACATGTATGTCGTATGTCTATGTACTGATATGAATGGACTATTATGCAAAGCAGTTTGGTCATATTCATGAGAATTTGCTGTTTCATGTAAGTGTAAAATCAAGTGTTATTATATCAACCAACTAGATAACTAACTTACCGTAAAACAAGCTAAACACACAGTTCGACAATGAACCAACCAGCCTATTAAAAACAACCAACCATTTAACCAATTACCCAACTAACTATAACAACTTAATCTACTTACCAAACCCCGACTAACTTACTAGCCATCCATTAATTTTACAATGAAAGCATTATGTTGACTAACTAAATAACTTATCCTCATGACTATAACTAATCCATAACTACAATAACCCCAAACTGAAAATCTAATCAATAAACTCATAAACCAATCACTAATCGATCAACCTAATTAAACAATAAACCAAATGACCAACCGCTCTACCAACCATTCGATCAAGTATGTACCTAATATATTATCTAACAAAGCAAACAACTCCAACTACCTAACCAATCACCTAGCCATTGACTTTATCATGTGGACATTCATCATGTTCACATCAGCATTTTGATACTACGTAGACAACTAACCACCGACTAATTCACTAATCAGTCATCAAATCCACCAACAAGCTAACTATAACCAATCAATAAACACTCCAACCAACAAACCGAATAAATAACCAAACAACCAACCACCTAGCCACCCAACTAATTTACGTATCAACCACCAAACTACCGGTAACCAAATAATCCAACCGCTTAACCAATCACGTTAACTGGATAAAGCGTTCAAAGCACGTAATAATATTATGGAACATGACTCATTATCTTAAACATAAACCAATAAACCAACCAACTAACCATCTAAGTAACCTTTCAATCAATGAAACAACATCATAACTTAAACAGCAACCAAACATAGAAACCTAACCTAATAACCAACCGGCTAACCAACTAACCAATCAACAGTTCAACTGAGCAATCTATCAATACACAACCATCTTATCTAACCCTAACCAATCAACAGTTCAACTGAGCAATCAATCAATACCCATCAATCTTATCATATATATATAACGAACTTAAATTTAACCAAGTACGATAGTAAAAAGTAATTTATAAAAATTTTGCCACATGACAATCCTAGTTTACATTTTGTATTATACAAAAATACATTTAGGACGGATTCAGGCGAGACTAGTTTTCTAAACGCTGTGCTAAGAGGTCATGACAAAACGAGGCCCCCTGGATACGATAGTCTTGTAAGTTGCAGACACGTTACGCTTTCAAAATATATGGGAAACGTTCCTGTGCCCTGTAACATAAAAGAGATGCAACCAATCTTACGATCAATTGCTACTCTTAGTGCACTGTTTACCATGGACTTACGATTGATCGTATCTGTTGTGTTAAAGGGCACAGGTGGCACTAGATTTTCTACGCACCTATCTGAAAACGGATGACTGTTTTGTTTTGCTCAGCGGTTTCTTTGTGTGTGTGTGTTTGTTTTTTGTTTTATCGGGAATTCGGGGACAAACAAGATGGGAAAGGAGTATGGTTTGGACAGCAAAACACTTTTATACCAATGTTTTACTTGGCCTTGTTTTAACCAGAGCATTTATGCCTATACATGAATTTGTTCATCTTGATGTATTTTACAGTCTTTATTATCCTTTCCTTCTCTCCCCTCACTCCCCAACTCCTCTCTCCAAATCTCTTTTCTTATTGCCTCTCTCTTTCTCTCCATCCCTTTCTTCAACCTCCCTTTCACCCAATCGTCTCCGGTCGATATGCCCATGCCTGGATATGCCTGTATTTTACACGAACGCATCCATGTAGAAAACGAGCGAAGCACTGTGGTTAGAATTCCAGCATATCTTGAACACGTAAGTACAGTAGCATGCATCGGTGTGCCATGTACCCGGTGGCTAGCCTCGCAAGGCAGCCGAGTACACTGCTGAATGCAATGCTATGCATTTATTCCATCCCCATACCAACATGCATGCATACTCGTGGCGTCACTTGTGCGACGCCACTACGTAATCTCAGCACCACTAATGGGTAATGGGTCGTAAGGGAGATAAACCGCTACCCAGCCCGAGCCTGACTGTACAGACTTAGTAGGAGGATGAGGAGGAGGAAGAGGAGGTGATGGAGGAATGGAATACGAAGAGGATAAGGAGGAGAAAGAGAAGAACAATTGAAAGAAAATAAAAGGAAGACGAAAAAGAAAAGATGGAAAAGGGGAGTACGGTGATAAGGAGGGGGTCAAGAGAATGATGAGGGTGAAAAGGAAGTGAAGGAGCAGGAGGAGCAAAGAGGAAGGGATGGGAGAAGAAGGGAGTGGAAAGATGGAGGATAATGAGGATGCGGAGGAGGAGAGGGGAAGACAGGAAGACATGAAGAATAAAGAGAGAGATGAAGGCAAGATAATGAAAAGGGATCCGGGAAAGGAAAGAAGAAGGGTAAGGGAAAAATGGGGATATGGAGGAGAGGGATGATGTGGCGGCAAAGGAGCGTGAAAGGAAAAGAGAAAAGTAAGCAAGTAAGGGGGTAATGACAAGGATATGAACATGGAAAGGGATGGAGAGAAGTGGAGGGGTTCATTTTCAAAATGATTGAGAAATAATAATAATAAAGAGAATGAGGAGCAAAGCGAGGAGGAGGAGGAGGTTTACGATGAGTGCGGGCAGATAATCAGGACATCGAATCGAATCATCTATGAAGGGGAATAGAATAAGATATTCAAGCTCTTAAACCTATACAGCATTATCGTTAATATCATTCAAAATCTAGTCGTAATAAATATTATTCCTCTTTTTCATGTAATTTGCACTTGATCATGTTGATAAAGAACTATCATGACTACAGCGAGCGTTCGAAACGTTGTGCTCTGTACATGACATCATTGCGAGGAAAAAAAAATAACTTGTTTATTTATATTAAACTGGGTAATTATATTGTAAATTGAGAGGAAATTATCTTGTCGTAATAACTTGACACCAACATGATCAAAGCAAGAAATATAACAAAAGTTAAAAATGGGAAAAGTACAATCATATCATTACATTACACAAATCATCTCCGACTGTACTAAACCATGCATTGTGTCTAGAAATAGGCATATAAAGGAAAAGACAAAGAAAAAGAAAGAAATATAAGAGGAGAGAGAGAGGGAGAAGAGAGAGAGGAGAGGAAGAGATAGAAGAGAGACTCAATTGAGAGCAGAGACCAATAGAGAGAGAGAGAGGAGAGAGATTAGCACAAAGAATCGAATGCTGATCAGAAGATTTCGTCGACAGGAAATCCGATTTTACTAGCGGATGAAATCAATTTAAAACTCAGCCTCTCTTTCCATGACAAAATATTTTCCCCACGTTCTCTTCTAAGCCTCAAACAGTAATAAAATAACCGATGATGTAATATAGTTTGACATTTTCCCTCTCGAGTGGGAATAATACGCATATTCTAGTATGAAATCTAGTATTTCTCGGCAGTAATATTAAACAAAAAGACATTTTGTAGAAATGTATGTTCGAGGCAATGTAAACAGAATATGACGCCCAAAAGTAGCCGAAAGCGACTTAAACTTCCCTTCTTTTAGGTGTAAAAACAACTGCATTTGACACATGTGTTTGTTTACATCGTTCATGCAAAGTTCCAGCGGCTGATCCAGGAGGGGGCGCTGGGGAGGCGCGTCCCTACAATAATAAAAAAAAACTCATTGACTGCACATATTAGAATCGGAAAATTTCGTCGGCGCCCCTTCCGGATCTTGCGCCCCCTATTTTCAAATACTGGATCCGCCTCTGAAGTTCAAACTCTTATCTGACTGACGTTTGAATGTGAATATCAAATATGACAATTTTCATATTATGACTGCAAATCACTATCACCATCACTAATGATAAAATTGTCCACGACTTGATAAAATCATAATTCATTATGAAACGAGAAGAATGGAATGGTTGAAAATGTGATAATATTGCCTGTCAACTACAGGTGACATCATACATTCATCACATTTAACAAAATCGATAAATACAATTATTGTAATCGAACTCCGATAACGGCGATTGGCTAAATTACAGACACAACCAGCTATATTGATTGGTCTAAAGTGTAATGATCTGACAATGTTTCCCCTGTAATCTCTCTCCAATTACTTCGTTTGATGATAACCATAAGGGCCTTATACTGAAGTGGTAGTGCCATTCTGGCTCTGAATTCCAGTATCTGAGGGGTGACAAAAACGAACACAAATCCTGTCCACCCTAGAATGTATCTTAATTTAAGACAGTAGAAAATAAGAAGAAAATACTAGTAAAGATTTGAAGAAAAACATCAAAGGAAAACGAAGTTGTGAACATGATGTATGTTTAAAGTTTTGATATTGTGACGTCACTTGTGAGCTGCTGATCATGTTATGTACTGTTATTGTGTTTTTTTCAGGGTTATTGATAGAAGCATGTGTATAAACATAGATTTGATGATTAGAAAGGAATAGGCATGATAGGCCTAAATAGCTAAAATAATCAATATTCCTTTATTGAAGAAAATTTATATTACGAAACATACGAGGGAATAGCTCGCAAATGACGTCACAAAAAGACATTTTAATTATTCATAAGCCAGTTAAAGGACTTAAACTGTCGATAATTTTTCTGGAATAATGAAATGGCAGGATGGACTGTCCCTTTAAGACCAAAAAGGGCATTTACCCCCATTAGTATTATGGGGGTAAGGCCCTTTTAGCTAGCTCTCTAAGAAAACGATATCATTTCATATCAGTAAATTAATAAAATGAGAAAATCAATGAATGAGTATACTTTACACTGTTCAATCAAGGGGCTACGTGTCAATATTTGAATACAAACAGACTACCGTAAATGAGATGTGTCGAACGACATACGAAGAGGTTAACACACTCTATTAACAGGTGACACAATAAGGGGGAGGGGTGACCCCTGGACCCTCTCCTTATCCGCAGTCATGTGTAAATCGTCGTGGCAACTGCGCATGATCAAATCCACACGAGACCTAAATCCCTTGCCATTGATCGCTCACATTGACAATCAAGTTCATCTCGTAGACTGATACACAGTCGTTTCTTTCTTTGGTTGATTATTTTTGGCATGTTTTTCATTCTGCCAAAAAACACTAAATTGCTAAAAATTTTAAAGATGTATATTGGTGGGAAAAATTGTTGCTAGTATTATAAATCAAAAGTTGAACCAAACTGTAGATCAAAAGTTTCCTTTGCAAAAGTTTAAGTAGCTCCACTTTACCCAGTGGAGGTAAATGACAATGCGAGTGAACCAGTGAACCATATTATGGTTAGGGGGCATGCTGGAGTGTCACGACCAGGCTTAGGAGCATGTTAAAGAGTACGACCGCACTTTCAACCAATAAAAAGATAAGATTATTTCAAATTCTTTAAAAATGCATGGGGTTCATAATACTTGCTAAATTTGATAAAGGCTAAATACTGAGCTAAATACATAGAACATGTAGAAAGGAGAATGATGACGTCAGACGATGGTCATCCGATGACCTTTCCCTAAAAACACCCACTACAATCAGATATTCTAATGAAAACACAGCAATCACGTTCATTTCCTGACATGCCACCACAAACTATGAAACAACCGTGACAGAAGTCTACATCGTAATCCGCGCGTGACGAAAGCCTGGTTGAAGACGGCTCGCCAGCATATTGTCTGCGAATATCAACGATCAGTCACAACACGGACAGCGACAAAATAAAAGGGAAAGAAGGGATAAGGAGAGAAAAAAGTCAGTTAGGAGTCGGATAGAGGCGAGACAGGGAGATGAAGTCACCATGGACGAGGTGATTATCAGCGTTGATAGACCAAAAATAAAAGTTGCCTTTCAACTATTTCGGCCCTTTCTTCCCTTCCAAAATACTCCAGTAAGCTAATTTAAATCTATGGTAAGAAAGGGATCGACATGGCAGGCATGCCTGCATTTTTTTGTTTAGTGGGAAGTGAAGGGGGTGGGGGGGGGGGTTGGGTGGTTGAGAGGAAACAAAGAAACAGATGTGGAGAAATACAGGATACAGGATGACTGGGTGATAACAAAACTCTTGTGTAAAAACAAACAGAACAAACAAACAAACCAAGAACAACAATTGCTATGTCAGGCAAACAATTCTATATTTCACACCCGACTATTTGTATATACATGTACCAATTTCTTAAACATAATTGTACATATTAAACTTTCTCGAGACAATATACAGAGAGAGAGATAGAGACCAATTAAACAATAGAAACAATAAGATCTGACACATGCACAAAAAGGGTGAAGAGAGAACCTCTGTGAAAGTGAGACAGAGTGATAATATCAGAGGTCAACCCGACCTAGCAGCAAATCATATAATAACACGTAAACGCAATATGTCAATAAAATAGGCTACTTTTCACTAGACAAATGTTTGTATTAAATCAATATGACTACTGATTGAGGGCCCGTGTACACGGAGTTCCGAAACTATAAAGATCATACTCCGCACCAAGATGAAACATGTCAATCAACAGAACCTACAAATTATTACTAAAATGTCAGAAAATGATTTTTTTTTAAAGGAGCGAAGAGACAATAGTAAAGGCGCTATAGTAGCACATGTTGGCATTATACAGCGATAGGCAAGTACACAGTTTCCCTATATTTTTGGTGCATGCATGCATTCACTCATTCATTCAATATTCGTTTCCTTCATGTCATTGTCTTGTCTCAAATTGAATTAAGACGACTCGAGGGGGAAAAAGGGGGAGATGATATACACACAAACTCAATTCAATTGTTCATGCTCACTTGCCTGGATTCATGAGAATATGATGTATGGATGTATTAAGCGCCATAACAAAATATATGTTTTATTGACCTTCTGGCTTCTTGCAAATCATATAAAAGTATGTTATGGTTTTGAAAACAAAAATATTTGTACAAATATTCTTCATTTTGTTTCTTTGGGGAAAACTAAAGAAAAAAATGCAGAAGAAGCCAGCCAACTGCGTTTTGCCTCACACTTTTTTAAACAATAAACAGACATGCTATTCAAGCCAAATTAATATAGTCATCTCACTGAAATAAATTCATAATGTAACACATCGAGTTACAATCTGTTCTACCCCCCCCCCCACAACACACGTATAGGCCTACACATATAAACACGAATAATGTACCTGATTCAACCCTGACCCCAACACCCCCCCCCCCCCAAAAAAAAAAAGGGGGGAGTGAAGAAGAAGAAAAAGAGGGTCCCCTAGTTTTCCGGCGCCCATTGCCTATTTATTGGGACCCACAATCATCCGATCGTTTCATATGCCCCCACCCCCTACATATTATGTTTTTCTCGTTGACAGAAACTCTGGATACGCCTCTCGGCTACCTCAATCTCGCCAGGTGCCTCCCTCTAGAAACCCGTCACTCATAAATCAATGGACAGAACAGCTAAATATGACAGACAGGAATCATGTCCCTCTCTTCCCCTCCCAAACGCGACTGATTATTATCATAAATCAGACTTCATAATTATCTTCCCCCAGTGTTAGAAGGGCGTAAAACTCAGGGCCCTGTCCCTCTGTGGCGATCTTTGAGGGTGTAAAAGCGGGGGTAGGCCTATAGTTATAGGAAATCTAAAAATAAAACTTTCAGAGTTTGAATTAATTGTGAGATAGAATAATTGATTATATGATAATAGTAATAGTATAGTATAAAGCAAATTATAAAGTATCATCGCTTGATGTACAGACAGTAATATTCCGGTAAAATAATGATTCTTATTTGTATTATCTGTAAATCAAATGTAAAATGGATTTCCAAGTGGACAATAAAATATGTTCAATTCAATTAAAAATATTTGAAGTAAAAAGTCGAGCTCCCGGTGAGCTATATTTTCTTTTTGTCATAAACCAAATTGACAAGTATGTGGACAGGAAAATTTTCAGGATAATATCTCTTTGACATAAATTATCTCAATCTAAAAATAATATCACCGCCAATACACTTATCAAATAATATTCTTATCTGCTATACGATTTCAGTCGATAGTTTTGCACTACCTTATACAATTGCCTTTTTGGTTGTTATTTCTGCGTTCTGCAGAGATCATTTCCGTTTTTATCTTTATTGTTGCTCAATTTCTGTAATTATCATAACTTGTGTGTAAATGAAGATGTATTTCTGTGTTATAATCTTGATTTTTTTTTTTTTTTTTTTTTTTTTTTTTTTTGATCGTGTTGTTTTATCTTTTAAATGATTATTCTAACCCGTTTGGCCGACAATAATCAGGGCGCGGAGCGTTAGAGTGGATAGTGTTGGGGGTGAACAGACTTAAAAATCTCGAATCTATGAGCATTTTTGCGTTTTGTACACGTCACTTTGCTGGAAAAAGTGTGTGCGTGTGTGTGTGTGTGTGTGGGGGGGGTCAGCCCCAGACCCGGCGACTCCGCGGCCCCCGATAACTATAGTTGTCTCGAAAACATCACATGAGGCCTACATACATTAACGTCTCTGGCTTTAGCAAAAGATATCGAAGTCACTCACGAGCAGACGATGGACGGAACAAAAGATGAATTGTTCGTGTTTATGTTCCGCCACACGTTTCTATTTCTGTCACAGCGAGTCGGAAAGAGCATGGAAAGGCTAATTGTCAAACCTCTAACCCGCTAGCCAGCCGTGTTCTCTCCGGTCAATACAGTATAAAAATATCATGTGCTCTTCAGTTAATTCTACTCATATTTTCTGTTCCCTAAAAATAGTCATTAGCACAACATAATCATAATATAATCAACTACAGACATAAACAGATGTGTTTTTATTTAATAAATTGGGGGAGAAAAAGACTATTTTAATGAGGAGGGGGAGGGGGGGGGGGGGGAGTGTTTGGACCCCTAACTCGTCGCACAACAATGCCATAACAGCTAAAGCTATTCTAAAGGTTTTCATTTTGACGACAAGAATATGAAAATGCCAAACAACAAAAAGAGAAATATAAGGATTTTACGACAGACCCAAGTTCTTTGGCGAACCTCTATCAGCTTTAATCCATCCACTGAACTTGAAATAATAATCAATAACATTAGGATCGTATTTGGTTATAATGTGGGGCAAATACGCTCGTATCATGTGTAAGTAAAAAACTTCGGAGAATAAAGACATTTTCAGGTGAAATTCATCTATTTTTATCTTTGTAACACCGAAAGATTTTGGCCCCAGCGGATATCTCGCTCAGGGGTCCACACCTAACTCAATCATCAAATTAATATTAAAAATTCATGCTTGAAAACAAAGCGAGCAGGAAGAAGAAGTAGTAGAAAAGATGAAAAAGGAAAATCTAAAAATACTTTCATTATTCTTAGAACTTGATTATTCTCAGAACTTGCTTTGAATTAAAGTGAATTCTAATCCTTTATCGGATTTTTATCGAACCTTCAAGTTTTCTTTTCTGCTTATCAAAACAACTAAATATATGGAAGGAAATTTTCTCTAAACAGTATAAATATCAGGATTCATTATTCTAACAGATGTTAATTTCCTTACTGTAAATTTCACATCTTAAAATATATGGAGCTCAGTAGGAAAGTGGTTTAAAAGTTATTTTCCAAGCTGTATGTGAATAAAATTGGCATATGATTGGTTAGTTCTTAAAAAAACGATGAAGTACATGAAAAATGAATTTAAAAAAAAAGAAAGAAGAAGAAAAAAAGAAAAACGAAGAAGATAAATGCGTCCACATCGGAACAATCAGGGTATTATTGGGTTTCACATTTGAACGAAAATGGTCGAGTTTCACTTGCAAAGCTCGACCCTCCCCTTAAAGCTGCATTGAGTTTAAGTTTTGAATAGTTTTAAATATTATCAATTTAGTGGTCTCCTTTTTCAACACCATAACTCTAGAACAAGCAATTTAACCCTGACATCAGTTTTTACACATTGAATCTTTGAGAAAATTTGAATTGGGCAGTTAGAGCGGATCGAGCGCCCTCTACTGGCAATGGAATAATTTCTCTTGAAACAAGCATTCCGGATGATCATTATTACATCGATTAACATGATTAAGCTAATCTCGGTCAAAGAGATATACAAATATCATATCATCCTGAAATTTTCTTCCCCATCTGTGTCTGTAGAGTAGTTTTATATTGTGAAAGAAAAACATAGCCAATTTGCCGGGACCCTGGCTATTTTCTAAAAGCAACATTATGTACATGTTTAATGAATATAAACGATGTAAAACATTAGGTTCTTCATTTGCCGAAAAAAAAAATCAATGTAAAGTAATAACCAGAGACGAATGCACAATTGAATCGAAAGTGAGATTAGTACATTAAAAAATTAATGTTCTATAGGTTCCAATATATTTTCGAAAGCATCAACATGGTTTGAACAGTTTAGGAGAAATAATGACTATACTTAACATGCCTAAGGTATCAGTGCTTAATTAATCATTCTTTTAAAATAATAGGCACACTATCTACAAAAGCAACATAATGATAGCTTTGGGGTTTCCCCAGAAGCAAAAAATATTGATATACATAATATACTTATGAAACTATTAAACTCATTTTCAGACCAACATCC
>CALNVZ010003430.1:14469064-14509281 GCA_940671915.1 Paracentrotus lividus | reverse complement strand
AACCACGGAACCAGACTTGGGATAGAGAGGGAGCAAAAGGCAAACTGGAAAACAGACGGGGTGTAGATATCATTTTTTTAAGGGGGGGGGGGAGATACAGTTTTAATAACATTCAAGGTCTTTGTGTTCAATGTAAAATTCTTTAAAAAAAAAAATAAATTGAAAAAAATAGAGGGCCTGGATCAGCCACTGAAGATCCTCGGTTTTATATGATTGCAAGCCAGGAACAAAATCAAGCAAATTACAGTCGCCTTATCATGCTTATGAGGAATAAAAACACGATGGGAGGGGTTCGCTGAAAAAAAAAGGCAAGGAAAAAAGGTGTTAAAGTCCTAGACCGGACCGACAAATGAAATAGCCAAAAACGAAGCTAATATGCTATATAATACACATTCCAAATTAAGGCCGTTTTATTGTCCATCTAGAAAGTATTTAATTAAAAAGATGACCGAACTCAACCCAGCACCCCTCCCAATACTTGTAAAATTACCCCTAATTTAAAGTGCGAGTGATGACGTCAAAAATGTTAATGGAATGCTACAGCAGTCCTGCGGCTTGGCATGATTGCGTTTTGCCTTTAGAAAACACGTTTGCATTGCTATGTCAGGACAATAGGCGCCTGTGAGCTAGAATTCTATTGTTATGAATGAAAGGGCAAAGTCAATCATGCCTGGCCACAGGACTGCTGTAGCATTCCATTAATATTTTTTGACGTCATCACTCGCCACTTAAATTAGGGGTAATTTTACAATATTCGGGAGGTGGTCCTGGTTGAGGTTCGGTCATCTTTTTAATTAAATACTTTCTAGATGACAATAAAAACGCTTTAATTTGGAATTGTTGTATTATATAGCATATTAGCTTTCGTTTTTGGCTATTTCATTTGTCAGTCCGGTCTGGGACTTTAACTTTTAGATGATACCCCGTCGCCATTCCAAAAAAAAAAAAAGAAGTTATAAATGAAATCATTGCCTCTGAATCGTCTTTTTGTTTGCTTCAGTTTTCCGAATGACACATTTTGGGAAGATGAACGATTACGTAATATTTAAAACTCTAAATCACAAACATCGATCATGTCGATGGATCATACAAATATAGGCCTATTGTTATATGCACGCAGTCGACGTGCGCGACACAAAGAATATGAAGATCATCCGTCTAAAGACATAAGGGGGTGGGGGGGGTACTGTAATTATTGTGCTTTTGCAGATTGATTGTTTAAGTGATATTATGACAAGTCAATGGAATTATTTTGGGGCTTCTAGTAAATCAGTACAGTGTATTTCAATACAAGAAGAAGAAGAAAAAAAAGTAGCAGACGTAATTCAAGCCCTGGTTGCCTAAAATTGAAGTACTTCAGTAGAATAACGACCACTATACGGTTATCAATAATTACAACGAACTTTTAGTTGCTGTTTTTTCTTCCTTGTGAATTTTCTTAGTTTCAACGATATCTTTTTATTACAGAAAAATAAATGAGGAAATCTAAAATTTGTAAATACAAATAAAATTATGTCTAAATCCTATCCACGCTCAATTTAGGATTATAGGTTTTGGTGCAAGCTATTATTCTCACATAACATCGAAAATCACCCCTACATAAGGAATGGAATATTCCAAGGGGCAATATGGGTTCTAGTCACGTGTCTCATTAAGTATTCATGATATTGAAGCATGCATATGCAGGGATTTCCTCGGCTTAAAACGGGCTACCTCAAATTGCGGCGAAATTGGGAAACATCATGAAGAGAATTACGCGACCATAAATCCGACAGCTTTCGGTAATCTACTTGGATGCACATTTTAGCCTTGCAATAAATGCTGCAGTCACACAGACATTTACGTATAGGTACGTTTGTGCTGTTCTAATCTTATTTCATATTCTATTCTATCATTTCTTATGTATTTCCTTGTTTTACTGGATGAACGAAATTATCAATTTTCCACTGCTGACTATGACGGGTAGGCATCCGTGGGATCCGCAGAAAAGAAAATATTTTTGGACGCAACCCGACGTAACTCAACGTATAATGTCTGTGTGACTGTAGCATTAGATCGTATGTAGATATACAATGTAAGAGTACGGGTTGATTCTGCGTACAGGCTCAACGTAAAATGTGTATCATAATCTGCTGAAATCCTTATGAGTGCTATGAAATCTGAATAGGATGTTGATTAAATTTGGTTGCTTTTGTATCTTTCGGTGTCATCTACGCTTTACTACGATTATCAGTTTTGCATTAAAAAATAAAAAAAATAAATAAAAATATTATGCATACCAAATTCAGAAACAATCAAAAAGTCATAAAATATTGTCCTTGTATGCCTAGTATAATTATGGCATATTGCTTTACAATATTATCACTTCAGAATAATTATCAACTGAAAGTCATAAATAAAATTTATAATGGTATTTACGAAATTATGCTGAAAAGCCATATAGGCATATTCATTAAGCCTATATACATCTCGATTTTTACTATGATAATTATAGTATTATGACAATAAAAAAGATAGTTAGAATAGCAAGAATATAGCAATATATTGGCAGATAGGCTTGGAGAAAGAAGATATAGGCCTTATAGGGCTATTAGAGACGCGGGGGGGGGGGTAAAGAGATACGAATTGTAAACGGACAGAGGGAAATCAGATGATAAAGCAGAGAGAGTATATATATATATATATATAATATTATCCCATAGTCAAGATAGATAGAACTATAGACAGAAAGCAAGAGACAGGGAAGAGGAGAGAGAGAGAGAGAATGCTTATACACAGAATCTTCACTGTACGGACACTACACACTTGCTACAGTACTGGAAAGGAAAGAAAAACTAATGCGACTACCGCTGCCGTGACCCTAGATTCGCCCTAAAGTCCCGGCCTTCGACTCGACTATCAGACACAACTCGCTAGCGAGGAAACACAAGCCATCCCCTCCTCCCCTCCGAGTGTTTGATTATAATGTGTACTTTACCAGGTCTGTAAACTATTCCACGGTTTTTTTCCTCTCTCCCTCTTCTCTTTTCCCCTGCATGGCATGCGAATCAAAAGCCGATGCCTCTCGACGCAGCGAGCTGTATGCATGTATAGCTGCAGGTACAATCCAGCGCTTTGCTTGTGAATAAAACCCGGCTGTGCCCCGGTGAGAACATCGGAGGGTTTCGAAGAGAGAGTAAAGTGTACCGCAGAGGCACGATTATGCGTGCGCGGTACACGCATGTAGTTTCCGTTGCTGAAAATTATTAATGCATTCGACTAATGCATTTTTAATCATAACTATGCGTGCGCCCTACCATGTTATAGAAAGCACACACGCTCTATTTTATGAAAAGCCTTTTCCTTCATTCATCAATCACGTTATAAAAGCACAAACATGGAATTTAGCTTGTGTAGGTCTACGACTTCTGCTAAAGCCGCGGGGCGCATGCCAATGAATGTCAGTTGGAAGCAGGGAGAGAAGAGAGAAAGAGAAAACGCCTATTTCCTATCCCATTTTGCAGGTTTTACATTTATCTCGCTATCTCGACCCAATGTTCAAACTGATCTAAAATGTTATCTGATCATCATGAACTAAAGTGTTCTTGGCAAGTGCCTTCCACTCAAGACTTTTATTGGTGCCATAAACGAAACCGAATCCCATCTTAATAAATAAACACTTCTTTTTCTCGAAATATAGTCGAATAGGGTTGTGAAACATCTTCAATTTATTAGCGAAAGAAAGGCGCTTGCTCTGAGGATGTGCCGATAAATTGTGTTTTCACAATATCAGGGATATAGTCTTGAAATTTTAGTAACGCCAAATCCTAGTACTCGCTGTTTCACGTCATTTTGTCATGATACATAACATGATCATGATCTGTTGCCAGTTATACAGGGACCACGAAGCCGGGGACGGGGGACTTCAGCCCCCACTTTTCTCAATAAACGTGTTCAAAAAACGCGAAAATAACCATTGTGGTTTTAGCCTGTTTTTGCAGCCCCTCCCCATGTTCGGCTCAGCCCCTCCACTTTCAAAACGCCCGGCCGCTAAATGTTTTAAAATATGAAAGTATAGTAAGAACCTCATTCCCTAAAATAAATCTTTTAACACTCAAGAGTGAGTCAGCGTGCTGAAGTAATCTTTGTCACTTGGCAAAATTAATGAAAAATTGTTTATTTCAATGAGAACAGAAAGCAGTATCAGGCAAGCATATAATCTAATTGAGTCTTGTTTTCTTTTTGACCATGCATACAATGTGTATGAATGCAACACCTGAAAGCTTATGAGAAGTGTGCCAGAAGTATTATATTGATTCTACAACTTGATTCCAGTATGTAGTTCATTCTTGATAACCAAAAAAGAAACATTCATAAAATTGAAGGAAAAGCAAGCTGGTAAACTGCATGGTCTCGATTTTCATTAGTCCTTCTCTGTCTAACATGGACGCTGGTCTAAACTTTTTATTTTTGTTATTTTTTTATTTTTACAAATTTTCTAAATCATGTCGTTTAACACTTTCAATCGTGCACCACATTCTTTCTTCCTCCTTCTGTCTATTTCTAGTCCAGTCTGAGATGAAGCGACGACAACTGTATACCAATATTCACCTCGGCTCCAGCGATTATGAATAAAATTCAATTTATACACGATGCGTGACCTTGGTGACCCCTTGCTTAGTGACGAGGAGGGGTGACGAGAAACGTCAAATATTAAAGGGACTGTTAAATAGCTTCTTCCTGAGAAGAACTAGACTTCTACACAAACAATATAAAAATAAGGGAGGAGTGAGGTGAAACGTCAGATATTATTGACCATCTAAAATAGCTTATTCTTCTTCTAGACTTTTACACACTTATATATATTCGAATGAGGAAGAGGCTCGCAAGATCATTCTTAAAGCTGATGAGGGTTTTGTATCAACGGCCTACAAGACAGTCTAAGTTGTCTTTATTTCAAAGTTATCAATAGTCATTTATGTTTTCCAATGTAGGCCTATATGCAAATTTGACACTTGAAGTTTTTCAAGTGATTTGTAAACATAAATGACATGCATTTGTCATATAGGCTTATTACAAATTCATGTGGCCACGGAGGGAGGGGGTGATTTACTAGCTGAAAGCCTCGAAAATATAATTCAAATACAGACAATCTTAAAAATTAATGTTAGGTCTCTCTCCGGATAAAAAAATTCTGACACCCATGTATGAAACACTCTTCATAGAAATACATATAACCCTATATTGATGTTCATTTTAAGTAGGACTACGGTGTTGTGAGATGTGGGGGCAGCAAGCATCACGACAATAAAACTTGCATGGGCCCTGCATCTCAAAACTACTTCATTCTAACTCATAATAATACAACAACAAAAGAATCACTTCGGACTCCTTAAAGCATGACCTGTATAGATCAAAACATTGTTATTCTCTATTGAACAACTAGAATTACGAAAAGGACACATACATTAGGTCGGTGTTTTACATATGTGCGCTCTTAATCTTACAACATTATACAATGGTTAAATTCCCCAGACGTTTTTTTACTTCTTTGATTTGCCCGAAGGACACTCATTCATTCCTCGCAAGCTATTTCAATATTAGGTGAGTCGGAATTCGTAATTGTTTGGTAATCTTAGACAAGCTGTCACATTTATTTGGAACTGTATTCCCTTGTCTTGTCGTTATACTGCTTAAATTTGAAAGGGAAATTGGGTATTTCACATGAGGGAATTCATGGGGTATATATACGACACCCACCCCCCCCCCCACCTCCGAATGTTGACGGAGAGATAGAGGGACTACAGACCTGGGAAGATTATCATATTTTAAAGTTTCATTTTGGAAAGTAGGCGGAAGGAGTGTGCACTATTCCCATCTCTTTTTTCCATTCCAAAAAAAAAAAAAAGAAGTTATAAATGAAATCATTGCCTCTGAATCGCATCTTTTTGTTTGCTTCAGTTTTCCGAATGACACATTTTGGGAAGATGAACGATTACGTAATATTTAAACTCTAAATCACAAACATCGATCATGTCGATGGTATCATACAAATATAGGCCTATTGTTATATGCACGCAGTCGACGTGCGCGACAACAAAGAATATGAAGATCATCCGTCTAAAGACATAAGGGGGGTGGGGGGGGGGTACTGTAATTATTGTGCTTTTGCAGATTTGATTGTTTAAGTGATATTATGACAAGTCAATGGAATTATTTTGGGGCTTCTAGTAAATCAGTACAGTGTATTACAATACAAGGAAAAGAAGAAGAAAAAAGTAGCAGACTGTAATTCAAGCCCTGTTGCCTAAAAATTGAAGTACTTCATGTAGAATAACGACCACTATACGGTTATCAATAATTACAACGAACTTTTAGTTGCTGTTTTTTCTTTCCTTGTGAATTTTCTTAGTTTCAAACGATATCTTTTTATACCAGAAAATAAATGAGGAAATCTAAAAATTTGTAAATACAAATAAAATTATGTCTAAATTTCCTATCCACGCTCAATTTAGGATTATAGGTTTTGGTGCAAGCTATTATCTCACATAACATCGAAAATCACCCCTACATAAGGAATGGAATATTCCAAGGGGCAATATGGGTTCTAGTCACGTGTCTCATTAAGTATTCATGATACTTGAAGCATGCATATGCAGGGATTTCCTCGGCTTAAAACGGGCTAAACCTCAAATTGCGGCGAAATTGGGAAACATCATGAAGAGAATTACGCGACCATAAATCCGACAGCTTTCGGTAATCTACTTGGATGCACATTTTAGCCTTGCAATAAATGCTGCAGTCACACAGACATTTACGTATAGATACGTTTGTGCTGTTCTAATCTTATTTCATATTCTATTCTATCATTTCTTATGTATTTCCTTGTTTTACTGGATGAACGAAATTATCAATATTTCCACTGCTGACTATGACGGGTAGGCATCCGTGGGGATCCGCAGAAAAGAAAATAATTTTTG
The DNA here is from genome assembly GCA_940671915.1 of Paracentrotus lividus. NCBI lineage: Eukaryota > Metazoa > Echinodermata > Echinoidea > Camarodonta > Echinidae > Paracentrotus > Paracentrotus lividus. The sequence goes on along the minus strand of CALNVZ010003430.1, from coordinate 14,502,322 downwards.
GACGCAACCCGACGTAACTCAACGTATAAGTGTCTGTGTGACTGTAGCATTAGATCGTATGTAGATATACAATGTAAGAGATACGGGTTGATTCTGCGTACAGGCTCAACGTAAAAATGTGTATCATAATCTGCTGAAATCCTTATGAGTGCTATGAAATCTGAATAGGATGTTGATTAAATTTGGTTGCTTTTGTATCTTTCGGTGTCATCTACGCTTTACTACGATTATCAGTTTTGCATTAAAAAAATAAAAAAATAAATAAAATACTATTATGCATACCAAATTCAGAAACAATCATAAAAGTCATAAAATATTGTCCTTGTATGCCTAGTATATTATGGCATATTGCTTACAATTTATCACTCAGAATAATTATCAACTGAAAGTCAATAAATAACAATTTATAATGGTATTTACGAAATTATGCTGAAAATGCCAATATAGGCATATTATCTAAGCCTATATACATCTCGATTTTTACTATGATAATTATAGTATTATGACAATAAAAAAGATAGTTAGAAATAGCAAGAATATAGCAATATATTGGCAGATAGGCTTGGAGAAAGAAGGATATAGGCCTTATAGGGCTATTAGAGACGCGGGGGGGGGGGGTAAAGAGATACGAATTGTAACGGACAGAGGGAAATCAGATGATAAAGCAGAGAGAGTATATATATATATATATAATATATTATCCCATAGTCAAGATAGATAGAACTATAGACAGAAAGCAAGAGACAGGGAAGAGGAGAGAGAGAGAGAGAATGTTATACACGAATCTTCACTGTACGGACACTACACACTTGCTACAGTACTGGAAAGGAAAGGAAAAACTAATGCGACTACCGCTGCCGTGACCCTAGATTCGCCCTAAAGTCCCGGCCTTCGACTCGACTATCAGACACAACTCGCTAGCGAGGAAACACAAGCCATCCCCTCCTTCCCTCCCGAGTGTTTGATTATAATGTGTACTTTAACCAGGTCTGTAAACTATTCCACGGTTTTTTTTCCTCTCTCCCTCTTCTCTTTTCCCCATGCCATGGCATGCGAATCAAAAGCCGATGCCTCTCGACGCAGCGAGCTGTATGCATGTATAGCTGCGAGGTACAATCCAGCGCTTTGCTTGTGAATAAAACCCGGCTGTGCCCCGGTGAGAACATCGGAGGGTTTCGAAGAGAGAGTAAAGTGTACCGCAGAGGCACGATTATGCGTGCGTGTACACGCATGTAGTTTGCCCGTTGCTGAAAATTATTAATGCATTCGACTAATGCATTTTTAATCATAAACTATGCGTGCGCCCCTACCATGTTATAGGAAAGCACACACGCTCTATTTTATGAAAAGCCTTTTCCTTCATTCATCAATCACGTTTATAAAATGCACAAACATGGAAATTTAGCTTGTGTAGGTCTACGACTTCTGCTAAAGCCGCGGGGCGCATGCCAATGAAATGTCAGTGTGGAAGCAGGGAGAGAAAGAGAGAAAGAGAAAACGCCTATTTCCTATCCCATTTTGCAGGTTATACATTTATCTCGCTATCTCGACCCCAATGTTTCCAAACTGATCTAAAATGTTATCTGATCATCATGAACTAAAGTGTTCTTGGCAAGTGCCTTCCAACTCAAGACCTTTTATTGGTGCCATAAACGAAACCGAATCCCATCTTAATAAAATAAACACTTCTTTTTCCTCGAAATATAGTCGAATAGGGTTGTGAAACATCTTCAATTTATTAGCGAAAGAAAAGGCGCTTGCTCTGAGGATGTGCCGATAAATTGTGTTTTCACAATATCAGGGATATAGTCTTGAAGATTTTAGTAACGCCAAATCCTAGTACTCGCTGTTTCACGTCATTTTGTCATGATACATAACATGATCATGATCTGTTGCCAGTTATACAGGGACCACGAAGCCGGGGGACGGGGGACTTCAGCCCCCACTTTTCTCAATAAACGTGTTCAAAAAACGCGAAAATAACCATTGTGGTTTTAGCCTGTTTTTGCAGCCCCCTCCCCCATGTTCGGCTCAGCCCCTCCACTTTCAAAAACGCCCGGCCGCTAAATGTTTTTAAAATAATGAAAGTATAGTAAGAACCTCATTCCCTAAAATAAAATCTTTTAACACTCAAGAGTGAGTCAGCGTGCTGAAGTTAATCTTTGTCACTTGGCAAAATTAATGAAAATTGTTTATTTCAATGAGAACAGAAAGCAGTATCAGGGGGACAAGCATAATAAATCTAATTGAGTCTTGTTTTCTTTTTGACCATGCATACAATGTGTATGAATGCAACACCTGAAAGCTTATGAGAAGTGTGCCAGAAGTATTATATTGATTCTACAAACTTGATTCCCAGTATTGTAGTTCATTCTTTGATAACCAAAAAAGGAAACATTCATAAAATTGAAGGAAAAGCAAGCTGGTAAACTGCATGGTCTCGATTTTCATTAGTCCTTCTCTGTCTAAACATGGACGCTGGTCTAAACTTTTTTATTTTTGTTATTTTTTTATTTTTTACAAATTTTCTAAAATCATGTCGTTTAACACTTTCAATCGTGCACCACATTCTTTCTTCCTCCTTCTGTCTATTTCTAGTCCAGTCTGAGATGAAGCGACGACAACTGTATACCAATATTCACCTCGGCTCCCAGCGATTATGAATAAAATTCAATTTATACACGATGGCGTGACCTTGGTGACCCCTTGCTTAGTGACGAGGGAGGGGTGACGAGAAACGTCAAATATTAAAGGGACTGTCTAAAATAGCTTCTTCCTGAGAATGAACTAGACTTCTACACAAAACAATATAAAAATAAGGGGAGGAGTGAGGTGAAACGTCAGATATTATTGACCATCTAAAATAGCTTATTCTTCTTCTAGACTTTTACACACATTATATATATTCGAATGAGGAAGAGGCTCAGCAAGATCATTCTTAAAAGCTGATGAGGGTTTTGTATCAAACGGCCTACAAGACAGTCTAAGTTGTCTTTATTTCAAAGTTATCAATAGTCATTTATGTTTTCCAATGTAGGCCTATATGCAAATTTATGACACTTGAAGTTTTTATCAAGTGATTTGTAAACATAAATGACATGCATTTGTCATATAGGCTTATTACACAATTCATGTTGGCCACGGAGGGAGGGGGTGATTTACTAGCTGAAAGCCTCGAAAATATATAATTCAAATACAGACAATCATTAAAAAATTAATGTTAGGTCTCTCTCCGGATAAAAAAATATTCTGACACCCATGTATGAAACACTCTTCATAGAAATACATATAACCCTATATTGATGTTCATTTTAAGTAGGACTACGGTGTTGTGAGATGTGGGGGCAGCAAGCATCACGACAATAAAACTTTGCATGGGCCCTGCATCTCAAAACTACTTCATTCTAACTCATAATAATACAACAACAAAAAGAATCACTTCGGACTCCTTAAAGCATGAGCCTGTATAGATCCAAAACATTGTTATTCTCTATTGAACAAAACTAGAATTACGAAAAAGGACACATACATTAGGTCGGTGTTTTACATAATGTGCGCTCTTAATCTTACAACATTATACAATGGTTAAATTCCCCAGACGTTTTTTTACTTCTTTGATTTGCCCGAAGGACACTCATTCATTCCTCGCAAGCTATTTCAATAATTAGGTGAGTCGGAATTCGTAATTGTTTGGTAATCTATCAGACAAGCTGTCACATTTATTTGGAACTGTATTCCCATTGTCTTGTCTGTATACTGCTTAAATTTGAAAGGGAAAATTGGGTATTTCACATGAGGGAATTCATGGGGTATATATCGACACCCACCCCCCCCACCTCCGAATGTTGACGGAGAGATAGAGGGACATACAGACCTGGGAAGATTATCAATTTTAAAGGTTTCATTTTGGAAAAGTAGGCGGAAGGAGTGTGGCACGATTCCTTCCCCTGATCTCATTCACTTCGTCACCTCCCACTGTGTCTTGCCAACTTCTTTACCTTGTTAAAAAAAAAAAAAAAAACAAAAACAAAACAAAAAAAAAAAACAAAAAAAAAACGCCCCTCTCTCCATCCCCAACGAAAAAAAGAAAAGAAAAGAAGTACAAATAGGCCTAATAATATTGAAAATAATAATAATAAAAATCAATTGAAAGAAAAATAATTACGAAATATGTTAATTCAAGGCGAAAAGACTACAAAGTCATGGTAACGATGGTAAAATTGACAAATTGCCACATGAAAACTAATCAAAACCCCCCGGCGACTGGATCCAGACTACGCTACTAACATGAATGACAAACACGTAAAATAATCACTGAATGTGAGCAGTGTAGTTTCAGACTGAATGTGATCTATATCCATGAGGAATATGTAGATCTCGTTACATTTGATCCATTACGTAATCAATCAGGACATCGTAGTATCATGAATGTTTATTGAACATTGTTCAACAGCATGTAAGTTTGGTCGAAGAAATGACGTAAAGCACCAAAAGTCAGGACTATAATCATTATCAGTATCATGCATAATTATGATAATTGAATAGCTACATAATTTACTTATCTCAATAATTCATAAAACAATTAAGATTGATATATATACAATAATGACAATATCGAATTAGGCTTCGAAGAAAGTTTACACCATGTACACAGAATAAAGAAACTCTACCAGTCTACAGAAACTTAAAAATCTATAAATATTAATACAAGTGCACATTTTTATGAATATAATTGATATTTTCAGCAAAAATGATAGCGATATCTCTTCCTTCGATTTCTGTCGGGATCATTTCTTTGCGATCGGCCCAATTCAGAACCCGAGATCAGCGGGGGGGGGGGGGGGGGGGGGGGGGCTAATCCCAAGGCCATACGAGTTAAAATTTGAAGGGTTATACATTAATAAGTTTCAAATGCATTATAACCTCGAGGGCTCATAATTATTAGAAATTAATAATCATCCAGTGTATCATGTGTATAAATTCAGCAAACCACAAGATCAAATCTACATTGTGGTAGCAGTTGACAGCGGTCATTGCACTATGTCTTCGTGACGTCATCCACTTTTCTCTGATTGGTCGATTGCGAGTATGCTGAGTCAGTCACACCGGTGAGACTGTCTCTATGTCAATCATAGAATCAGGTGCAGGTTTACATAAGGAAAAAGTTCAACTTTGCACCTTTCCCATCGCTTAAAGTTGCAGACTGGTAGCACCTTTGCAACTTTGGAGACGTCCCAGAGACGTCTCCGTGACGAAAAAAAAGTATTGGAGACGTCTCCGCAAAGTGAGATACCAGCATATGTAGTTGTGGTATATTATTGTTGTAAAGAATAGGAGATAAATTTATAATCCTTCAAGTGCGGCATTATCATAAAGACGACATGATCAGAATGTTACATTGTGGGTTTGGAAACTGGACAGTTTGAGTAGTTCATGAATATCGGCTTTAACTTTTATCATGTCTGTGGCAAAAAAAAACCAACAAAACAACAACAACAAAAACTTTTGCAGGATGTCTTATGACGTATATACTGCAGCCAGGGCGCTTGAAAGAAAAGTGAAAAGGGCGATTCTATACTGTTGTTGTTTTTGTCTCTTTGTTTTCTCTGTTATTTTTGTGTCCCGTACGACACACTACTATTTTCCATTTCATTTGTAAATGACACGTAATCAAATCACTTTAAGTGTTGGTGCTTGTGCCCCTTCTTGTACTACTCGAGGATCACCATCAATCAAGAAAATATTCTTTTATTTTCATACCAAAAAAATGTAAAATGTTGTCAAAATGTCCCGTACGACACAGCATGGAATCGCCCAAAAGAGTCATCTCAAACGATCGTTCTTTATCATTGTTAGCATCGTATGCAGACACATGTGAACGTGTATTGAGCATGCTATAAACTGGGCGTAAAACAAACAAAACTACTCGACATAATAGTGTGGATAACGATGCTAAATTTTCTTTTTTTTAAAAGAAAGAATTTTGTGAAAGTATACACATTTGACGTTATTATAGGCCCATTCATGACATAGTTTGATTTATTAATTTAAAACATTTCAATGGAAAAGCATTAACTCTGCTCCAAAATTCGTGGTGTGTTCAGCGTCTTTCTGGCTCCCATAATACCAATATTTATTCATAAAATCTAAAATTCATAATTATTAGAAAGACGTAATTGTGACGAATACATGATGGCTTTCGAAAACGTTGAACAAAGTCCATCTGGAAACACTCCTTCTTTACGACACCATGAAAAGTTACAATACCACAGAGCCTGTAAAGATTAGTTCATGTAATTATCTTTCTGTTTCAAAAGATAATTAATAACTCCTCTATGAGCATCCTCATTACCAAGCCTTGTTTCGATATTGATTGAATAGAACTTATAGCAGGATATATAGCCGTTATAGAGTCAACCAATACATGTATTATTATGAATTTCAATTTTCAAGTGCATGTGTCTATACAATTTGTGAAGGATAGTACAGACCAATGCTAAATTCTGCTTATTTAAATTCAATTCACAATTTAAGTGACGCATAAAATAGAGAAGATTATCCCTAATCGTATGATTTGGAAGGGTACAAACAAGTAGTAGATATATTGGCGGATCCAAAATTTGCAAATAGGGGGAGGGGGCGCCAAGCTCGATAGGGAGGAGAGCGCCGCCGAAATTTCCCGATTCTTACATGCACAGTTAATGTGCGGTTTTCAAATTATGGGGGGTGGGGGGGGGGGGTCCCCTGCGCCCCTGCCAGGATCCGCCCCTGAAATAGCAATTCACCAATGCAGAGACAATCTGCCAGAATTTTTCAAGTGATATAGACAATATAGGCACGATAAAGGGTATGAAAGGAAATAAAGAAACATATCTATTTAAACTAACCGTATCTGGGCGACTCATGGTTGAATTACGTTGACAAGGAAACAGTCTACAAGAATGACCTAAATACAAGTGAACTTTTGGGGTGAGTTGAAATACTCATCACCTCACCTTATGGGTTTTACATGAACACAATTGGACAGATTTGTCTACTACAACCTACTTGTACATGTACATAGGAGCAATACTTGATATGCTTTCATTTCCTTTGAAAAATCGACCATTGCCACCGTTGAAGCCAACGGGAATACATGTAGCAAAAATGTTAATAAACGGTTGGTCACTTGACTGGGATAGCATAGCTTGTGGGTTCAAACCTTGGACGGAACTAAAGGCAACTTATAAGACATACTACAACGCCAACCATTTCCCATGATAGTGGTTGAATAACAAAAGACCTTGCAAGTCTGAGGTCTGTCATGTCCTCATGATGACCTTACGGCGTGAATACTACACGCGAATGAATGGGATGACCGGAGTCATAATACGTTTGTACAGATCCTGATAAAGAAGTTACATTTCTAAACAAATACAGAGTTCATGTCAGTCAGTATACACAGTCAGTGAATGACAGACGGGTATTTGCTTGGTTTACCTTAGCCATGGTCATACCCAGTCGCACGTGTTTTGGGCGTATCATACATGTAGATACTGCGTCAGGAGATTGCCAACTCCTGCGAATCATGCGTTTTCGACATGACGTGCCGCAGTCACATTTCCTCCACGGTGCCCGTACGGTGTGTCGGAACCAGTCGTTTTCGTACGGTGCGGTTCGCACAGAAATAGACAAATTAAACGCTTCTTTTTCACTTGCCGTACGGGAACCGCAGGGGGAATGTGAATGTGGCATTATTGCAGAGCAAGAGTGTACGACCATCTTACAGGTAGTAGCTTGTAACTGCCTGCGTCGAGCGCAAGGATTTACTGCGAAATCCAACGAAGACAAGACGCCAAGAGGTGCATAGCTCAGGCAATAGGCATCCATTGTATTTTTAGGCCTACATCTCTACACTCTTAAAATAGTTGGGCAATGTAAAGTTTGTATTTCTCAGGGCTCTATTGTAAAGCAGGCCTTTGTGCCTCTGAATGGACCAACCCTGCTTTTAAAGAAAACCTGAATAAATTATCTTTATCTCGATTTTTAAGTGTTGAAATTTTTCATTCTATTATACATCATCCACAAACACAGAATATCTGACCACATCCCTCAAGGGTCTGACCGCTACTAAAGTCACTTAAAACTTTAATAAATCAACAATAGAAATTCAATAGTCCCAGGCATAGTTTATTGTGCAGGCAAAATATATTTTCTGTATCAATACAATGAACATTGCGAACGGCTAGACAGAGCTGCATTAATGAAAATGCAAAGATTGAATTTATTCTGCACTGCAGACCTATTACTAGACGAATAGAAAAGGTAGACCAAGCCGCCCTCCCACAATACAATACCATTTTATTTTTGGTATACGGTTTACAAAAAATGTAGCTGTATACTTTCAATCAAATAACTACAATTTACCTTTGATATTTAAAGCTTTTCTGTTCAAATCCAACTTCAAATCAGATAGATTAATGCACTTGTTTTTAGGAAATACACTAAGTGAATTGCTTGGCGATTTTGTGTGGGATATGATATCCAAGTCCCTGGTAAAATGCGAGGGGCCCAGTTTTATTTATATCTCATGCTGGAAAAGAAGTAGGAAATTTAATCAAAATGCAAAATATGGTTGTGGTGCATTGGGAAAGAGTTGTTAGCATAGACTCGTATGATAAACCGACAAGGGACATAGCAGGCCTATAGTTAATACATGAACATGGACGGGTAAATGAACTTTTAGCTATGAATGTGCATAGATATACGACAGGCATTCCTTCTTTGTTCTATGGTATTGAAACTCATCTCATTTTCTGACAATAGCAATTGAAAGCAACTACGAAACATAGCCACCGACTTTACGGACAAGACAATATATTGTGAATAATCCTTGAGCAAATGGCCAACACAAAAAATTTCTTGTATTGTATTCCAAAAATAATAAGTAGGCGTAAGTTGGTAACTTTGATTTTAGAAAACACAATTCAAGCCTGGCAGAATAAAAATTCAAGAAGGAACATAATTATATGCAATTATGCATCAATCCATATCAGGAAAACCACATCAAGGATGAACAGGCATTTATGGAGTAAAACAACCCAGATATACCAGAGCTCCTATGTACTGTTTTTTTTTTTCACTAAAGAACATGCAAAATCAAGAATTCATTATTTCGGACGAATTGCATGGAGAAGAACAGATACAATCATCCCCCAATCATCAGACATGATTGTACAGTGTTGATGTAAAGCCATATATGTCCCCTGGTTGTTAATGCACTTCCATTACCAATCACTTCTGACCCTTGCCAATGAAAGTCATATCAGAGTCGGGGTGTCAACATTGTTCTCAAACCACAGATAACCACGAAAATGTCATCACTGGGTTTGCGAATCAGTTGCATCATCACCGTCATCAATGACGATGACCCCAATGCGACGTCGCCACCATCCCATCCTATCGTTATCATCATTGGAAGTTCATCCCTAAAATAATCCGTGGCTTTTGTCAACGGTCAATTTAAGATATGATCAGCGGCATATTTTGACCACCACTGGGTTTAGGAACGAGCGACATTGTCGTCGTATATAAAAAAATGAATCAATATTATATTTCCCATGTCGAGCTCGTCAGATCATCATTTTTTTTTCGTCGGATGCCGGAAAGGTTGTCCTTGTCAATAACAAATGTGAAGTCTTTCTACGGCCATCCCCAGTTTAAAAACCACATATGAGCGCACCACTATCGCCATCACTGGGTTTGCGAATGACGGACAATCATCATCGTTATCAATGTAGACGTTACCTTGTCGACCTCATCACCATCCCATATAGCTCATCATCGGATGCCGGCATCAATGTCCTTCTCGCTCTAGTTCTCATCGTCACAATCCATGATGTCGTGCGTAGTATATCCTTGTATATCCAGTATATAATCCAATGGGAGCAGTGGGTACATTCATGAATTCAAGTCGAAGATTTCACTCAGTTCAAGCATGGACGTTTTACGTCAATGGTCCAAAGAAACAAACACGAAATGATCCCTTGCCATGACAAAATGTTATCTTGTTTTGTTCCTCTCACCAGCATAATACTACCTTGTAGTTCATTCCGTTCAATTATCAGATTATTAATAGTAATCCTGGTAATATGCAGTCAGTACACGCTAACAGGACCAACATAATCCATAAAATCTATATTACGATCAAATTCGTTTATACAACATTTGGAATGTATATGGTCTTCAAATAAAAATAAAATTAAACAAAACAAAATAAAAACGTAATGAACAAAGAGAATGGAGAATGGCAACGTTTTGTGGAAGAAATCGTCTAATCGTCTTATTCGAAGTGCATGCTCCTGGGGAAACTTAGGAGGGGTGGGGATCCCCATTAAAAAGATGAAATCAGGAACCTAATATCATGCCTAGGTTACCATACAGCGTTATGAGACATGAAACAAATACTTAACATGAAAATATTCCCTTTTTTGTTTCTTAACATTTCTTTGTTTCTGTCACGGGATTGTGGCAAAGAAAGTAAGCCTGTATTGTTATATCAGAAGTGGGTTTTTTTTTTCTTCTCAAAAAGTGTTTTGCAATGATGTTCAAAGAACACACTTTCAACAAAATGTATTAATATTGAAAGTTCAATGTACATGTAAGACCCTTGGACATGTTAGGCGGTTTTGAACTCCTCACTAGTTTGCTTTTTCCCTTTAACCGCACTTATTCTGAGACTTGTCTGATTGCTCTCGATATAATAGAATCGCATGAACCATGCCAATCAATGGATGCCTACATTCACAAGTAACCAGGAATAAAACATGGCCTTTCCAAATGGAAAACTGGAGCCTACGTTGGAATTGAGGTTGTATTCCTGATAATTAGGAACGCAGATGTGACCGTCTGAATGAAAAGTCAACGAACATTTTGAGATGGATTCTGAGTGAAAGCCCCAAAAAAGGTTTGATCCGACTTAAACAATATGGGGCGGGTAGTGGGGGGGGGGGCAGGGGGCGCGTGATAAAAAATAATTGATATTTTTGTTGATAGCACAATTTGAATTCTGTAGGGGATAAGTATTGGTGTAGGTTTGAATTTACATGTATCACTATTACTTTTAAGCGAGGCCATGGCCTTAGATGCCCCCTCATTGGCCTTTTAGCACTCCTTCAAAAATTCCCTGTTTGGCCATGGAGATTTTGGAGGCCTTTTTTAGGGAAACTTACATTGTACTTTGTAGTCAGAAAAAGTTGCCCATGAAAAAAGGCCTTGCCCTGATGAAACTTAAGGCTTGAGGTACCACTACATGTACCCTGCCCGGCTGCCCCATAAAGTAATAGCTCCGTTAATGACGCATTTTATTGTTTTTCTTTTTCATTATTATTACATCAAGCTCACTGAACATATGTCCTGTACGTTGTATTCGGTGCTGGTATTATCATGTTATGGTTTTTTACAATGTATAAGCTATGCCGTGCTGTAATATGACGTACTAAGCATCGTAAAATCAAAATTCTAGAGAAAATTCGATGAACGTAGCCACATGAAAAAAAAAAAAAAACATGGAGGAGGGATAAGGGTTGTCCTCTTGCCCTATTCATGACAAGCGGGTTCGAAGTCTAGGTCATGTATCCTTATGCTTTTTTTTTTTTAATATTTTACTCTTCAGTAAAACATGAAACGAGTCGAGATAATATTGCGTGAAATGTGTCTCACAAATTTGGTATATTTTGCCTGTCATTGTAACAAAAAAAGACTTATAGCGAAGTACGCTTCAGTTGTGGAATAATCTTCTTCGAAATTATCAGTTTGATCATATTGAATCAAAATTACTCAGCCTATTTATGCAAACTTAATACGCGAAACTAATGAGAAAGAGCAAGAACTAATTATTTGGTTTATAATGGGAACAGTGGCATGAAGTTAGCGTCAAATTTCTAAGAATAAAATACCACAAACACATTTTTCACAATGATAGCCTAAACTAGCATACAGGATCTGAAAGGCAGTGGAAATTAAAGGGGTACAACAGAATCGCAAAATATCTATGTTTTTCTATTTTGGTTACCGCGATTTCGTTCCCATTTTTACCAGATTATTGATCGATCATCTACTCATCTTCTTCCATCCCTTACGAATTTAAATATCACGGTTAACCTTTCCCTTTAATGTTGTCATTTGCTTACTGTTGTAGTGTGCATGATGGGGTGTAAGGCCAGCACGGGCGTTGGCGGTGGGGAGGGGCTGTAATTGATCGCATTATATTCATTACAGCTACTTTCCGGTTTGAATCCTGTTGATGAAGGCTAGGGCCTGTCCCACAGAAGTGATCGTTGTGGAGACACTACGAACTTCTTTTTAGTACCATCAGCCACCATGCGCAGGTCCAATCGGCTTTAAGTCGTGAATTATCGCGTCTGTCGCCAACAAATATACGTGACAAATTTTGTTCGCCGTTGGTTTCTCAACAAGACTGTTAGTCGGCGTCAGTTTGGTTGCGTCATGACCGTATGCCTGTCTTCTCTTGTCGCGACAAGGTGCTTATCGTGATTATCGCAGAAGAACTTTTTAGCAGAGCGGAACGGCGGCCAGTTGTAGGTTGTCGCGCTCCAGCGTACGTTGCACGCATCGCTGAAGCTTAACGGCCGTTGCAATTTAAGCCGCTACGGCCACTGTCGCCACCTACATTCACCAAAATCAGGATCGGCCTCCCATTCAGATACTGTACAGTCGCCGCTAATTTTTCAAATTTTCAAAAATCACTTACGACCCAAATTATGATGCGCGACTGAGAGGACTATCACGAACCTATAGAGACAGGCCGCCATCAGATAGAAAACACTCGATCGCCTGTGTCAGTCGCAAGGATCGCCACAGTGCACAAGTTCATATTTTGGTTGATTTTAAGCTGCGACAAGAGAAGTCGAGCCGCGAGATGCGCGAAGGTCGAGGCTATTGTATTATCGGATACAAGCTATTGTAAGTCTATAATTGTTTCGTGGAAGCAAGTCCTTGTCGTAGCCTATCGTAGACAGAGTCGCAGATACGTATATGATCTTCGGTCACCTACGATTCTGGCAGGTTCTAACATGCATAGGTTGTCGCCACAACGATCGCCTTCTGTGGGACAGGCCCTTAAGTTTGACAATATTGTGAATGGGATTTTGTGAATAACACAACATATTGCATTGTACTGGCAACACATTATGACATTCGACCACTGCGTTCGTTTGCTAAGTTATGACGCTTCGATCACCCCATCGGGTTCAATATCAATTTTCCAATAGCATCATTGTAGCTTAATCCGGTCAATCGTGGAATTTGTCTGTTCTCATATTAGACATGAATACTAGATGATAATATTACTTCGCGTCTGTTCGTTATTAGAATATCATGTCAACAATAATAATGGTAAAACTAAGCCATTTACTACCTCCCCCCCCCCACGCCGGGTTTGCATCTTCTTCGCTTGTTAAACATGCACAGAGACAATGGGATGGCACTGACAGACAGATAGACCGGTCTCATATCGCATTGTCATTATAATAATCATCACGCTTGACTTGCACTACTGGCAATAATGCCACTTCAACGGATCTTGCGACCATCAGACCCTCAACCTTCCCCCACAAATCGGACCACGGGGACCCTCTCTTTAATTACTGACCACCGGCATAGGGGGACAGAAAAGAAAAGGAAAAAGTACGAACATCATTATAACAAAATATGTAACCAAATTACTTGCGTTACGGTGCAAGCTTTGTAAACCAGCCATTCGTCTGCATTATTATTATGATGTGCTGGCAGAATTGATCATAGGAGACCATGAATATCATAATAGGCAAGGCAAAGTGTATGGGTCTGTGGTGTGAGATACAGCCTGCTGTATGACAGCGGGCAAGAATCTCTGGGCAGCCGACTCTAGCGTATCATTATGCGAGCTGTAATTATGCCGAGAGGAAGATCAGAAGATGGCACTCAAAATGGCCTTGCCTCTCTGCACATGCGCAGTGCATTATAGAGGCAGGGGAGAATGAATAGCTTCATGGTTTACGTGCGTTCTATTGCACTGTAATCTTCCCGCTATGTTTGCACGTAATACCAGGCAGTCGGCAAAATTTCGTCACGAACTTTCCTCCAAATTCAAGTTATTTCTCGCGAATGAAAATCACCCACAAAGTTGATATTCACGGAAGGTATTCTATAATAGTTGCAGATTCTGCCCATTTGGGGAATTTCACAGGAGACTTTTCGTTTATTCGTTAGAAGGGTTTTAATTGGCAAATGTCGGGCGGAGGGGGTGAAAAATGGCCGTTTGGGATGGGGTGGAAAACATAACGAAATCTAAAACATACCTTAGATTTGCGCTTCTTGCGGCCTGGGGGTGCAGGTCCTGTACCTCCTTCAATTTCTTTTCGCCTGCAAACAAGAAAAATACGAAAAATAACCCTCTTTGTCGATAGAAAACTAAACGCCTTTCATGGACATTTCACCCGGCTCCCAATAGCTCTTCAAACCATCACACACACAATACACACGATCCCAGCACACGTATCAGCTATGCCAGCAATGCACGTACATTGCATCGTACACCAAACTCTAAAGTTATTAACGTTCCGAGTTCGCGCGCCATTTTGGAAAGAGATTTTTTCCCTCTCCTTTCCTCTCCCTCTCTCTCTCCCTTTACTCTTTTCCATGCGCAGACTATAATATCGAGTTAATAACGGTTTTCCCTCTTCCCATAATCGCGTGTGTGACTCACCGCTTTTTGAACGACTCCAGCAGTCTTTTGTCGATTATGTTATCCTCTGGCTCCCAAGTGCTATACCTGTAAGAAAAAGAAAAAAACATATAAGAAACCATAGAACAGACTGAACAACAAGGCACCCGACAATAATGTTGCTTTACAAGTTTTCTGTGTCCGTTTTTGGCGGGACAAGGTTTTGATGTAACAAAAAAGCAACCCTGGAAGATTTGGAAGTTAATACTTACTTAATGGACCATCCTTTCCACTTGACCAGGTATTCAGCTTTGCCCTGTGGATATAAAGAAAGAGAAAAGAGAGAAACATTAAAAGACGAACAAAACAAAACAATACTAGAGTCAAAAAGAGCGGAGTGGAATGATGAGGAGAAATCGATAAGTAGGGAAGGAGGAATGCAAAGGAAAGAGCATTCATGGAGAAAAGGGAGTAATTATTGTTCGATTGATGGGTTATTGTCTGAAATGTTAATTTAGTGTGTTGAGATGGGTCTCAACAATTGAGATGATTTAGAAGAAGATGATAATAAGTGAGGGAGAAGAAGAAACGGATAAAGAGAAGTTTCAGAACAGAGAATGGAGAAAGAAGAAGAGAGGAAGAAAGGAAGGGAAGACAGAAAAAAAGAAGGTGAAAGAGAAGAAGAAAAAGAAGAAAAGGGAGGAGAGGAAGAAGAGGAAGGAACCAGATAAGTGTGGAGTAGGGAGTAGAAGAAAAAGACGAAAATGAGAAAGTTGAACTTTGACGAAGAAAAGAAAAAAGGGCGAAGAAAAGAAAAGAAGAAGAGGAGGGGATTGGAATATAGTTGAGAAGAAAAAAAAGAGGAGGAGGAGAAGGTGAAGAAGAATAATTACCCTTCGAATTCGTCTGTTTAGAAGTGACTCCGCTGCATACACCCTCTCTCCTATATCACTCAGCTCCATGGTGGAAATGGCGGCTTTTTTCTTCTTCATGCAGACCCGGATAAACAAGAAGGCCTAAGCGGGGCCGGGCCCTGTCGGAATGCCGGGGCTGCTGCCGAGGCGACGCCCGCTGCTTACACCAACAAAACACACACACGCCTAGCTTGGGCTGAGTTAGCTCGAGTATGCTAGCAGGCTGTCAGGCTAGCTTTGCCCCAGTGTGTTTGGCCTCGATTCGTGAGTGTAGTGTGGCTGGCTGAGGTCAAACCGGGACACACCTCAATCACAACACCCTTGTCCAAGATAAGGAGCTCCCCGTTATTGTGCGGGTATGCAGAAGAAAAGACAAGGCTGCCCTGCTATGATACGTCTGTCTTTTGCCGACAAGTCTGGTTCTAGCTTCAACTCAACTCAGTTCGTTCGTTCGCAGGCGAAGAGAGTTTTTCCTTATCCTAAACACTGCGCAGTGGCAATAAGGGAGTGCCGCCACTTTGCTATGAGAAGGAAAAAAGCGAAAAGCCTTCAATTTCGTTCGACAGTGCTATACATTTCTCGATGCAAAACTCGTATGTACGGCCACATGCATGACTACGACCTCGCTGTGTATTCCCAGCTCTGCGAATGCGCAAAGGAACAATGTCGGAGCAATTTACGACGCTGGCGGGTATTTGATGCGTTGCAGAGAGTAATGTTGACAACAGCTAGCCTTGCTTATAGGCAGCCTCGCTGAAGAGCTCGGTTCAATATTCCATGAGTGGGCCCTGTCCGCATTACACAGGAAACGCATTAAAAAGAAAAAGAGGCACGGAGTCCCTTCGCTCTCAGCAGCTAGCTAGCACAAGCTTCCCGTAATAACTATACACGAATACACAGAAAATCCAGGCTTGTATGCATGCACAGTGAATCTATGCATGCATTGGCCAAGCTGCGCAGATCGAAGCGTAACAAGCACAGAGCGGCTGCCCACACGGCGGGGGTAGGTATACTGTGCGTGTGCCTCATAACCCGCTGCAATGCTGGCTCGTTTTCGCTCTCTCTTCTTCTCTCTCCCTCTCCCTATCTCAGCCGCTTCACATAGTAATGCATAGGGCGTCGGTTTATTAGTGTCAAGACACAGGCATGGTGATAGAAACGGGGGAAATTCGATCTAACAGAGAGCCTTTAGAGGCTCCCAGCCATATACTTCATCATGGAGACGTGATAACTTGGGATTTCAAGCGAGATTCGATCGACATTTCATTCTATCTCTCCTCTTTATTTCCCGCTACTCTATCTCTCTTCCTCAGATCGTTCTTTCTTGAATGTTTGATGAGAAAATACATCGGACCTGCATCGCAATCGGGAGAGAAACACGAATGAAAAGAGACCCTGCGAATACTATGCGTCACTTCTTCAAACATTTACATCATCAACATACCATTGTTCTTCTATCTTCTTTTCAATCACCTTATTTCATATGGAAATCTGAGACAGTATTTTGTCGGTCTTATCAAACTGTGTCCTTTCCCCCTTCCTAACTGGTTTCTCTCAAAAGTCCCAACATCCCGCAAAAGTCATACCCGTTATCTTATTTTACCCTTCCCCATCTTACTCCCATTGTTGAAGATTTTAAAAGGATGTTACAATTGCATCGAAGAAGCAAATCGTTTGAAAAGCATTACTAAAACGTAAAAACGAAATCTGTTCTTTTTTCTTTAATGTTAGCGAAACCACTAAAATATGAAAACGGGAGTATAAATAATTGTCTGAAATCTATTATTTTGTATGAAAAGAGTTTAGAAAACATTTTAGTCAACAGATCTGGAAATACAAAGTATTTTACTTAACAAAAAAGTACACAAAGTTTCTGATTACCATTTTTTTTTACAAGGAAAATTGGTTTGATATATATACCTAGCTGGAATGTATTCTAAGATTGTGACGAATGATCAAGAAAAATAAAATTTCATTCAATCAAACATTCATACAGAAACCGAAAATCACTTCAACGACTACACGTTTCGACATTATCGAAATTTCCAACTATGTTATTTCAATCCTGTCTTTGAAACATGTTGTGGTGATAAAATATGAAGTTATTTCTGAATATCTGTCTGTAACTTAAAAAAAAGAAAGAAGATAAAACGAAACCTAGACATTCTAGTTACAAGTCGAGCATAATGTAATCTTTATCCAGTTCAAGTGATATAATATTGCAAAGTTGACTTATAATCATTGATAATAACTTGGATAATGTATGAGCAGTAAAGTTAAAGTTTTAAAACTCTATAAAAACCTACATTTTGTTTTCACTTTGAATTATTTATACAAATCAGTACGATTATTGATAATCACTAAAATATGTGAACAAGGTGCATGCACAAAAAGATAATAAACCCCTCCCAAAAAGTTCCGCAAATCGACTTTTGGCCATGATAGCTCTTGAGGTGCGCTTTAGTTATTCCTGATATTCGTACCATTGGAAAGATAATTTATTCACCTTTTTATTGATATCCTATTTATAATGATTGTGTCATGCTTCAATGCACAGAATATCAGAATATGGAGAAAAGTAAAAAGTCCAATGTTGTAAAATGCACTTTTATTGATCACATTGAAGTTCCTCAACTCGACTTTAGACCCTAATAACGTTTGTAGTAATTTATAATTTTTATTGAATTTGAACTATTGTCAAGTTCAGTTATTCCTCTTTTTATTGAAACATTATTTGTCATGGTGATGTCATGCCCGGGTCCACAGAACACCTGAATACCTCCTGAATGCAAGGCAAAGCGAAAGATAATGTTCAGTTTGAATATTCTGTAACACAACTTTGCAGCTTGATACATTTTAATGTGGATTTTTATCACTATCAATTTGTATAGCATTGAAAAGTTCATTTATTCTTCTTTTTATTGATACCCTATTTGTAATGGTAACCCCATGTTTGAATGCACATAATTCAAGAATAATTATATAGCAAAGTAAAAAGTGAAAAGTTGCAAAATGCATTGTTATTGCTCAAATTCGGTAACTCGCAACAGACAATAACACTCACAATAGGCATTCAATTTGCAACATTTGACTTCTGACTTGTCCTAAGATTCAGGTGATCTGTGCATACAAGAACAACAATATTGTTACAATTAGGGTATCATCAAGAAGTGGAATAAATGAGCTTGAAAACTGTAAAAATTTCAATCAAAATACCCCAAAAGTTACCAAAGCATAAAGTTGGGATTCGGAATTTAATTTGATCAATAAAAATGCATTTTGCAACATTTGACTTTTTACTTTTCTCCATATTCTGATATTTTGTGCATTTAAGCATGACACAATCTTTACAAATATGATATCAATAAAAAAGGGAATAAATTATCTTTCCAATAGTATGAATATCAGGAATAACTAAAGCATACCTGAAAAGTTATCATTGCCCAAAGTCGATTTGCGAAACTTTTTGTTAGGGGTTTAGTTTAAATTGGCAAAACATGCAACAACAAAAAAGAAACTTTATTTTTATATATTTGTATATCATGGATGAAAATGTAAACGGATAACAAAAGTTGCTCACATTTTTTTTAAATTTGCAAATGTCTCTCTTTTAATCTCGTTAATTTTTATCATTCTTAAATAACTTATTTCGTCGAATTGTGATTCCATGTTTCCTTCAAAACATAACCACCATCACAACCATCATCATCATCATCATCATCATCATCATCATCACCAGCATTAACATGCAGCAAAGATAAGATTATTTATTTTTGTTTATTTTCTCCCTTTTTTTCTTTTTTAAAACTCTGCGTGTTCTTTGTCTCTTCTTGTTCTCTGTCTTACTCTATCGGCCTTTGTCTCCACATGCGTTCTCATATGCACATACCGCTTTTTTTTTAATGGTGTACACGCATGTACATAATTATATCGTTGCATATTACTATGGACAGACCGAGATAATGAAAGGATTTCGTATAATTTTATTATTCAAATCTTTTTGGGGCATCAAAATTTTAAGACAGAATGTGTATAGGCCTACCTTTTATACGTGGGTGAAAAGTCCTATTTTGCAAATATCGAGTGAAGGAGTGAAAAGGACAGTTTGGGTACTTTGGAGAGGTATTTTTATATCATGCATTAAAAAGAACTAAAACAATGTCAAACATAACATTATGTACGTCATTTACGTTAGTTCTGGGGCTTCATGTGGCCTGCATATGTCTGTAAAAAAGTACCTCCGTCAAGTTCTTTTCACCTGCAAACATAAAAAATACGAAATATAAATTGTTAACAACAGATTTTTAAAAAAAAATTAAAAAAAAGACAAATCAAATTACTGAGTTGAGGGATGATTGACCTATTATTCTCATTTGAATTTCGTATTAAATATGTCATCACTAATTCTTTAAAAAATATCATTTTTACATGATATCTGATTTAAAAAAAAAAAAAGAGGATTTCTTTTTGCCATGTTCCACTGTTCACTTTGCAGCATTATATTTAAAATTTGCATTCATGTTCTCATTTTGCAAAGCAATACATTCTGCAACAAATTTAGAAGTATATTTGTTGAGGATTCGTGGTTAAACATGGATTTGTGTTTATAGTGCAATATTTATGCGGTTCCCCAAAAAATATGAATGTATTATTGTACAAGCAATTACGAAATTTTATCAAAACGCGAAGCAAATATAATGTACTCTTTGAACTTACAACAAACATGACATATTTCAAGACTAATGCAGGCCCATGATTGATATAAAAGCCAAAGGTCTATATGGTATAATCTTTACTGGTACCTTATTTGGAATCCTATATACAACGTAAATAATAATGGAATAAAGGAAGACATGAAAATGGTATAATTTTTGAGGTACCACTTTTTCACATTGAAAAGGGCATACCACAAGCAAATAGCGTCAGCAAATTTTATCAGAAATTTACTGGAGAACATTACTGCTATATGCCAATCCAACCAATGCAAATTCATAATGGGGGCCAGAGTGAATAGCCTATTGCAATTCCATTTTATTCCTTATAAAACATAATGATACATTCATATAATATAAAACTCTCAAAAAATGAATTAAGTTAGAGGATATGACAATACTTTTGTTGAATTTTGCAGAGGAGAATAAAAACCTTTTAATTTTTTTTTAATGCAAGCTTTCCATCCTCAGTGAAAAGCGCATTACTAATTAAATTTACTGTCATGACTATATTATTTCAATCGAAATCCTACCATCAAACCGATTATTTTGCTTTCAGTGACATATCACAGAGGGGGGGGGGGGCAATATTTGATGCTCTCATTCCAAGCGTCTATACCAAAATAACTTCCTTATGTTTAATGTTATTGGTTGATCATAAAATTCGTTATTTTTGGTTCTTTTTACTAACCGAATTGCTTAATTTCATTCCAAGAGGTGTATGAGCAACACAGGGGCGTTAATGCCTTGCTGCCAGATAAATTTATCCCTCCCCCAAGAAAAAAAGAAAAAAGGTTGTTTGTGCATCCACTCCTCTCATCACTCTGCTCATCACGCCACTGTGTGTCCATAAAATACGAACCCCCCCCCAAAAAAAAAAAAAAAAAAAAAAAAAAAAAAAAAATGTATATTATAATCAACCACTAGCATGACTAGTGTTGATGCAACATTTTTGATGGAATGTCTAATGTTGTTTGTTGAAGATATTATGAATGTGTGTTGTCATACCTTACGAAAGGTACGCAGGAGTCTGTATTGGGGGTTACAATCAAGTGAGGTATACAGGCAGCCTGCATGACTCTTTCCTTCGTTCCCTTGCTTTCTCGGTCGTCACTGCTGCTCTGGAAATGGAGAGGAAATTAAATCTGACTATTAATCTCTCATTCATGACTCAATTTTACTCTCTCTTATCCCCTGCTAGGGATATGATCCGTATGCTTCCCGAGTACGATTACTAGAGCCATTTCCACCAGCATGTTGTCCGTGTACTTACCCAACCAGGGTTTATGGACAGGATGAAGGGGTATGGCTGCATGCATGAGGCGTCCATTGTTCGGGAAGGACTGCTCCTATATATTTGGCCGTGAACTGACCAATAAAGCAATTGGGTGCTACGTGTCCTCCTCATTTTCATGACTTTCTTTATCATGCTTACATTTTTTTTTCCACAAGCGTTTGAGACTCGTAATTACAACCAAATAATTGGTTTTAATGAAGGTGACAAAATTATATATATATATATATATATATTTTGCGTAAGTATTAACACTGAAAAACCATGCAGAGGAGTTTTAGAGTTTTAGAGCCTTTGTAACATCGGATAACATCAGCCTGAGATAGATTGTCTAATGGAATAGCATCATGGAAGAGGGGATAATGCCAGTGCGGACGAGAAGACAAAAATATACATGTATACTGTCTTGCAATCATTAAGCACACTTCTCTTCAACATGCTCAATGGCATAACTTTATCTCAGTCTTAATGTTTTGTTAAAGCTCAAATGAAAAAGATCGTACCAGGAAAACTATCCCCGGACAATTACCCCTGCATAAATACACTCATATATATGGTCAGGGTTGGGTGTAGGGTTAGATGTTAGACTTTTGTAGGCGTAGTTGTCCTAGAACCAAAAACGTAACACATTTCAAGTTATTTTATCTTCTGGAATAATTTTTTGAAAGATCCAACAAAATAAATGAATAATAATAAAATAAGGGACAATTTACGGGGGAGCTACAGGAATAGTAAAAATGTTAATGACTAATAAAGGAAGAAGAGGAAAAAGGAAAATGCTCAAATTGAAGTAATCTAGAACAATGACAAGAAAATGCACATTAATCAAAACCTAGCTTGCATGGATATAATATTTTGCGATAAACGTTACAATGAAAATTATATAGGCGGTGCTGCAACAGAGGAGCTCCTTCAAAATTAATGTATACCCGGAAACAATTCATAAACATATTACGAGGAAACTATTAATTATGCAGATCCAATTATTTGTTTCTGTTAATCCTAACATATGAAATTTCAGGATTAGTCAAGGATGCTCCAAAGTGTAGGATTTCTGAATATCGAAATAAATCAGTTTCAAAACAAAACCATTACATCTAAACAATACAACATTCTAGTTTCGAAATTGAAGCAGCAATTATTTTTATCAAATTTAATAATACTGTTATGTGAGTATGTTTGGCGCATAATGACTTGGAGGAAGTGATTATGAGCATATAGTTTTGCTATAAAACAGATTAATACTAGACACATCGTCTGAACGGAATAAGCTAATGAAAGAGGAACCTCCGATTTTCACAGGCCTTTGTGAAAACTTAAATACATTAAATTCTCAGTTTTTAATATATTGATTTTAAGTTCCTGATAAAAAACAATCAAGTGACTTGAAAGCAAATACGAATGCGACTGTATAATAACCATGATAACCCTCTCCCAAAACTATAACGACTTTGAACTAAACATCAGACTGCAGAATATTTCCTTTAAAACAATGAGTATACCTCGATGTTAAAATACAAACAAAAGTCAGCATAAAAAATAATGATCGGAAATAAATTTTGTACCTTAATTATTTATAGTGACCATTAAATAAATAAACATGAGCAGACCAGTAAAAAACGATGAAGAAAAGGCTAAAATGTATATACACTTAGGAGAAAGTTGACATTTAGGGTTCAAATTCATTGTAAACGGTGATTGAGCCTTATCTTGTTGAAAACTCTTTTACATGGCATTTCGTTGATAATTCTTTAGTTAACATGCTTATATAGAACGTGCGAATATTGTAGACAGTAACAGTAAAAAAAAAAAAAAAAAAAAAAAAAAAAAAAAAAAAAAAAAAAAAAAAAAAAAAAAAAAAACATAATTTAGGCAGTAATATTTTGCTTCTCATGCATAATTCACATTATACACGAAGAGAAGAATACGTTGAAAAATATGCACCATGTACGAAATTATCATTATACTTATGACACGATGTTAGATAGATAGATAGATAGATAGATAGATAGATAGATAGATAGATAGATAAATGATTTATTCAAATCAAAACATATTAAAAAAATAAGTGTACATATCTCCATGCTTCGTAGTTTGAACACTAAATTGTGCATTGGATTACAAAAGTATTTTCACAACGTAAAATTCCATAAAAATGATAATTAAATTAATATGACAATGGCGTTGATCCGCCACGCCACGACATTCACCAGTGTTGCACGAAACAATAAGAATAATAATGTTGATTGATAATGAACGAGTATGACCTCCATTTTATGGTTTGGTCAAAGTTGATAATTCATTGGCCGAATTCATTGCATCATGACTTGTGCATAGTCGGTTGAGAGCAAAATGGACTAATCACTTCGTTAGATTTTACTATGCATAATATACATTTCCTTCTGACTCGCATTGGAAAATATCATTTCTGTAATATTTTTTTGTTGTCTTCAGTGTGCTTTTAGTTGATGAGTCGTTTTTGAAACTTTTCTTTTAACTTTTTATGGGGCTCCTTGATATTGGCAAATTATTTAAGAATGGCTGATTTCATGGACAACTCTCCATTTGTTTGGTACACAGACTTAAATATTTCCCCTATCTTTCTAATATTTCTGATTGTCTCCTTGTGGTTTTAGATGTGAAATATATAATTCCATGCAACACGTTTAGGTTGAGCTCAGAAGGGGGTAAGATCATGTGCACATTGAAAGATAGGCCTAATGATGAAAATCTGTAAATTTGTATACAAAATGTTTCTCTATGTGTCTCTTTCTTGCTTTCTTAACCAATAAACAGGACTGGTCTCTCGACATTATACATAACCGTGTTTTAGTCTGAATGATCCGGTTGGCATATTATAAGCCCTACACACATGACATAGGCCTCATTAACTTATTCATAAAATAAAGGCATATTCCTCACGTGTAGAAATTACGAAAAATTCGAAATTAACATGATATGGACCTATAGCTTCTAATTTGACAGAAAAGGACACATGAAAATTACAAATAAAGAAAAGGTATAGGCCTATATAGGCTATACAAGAAAGCTAATATAACTCGAGATGAGTATTGCCTTCTTTATCATGTCTATAACAAGCACTACAACATCTGAACATGCATGACAACCATGCAGAGAAGAAAATTCAATAAAAATGGGGAAAGTGCCGTTATTGAATGATTTCTACTATTTTACGAGGCAGGAATGTGACCCCATGTCAATGACGTTGGAAGTTGGGTTTCCGATCGAAAGTCGAGTGGGGATGGATTTTGGTTGAAAACTAAAAACAAAAGATAATTTCTGACCTTAAACTTTTTGTACGTAAGTAAACTATTTTTCAAGCTGACAAAACCATGGCAATGTTGAATGGCACAGCAAAACTAGAAGCAATAAATGATATACTTACCTGACTATGCCTAACGAAATAGAAATTGTATATCTAGATTTGATTCTGGCTCAAGAATCATCACTTCAAATGCTTTGGGTAAATTCACTTTTATCATGTAACCACATTGCTTTATACAAGATAATGTGGAATGTATACATATTTTGACTGAAAATGTTGGCAAATTATTTTGCATGAAAGATATTATTGAAACGGTTAACTATTGATTACCCCGAGGTATTAGAAACCAGAGTGTACCTCTGTCTGTCATTGATAAAAGATATTCAACGTACATGCAAGTCGCAATTTTAATATCAAATTTACTCCGAGAAAAATGAAAAAACTATACAGGATGCCATTTGGCGGATGTGTGTGTTGGGGCTGGGCGGGGGGGTGGGGGTATCAGGGTCTGTGGGTAGAAGGCGCCAAGAAAGCGCGCATGTTGTTTCTGAGACGAGTGGGCGGAAGTTTTCTCTGCCGAATGAAGGTACGAGGAATTTCTGACAACTTTAATTTCCCCCTTGGAATATCTCTAGCCTCTCAGGTTTCAAATTCGAAACTTGAACGCAAAGTTTTTGATTAGATTAATGCACATAAGCTAAGGCCATTACCCTCTCTCCTCAACAAACGTCATGAACGTTATTTCACATTTTAAAGGTCAATGTAGATATGGTAATAGTCGCAAGAGTATAAGGTCATGATCATGAACCGTTGAATGATAAGAACCTTCCAAAAAGCCCCTTTGTTTAAAAAAAATGGAGGATATTATTCTATACTCTATACGCCATTCACGCATACGTTCAATTAATTCTTACGTATATTCTCTAGTAATATTGGATTATTATTTTATGAGGGTTGATTTCTATTATAGCACTAGCAGGGAAGGTATAGTGTACATGTGCAACGAATGAGGTGTAAGCCTATAAACCGGTTTACTTCAAACCCAAGCGTCGGAGATGGTGCACCTAAAATGCTAAATATGCAATATGATATCTGGATTTTACTGTACGAGTGAATGTTATGATAGCGGATTGGAAATGACAGTGCTTGTGTAATTGATTGCAGCAGGACCGTCTGAGTCTGTTTTAATCTCGTCCCATGTACATGTATGATAAACAAAACCCAACAAGCCGCATACATGATCAGGCGGCCATATTATTCCCAAAACGAATTGGCCTGCATGGCGCGGAAACGAATGATATTCTTGCCGCTTGACTGTCAGACGATATAAATAGTTGCGAGGCCACAACCATCACATCTGGTAACTTTATGTGCACAGAAATGCATTGCAGATGAATCCCGCTGCCTGCCCGTGTATTTTTTTTTTCTTTTTAGCAGAGCTGACCTTTTGCCGCCCGTGCACTTTATGCAAATCTCTCCCCGACTTATCGCGTTATCCCCGTCCGCACGGGCCTGCGCTGTTGTGTACACCCTATTATAAAGTGCACACAGCTACAATGGCTTACGAGAACAGTAGGGTTAGCGCGATGCCGAGGTCCAAGGCAGCCGTAAGTTTGGGGTACCATTAGCGGGGACTAAGCGGTGGGTCTGAGGATCTGAGGTCGGATGGGGGTGACTCAACGGGGTCGCAATAAACGAGGGGGAATGTGAGGAAATATGTCGGGAAAGTTTATTTAAAGATACTGATTACACTTAAATATATTATTGAAGACATGGTGGTTGTTTAAGCTCATTTGGGAGTCAAGGAGGCTAAAAATAAAAGCAAACATAAAACGTAAAGGAATTTACGCCGTTGGGATGTTAAATAGACAAGAAATCATTCGTTTATCTCCAACCGTAGAAACACACGCAACTGCTGTGTGATAAATTGGAACCAGACAGCTATGAAAAAAAAGTTATAGACTGCCCGGGCGGGATTCGAACCCACGACATGTGAATTGCTAGACCATCGCTAAGGGAACTCCGGTGGTCTAGTGGTTTGGACGATGGTCTAGTAATCCACAGGTCTTGGGTTCGAATCCAGCCCGGCATGATTTTTTTTCATAGCTGTCTGGTTCCAGTTTATCACATAGCAGTTGCGTGTGTTTGTACCGTTGGAGACAATGAATAATTTGTCTAAAATCAAACATGTTGCATGAATCAATCATTAGCCTAATATGTCTTGTCGGCATCATGAATGGATATAGAAATCAGAAATGTTCTTGAATGTGTTGGAAAGAAACTGCTGGATAGATGGATGGAATATATACTATGTCACTATGGCAGTACACAGTATATGCTAATCATAACACAATTCATGAAACAGGGGAATTTCAGAGGGGGGATAGAGAGAGAGAGAGAGAGAGGGGGGGGGGTGGGGAGATGGGGGATGTTTGAGATTCAGGTCGTAGAAGAGAGCTATCAGCTCGAAAGTGGCGTCGGATTGGGAAGGTGTCCATTTATGTGGTTCTAAAAAATTTATGACTCTATCCCCACAATTCAATAAGCCAATTACCAATTAATTGTGTTTATGGTCATACTTCTTTATATACACTTTATCCATCCTCATCTTGATTTGATACAAACTGAATATTAAGTGGCTTATAATGCATTGGAGGTGCCACTGGTTTTGCAAAATGAGCTAAAAATATGAATTATTCAGCGTGTTCACATGAGCTGAGGTACGAGGATATTTTCTGAACGTCAAAAGAGAAAAGACACTCGAAAGCGAGTGAACATTCACTTGAAGGAGAAGCGACGGAAAGTATGAATAGTTTTCAAAATGTTTATCAGTTAATGACATGTCCATTTTCTAAAATAGTAATGGAAATGGTAAAACCATTATGAGAATAAAATTTAAAAACTACCAGAGACAACAAGAGACTGAGGGAGAAGAGACAGAGAGAGAGATGGAGAGAGAGAAAGAAAGAGAAGGGCGTTTATTACAGAATGGGGTATACAATTTGTTAACAGTGTGATCTACTGCACTATTTCAAAAATCTTGCATCCACGGCAATTAGACACCATATACAAGAAGATAAAGCAATACGAATCAAATCATGCAATAAAAGACAAATAATATGAATTTCAAAAATTTTAATGAGAAACAATTTGAAAATGTACATATTTTTGTTTTACACATCATGTCCTCAATCGTATTTCGGTTGAAAAGTTTATACAACATGTCTTTTTTTTTTTTTTTTTTTTTTTTTTTTTAATCGAGTGTTTTATTCAATCAAAAACAATCAAAGTGTACATGTCATTAAAAACATTGTGTCAATAATTACAAAGTAATGTTTATAACAGCAATAACAATAATCTTCAGCGGTACATTCCTGGTTAAAGAATTCATAATTATCAATATCTTTAATGGTACAATTTTGGTTGTAAATGTACAAGTACTGTTTACAGAGGTACAATTTTGGTTGAAAAGGTTGCCATGTTTTCAAATGTTTAATTTGGGTTTTAACAGTAACTCAATGTTTCATGAGGTTCAATTTTGGCCGAAAATTTTACACAGTATGTCTTCAAAAATACAATTTTGGTTGAAAGGATATGTCATGTTTTCAAAGGTTTAATTTGGGTTTAAGCAGTTGCACAATGAGAGATGTTTTCAAAGCTACAATTTGGCTTAAATTGTTACACATCATGCCGCTTCCAAAGGTACAATATATGTTGGAAATGGTCTTCAAAACATGTCAAAGGTAAAACTATGTCATGAAGAAAATTTCATGCGTTCACAAAAGCACAATTTTGGTTAAAAAGACACTTTTGTGACAGTTGTTATGTTTTTGAAGAAAATTTTTCGTTAAAAAAGTTCCAGGTAATTTCTACAAAGGTACAATTTTGGTTGAAAATGTTTTGAAGGGGACAGTTTTAGTTAAAATGGTTAAACATCCTCGTCTTCAAAGGATACTGCAAGTCTAAGTATAGAAACGGTGTCACATCATGTATTGAAAAGTACAATTTTGGTTGAAAGGGTTGAACTGTTTTTCGTTTGAAAATATAGGTTTTCCCGTTCAAGTTCATCATTTCCTCCCTCTATTTCATTTATGTGCATTCAAATTCACGCAGCTGCCGCTTTCGTGCCGGTTGGATCATACAAATTTTCCATTCGAGCAAGGCATTTCATTTACGTGGACGCAAATTTTTGTTTGCTGTACTCAATTTCATTAATCGGCACAAACATTTTTGTTCGGTACAAACGAATTCACTATATTTTCATTCAATTGTCAATGTCATGCCCCAATTTCCAGATTCGTTCATTTAATTTAAAACGAAACGGCGACGGGTGTGCTTTGGGGCAAACAATTTCATTAATATGAATTCTATTTCCTACTTCGTGCACTTAATTTAATTAAACTCTTTAATTTTCAGGAATATGACCATATACACACTTTGTGGAGGGATATAGCCCAATCTCCCATTTTGTGATCTTATATCATGTACAAAATTCTCAATGTTCAATCAAGTTTCTACTTTTAAATGTTTTGTATTGGATTTTTCTACCTTTAATTTAGAAATTGAACACACAAACTAGAACTCAAAACCAAATATGACTCAGTCATGCAGCGTACGAATTATAAGATATGAAATCGTTAGACAAGACAGTTTTTGTAATTTTCTGGATGCGCATTAATTTTGTATCATACGCAATACAGATGAATACGGCAGTTCATTACAAGAACAATAAATACTTTGTTCTTGAAAATCCCTCTGATCATTATGGTTGACAATTTCTAGCCATCAATCTCTGGAGAAGCATTCGACTAAAGCTTTTAAACAAACAATAACAAAAAAGATTTTTCACGCTGCAAGATTCGTCTGAGAATGAGTATTCATTTCCGCGTAGGACTCTCTGCCATCGGCGTCCCGTAGTTTCTCGCATTCCGGTAGAAATTGTTCATCGTTTGTACATTGGTCTTTGAAATCGGAGGTCCGCCATTCGTCTGAGAGTCTCGAACGTCTCGAACTGTCTCAAAACCGTCTCAACCTGTCCAAATAGTCTTAATCCGTTTTGTAGTGTCATCATAGTTTTTGGTTATCTAATATTTAAAATTGTATGCACTTATTTACAATTCGTTTGACTATTCATGAATTTGTTTGAACGAAGGAAGACAAATTATGCCGAGGCCAGCTGTAAATCAAAATGAGTGCTTATACATGAAATTGCATGCTCCTAATGTGAATTCGCACTAATGCTATCTAGAATCGTTTGTAAATATATGGAATTTGAGTGAATAAAAATGATTTTGATTGACGATGCGCTAGCGCGATCGCAACTTGCGTTAAATCGTTTGATCCAAATGTGAAATTCGGTGAAGGAAAGATGAAATTGAGCGGGAAAACCTATATTAAAGATCATTTCTACAAAAGCAGATATCATGGCTTTAAAATACAATTTCGTGGTAAAATTTATACATCATACATGTAGTTTCAAAGGAGCTCATCATGAAGCTCATCGTGAACCAGCATGATAAAGCATGGAAGGTGACATCACCATAATATGAACAGGTGAAATGGATAAGGTGAGAAGTTTCAAAGGTAAATTTTGGTTAAATTTGGTTGAAAATGTTATAGGCCTGTTTTGTTTTTGAAGGTGGAATGTTGATTGAAAATGTTACACGTCATGTTTTCAGAGGCAAAATTTTTGTTGATAATTTCAAAGGAACAATTTTGTTTGAAATGTTACACCCCATGTCTTCAAAAGGTACAATTTTGGTTGCAACGGTATTATTTTTTTTCAAAGGTATGTGATTCAAATTGTTATACACCATGGCTTCAAAAGGTACAATTTCCGTTTAAAATGTGATTACGTGTTGTCAAAGGACAATTTTGGTTTAAAAAGTTATAATACACTTTTGGTTGAAGATGTATTACCATTCATGTTTTCAGTGGTACAGTTTTGTTTTAAATTTTTAATCACCATATCTTCAAAAGGCACAATTTTTTGGTTACAGTCAGCGTGTTTTTGAAAGGTATAATTTTGATCCAAAAAGTTGCGCACCATTTCTTCAAAGGTACAATTATGTTGGTCCAAAAAGTTACACACCAATTCTTCAAAGGTACAATTTTGTAGTAAAAGTTATTTTGTTTTCAAAGCCGCAAATTTTCCATTCATCATGTTTAATAGTGGTACATTACTTGCCATGCGGATTGAGACGGATTTGGGACTACTTTGAGACGGATTTGAGACGGTTGTGAAACATGTCGAGAAGACGTCTCAGGGACGAAAAAAAAAAAAAAAAAAAGTATCGGAGACGTCTCCGCGAAGGAAAAAAAAGTATCAGAGACGTCTCTGAGTCGGAAAAAAGGGATCGTAGACGTCTCCGCAACGGAACGAAAGAATTTTATCGGAGACGTCACTGCAACGGTAAAAAAAGCATCGGAGACAGCTCTGAGCGCCCGAGTCGCAGGGACGTCTCCACGAAGTGAGATACCATCAGAAGAAAAGCACAATTTTGTAAGTTATCATGTTTTGTGAAACCATTTATAACTATTTTTATGGGGACTGTTTTGACAAACATAAAACACGGAAAAAACACAAAGAAGAGGGAAAAAAGAGTGATAATTGAAGAAAATGATGGAGATAGAGAGATAGATAGATGGAAAGAGATTGAGACGCGAAGACGAGGAGGCAGGAGGAGACAGCGAGAGAGCGGGATAGATGGAGGGTGTCAAGGAGTGACTCGAGAGAAGAGAGAGAGAGAGAGAGAGTGAGAAGAGTGGGGATTTCTAGAGTGAAGGAGGTCTTGGAGGTAGGAATGGTTATTGAGATTTTTTTCTGCAGGATGATCATGTTGCGTGATCATGTTGATGGCCAAAGTAAAGGAGAGGAGTCTTTTTATCTATTTTTTCTTAAAACTTATACATATATAATTATTCATCTTCTCTCGATTCGGTCTTATGTATTCGACGACCTTGAAGTATCATATGTTTAAATCATAAAACTATGTAAATTTGGATTTCAAAGAAAAAAAACAACATCATAAAAACTAATGCAAAATATTGATTCAGCTCCGTGATTCGGTTTTATAAAACATATCCAACGACCTTTAGGTATAAGATTTAAAACTATGTAAATTTAAATTTCAATTACATTAAGAATAAAAATATAATGACTTTAATAGATAATCTTCGTGTAAGTGCAGAAATATTAATATGTTTAGAATGTACATTTTAAACAGTATAATTTGTTTTATAGAGAAAAAATAGAATTATTTCTGTTTGCTATTCAAATCAATCTAAAGTTCGGCTATCAGCCAAGAATTCAGAATTATCTTGATCTGGTATTTACATTTAGATGAGAAAAGCAGTAATTCTATCAAATCCGTCTGCCCTCTCGATAAAAGAGGCCGTATTTCTTATAACGAAACATTGCTTCTTGATACTGCTTTGGAATGCGAGCTCGTTTGAATTCGATTATGAATGAAATTATGGTTGGTTAAATACAAACATTCATCATCATGAAAACACTGCAAAAATAATACACTGCACGCGAAACAAAGGGCTGCCATATGCCAGCGGAATCGACCCCACCGACCCGGGGAGATTTTCGGTCAGCGTGCACCCCTTCCAGCTGCTAATTTCCACAGGCGGCTTTATGGAGGGTCGTACTGGTTAACAAAAAAGAAGACATGGGCTCGATTTATAATGGCGCGTGGGGTAGACATTATCGATCAAGCTTCAACAATGGCCGAAAGCACGATTGGAATATTGCACCCGCTGAATTTTATTGACCCAAGTACAATACAACCAACATATTGATGCACAATCAAGGCTATTTGTGCCCACTGCATGTGGAAGAATGTAATATAGTAATAAGCAGGTAAACCTTGCAATGGGTGTAAGATATGTAAAGCTGATTCAGTGAAGTGGGGGGGGGGGGGGTGAGAGTACAATGAAGGAAAACTATCAAGGAAATCATGAGTGTTGGTAATGACAAAATTTGAAATAAAGAAAAAAGATAGGCTGAACATCTCCAAAACTCCAAATAAAGTTAAAATTAATTCATTAAAAAAAAACAATGTTTGCGTGACTTGTTTTGAAATAGCGTTATGACCCCCATCCCCCCCAAAAAATAACAACAACAACTAAAAAAAAACCCACAAGGGACCATAATATTGGGCGTCACTCTAGGAGGGGGGATGTGGCAAAATTCGAAATAAAAAACAACCACAGAATTGGTGGCCGAAACTTATACTCAAATTGCCTATACGGTGTGTTCCTAAAAAAAGAGGACCGAAGTTCAAAGGTCAGTCATTCCAAAAGTATATGGTTTATTCTTGTGATTTGTTACTAGAATAATA
>CALNVZ010003430.1:14395537-14455398 GCA_940671915.1 Paracentrotus lividus | reverse complement strand
GCACTATTTATTCATTAAACAGCAACATAAAACCCATTAAATTATTTTATTGACATTTTCCATCAATAAAAATGACCTCATCTTTGGTACGCCTCTTCCCAAAAAACCTTGGCTGCATATCATTTACTCGTGTGTACCCTATAGTGGGGGTCATATTTAAAAAATATTGATTTTTTTTGTGTTAATGTAAGAGTTTGATCAACTGATAAAACTGATACCAAGCATTCCTTGTATAAGCAAGGAATTTGCAAACAGGAGTTGAAAAACAGACCCGTGCCGACCCCAATTAACGCGTAATAACAGCAATCTTGTTGAAAAATAATATTTGGGTCCGGGGCGCGATCCCGGATGCCAAAGGATGCCGAAACTGGCAAGCTAGTTATTGTTTACAAGCAGGTCGATCAAAATTAGTGTTTGCATCTTTATAAAGAGACCCCCCTCTCTGTCTTTCTTTCTACCATAGCCCCCCCCCGATTAAAAGCAGGAATGTGGAACTGAATACAAAAACGACTCCCCCCCCCCCCGTGCTTGCTCTTTATTTTGTCACGTCGACGCTCACATAAATAAAAAATAACGGGCAGAGGTTTATACAGAGCAAAAGTTCTTATTTTTGTCTTTTTATTTGACGGTTGATATACGGAAGCACGAAAATGATTATTAAATCCACTGAGTGTACCAAATGTCCGAGTTTCTAGTCTATAAAACGTTCTCCGAGCATTGCGAGTCAGTTTTGACGATTTCAGAGACAGAAGACACCCCTTACAACGTTAATCTAGCCTCCGCTAAAGGGGGCACACGAGTAAATAGACGCCCATAGGCTCACGTGTTAAATTAACGCTCTTCAAAAAACAGAATTCCAAAATTCTGTCGATGGATATCGTTTAATTATCACAGCAAAGTTAAAATTTAAAGGACTCGTAGTTAAGGGACTTATATAAATTTTTGTCAGCTCAAACAAAAATCAAGAATCCTTGAGCGAGACTATGACAAAGAGACGACTTTGTACGCGTGATTTAGTAGATGTACGAAATTGCGAAAAAAGTTTCCTAAAAAATACGCCAAAGTGCCCAATCTTCAACTAAATGGTAAATTATGAAAGAGTAGGACTTATAGCACATATTTATTCATTAAACAGCAACATAAAACCATTAAATTATTTTATATGACCATTTCCCATCAATAAAATGACCTCATCTTTGGTACGACCTTCCCAAAAAACCTTGCGTGCATATCATTTACTCGGTGTGTACCCTCAAGGGTGTGTAGGAATACGCGCAAAAGGAGTTGCGCGCAGTTGCTTCACCAACGCGGGCAAGGAGGAGGAGTATTAGGTTTTGACAGACGTGTATCAATCAGATATGATTATTTACGTCTGGGACCGGACCTTTAACGTCACATCCGAGGACGACTGGGTTTTCGAACCAGGGTCCGTTCCATGTCAGTTTGTAGGCTGATTCAGAGAACTGACAATGAGCGTTACGCTCGACCAATTCCGCAAGGCTTGTCCGAAACCCCCAACAATAGAGGGCTATGGCATCAATGGTAAGGTATAATTATTATGTTACGAATATCACATATTATGCCAATAATTTTGTGCTTGTTTCCAAAGCATGTAAAAAAAGAAGAAAAAAAAAGAAGAAAAAAAAAAAGTTTTCTTTTTTTTCCCTCGAATTTCTGTATATTCTGGATATATTATATTTTGTATTTGTGCCTTCTTGCTCCATGAAAAATGTGTTAGTTACCCGTAAAAAAAAAGAAAGAATAGAGAAAATCGGATCAAAGCGGTTGAGTATAAATTTCATTCTATCGTTTATGTGTATGAAAGGAGCACCGACTTCAGGTTATATCGTCTGTCTACCCCGCCTTCAAATATTTCAACCCACATTCAGAATCTCATTAATTTCACTTTGTTTTCTTGTAAGAGTACCCTATTTCATTATTTCAAAGGCGATACGATAAGAAATTGAAAATTGCGAAAGTGTGAAAGAGAGAGAGAGAGGAGGATATACGAAGAAAGCTTTGCGATGGTGTCATCCGCGTTTCCATGGCAACTCGGCGGTTACTTGCGTACGCATTCCGCTGTTATCGCTCACGGCACAAACGCAAATCGGTTTTCTTCATCTATTCAAAATGCTGTCCGCCCTGAGCGGTGAGAATACCAACGAATACTTCACCTGCATTTCGCATGTATGGTGGCAAAATTCAAGAGATGATTTTTTTTTGTTGTTGTTGTTGAAAGGCGTTACATACGCGAACAGTAATATATTGTATCCCATTCATACAGCATTGCACAGTACATGCGTCAACAATATTAACATGGTAAACAGGTTGCCTGAACAAGAGAGAGAGATAGTCGGAGAGAAAGAGAGAGAGAGAGAGAGAGAGAAAGAAGAGAGAGAAAGAAGAAGAAACATTGTTTAACTAATATCAATTACCACGTTTACACGACCCCCCCCAAATAATAATTATATATAATTATATAGAAATATTATATACCATATTATTACCATGTATAGAGTGCGTAGAAAAAACCACAAAAGCAATAGTTGAGGATAAGGAGCTTTCTTTCTCATATTTATTGAATAGAACCACACTGTTATAAACGCGGTTTAAAAATTTCGCTCTTTAAAAAAAAAAAATGTTTTTTTTTTATAAAATATATTTAAACATTGTTGTTTACACTGTATTAAACAGGTTTTTGTTTAATGGAGGTGTCACATCACCGGGTAAAATGAACAGGTATTCGCCGTTTACCAACAACCAAAATTTGCAACACGGCAATAGAACGGCACGGCCACATAACATTTTTCATCATCTTTTCAACCGGGTCTGTATCGTTCTATACCGGGTCGATACCAGGTCCTAGCAGCCTGGTACCGGTGCTGACCGCGTCCTCAATATGTAGTACATGCTTTACTATTGTCGCGTGCGATTACACTTGCCCACCGGCCTTACGCTCTCTGACAAGAAAGAAAATTGTTTTCTTCGCCGGGTGACTCACCGTTTTACACCGTTCGCAAACGTGCAAAACAGGTTGATGCGAACGACGGGAACGGAGGGTGCCCGGTGATGGAACCGTGGGTCGGTAATGACCCGTCAAAAACGTTCACGTCATTTTGTCTTCGGTTCATGCCCGGCGAGTGTTTTGGTGCATGCTCGAGCATGCTCAAAATTTTCGCCGGGCATAAACGCAGGCACGCGGTCGTTGGAGACCGCGTGAAAGGGGCGGTATAATGGCGTTGTGATGAACGGTACGCGGATGTTGCGAGGACGGAACAAAACGCTCCACACCCGTCCACAAAGCGGTCATGCACGGTGATGGACTGGACTGGTGGATCTACCCCCATGGTGTCTTCAAATCACGTATATGGTGTCTTCAATCCGCATTTGATTTCGAAGCTCTCGATCTCATCGCTCTCTTCACAAGCTCAGGCGAGGAATGATATTGCGCTTTTCAAAAGACACAGTATATCTCAGAAATACTTTTAGTGTCATTGTCGGGGAAAGAATTTATTTTGTCCTTTTTATGGACTTTAGTCGAAAGTAATGTCAATTCTTTTTTTTTTTTTTATATTTGTTTTGTTTTTTGACATTAGTTTTAAAGCTTCCTTTAATAACAGCTTTGCAAATAAACATTAGACTACTTTTCCTAAACCTCTATAAATCGCATCCAGAAAAATGTCTACAATCATTCATAATTCTGCTTTTTGTTATTTTTGTTTGATCCATGGATTAGTTTTTTTTGTTTGTTTTCATTGTTTTACACACGACCTTTTAAACGATTTTACTGTAATTAATAAATTAATCAGACTATAAAAGACAATACTTAATATAATTTTTTGTATTAATAAAAATAGATGCAATGAAATTGTATTTTTATATCTGAAAAAACCGCTTTTAAAGATTGCCAAAAAAAATAAAAATACGAATTTCGTTTGCCATCGATTGTTATAATTATGTAATTAATTCAATTTCAGTAAGGGTATATAGTTATGCATGACATACCAAAATTGAACCATTTCAAGGAACCACAAAGATCGGAAATACAAAAAGAGACTTACCAGGATTTCCCGACCGAAAATTTAGGTAAAAACAGCGCCTAAAATTGAGAATTAGGGGGCTTTGCCCCCCCTTATCGCCGCCCTCCCAGAATAAATAAATAATAACATTAATGACTTGTATATGAATGGATGGAGTGGCCGTATGGAACGACTCTACCCATGGTTGTTGTTTTAATAATGATGGGATGGACGCCCAAAGACAAAACGCAGGACCCCTATCAATAATTATAATCAAGACATACAAATAATAGTATTAAAAAATGAAGAACTTTGTGGGGAATAAACAAACTTTGAGGGCCTACCCACTTTTCAGAACTCTAATTTAGACAATTAAAGTGACCATTCGATATTGTATAAATAAATATTAGTAAAAGTGTATAATTAAACAGAATTGATGAAACGAGGCTTAAAGTAAATGAAACAAATGCGACAAAATATGGGCCCCCTATAAAACTATGATTTCCGAGTAAACAGCCCCAAATAAAGTGATACTCATCTCCCTGTTTATGTCATATGATTTAATTCTCATGGTATATAATACTTTTGTTTCGTAAAATATTACTCTGGGTAATTAGTTTTTATACTCAAAATCATTCAGTTATTGATTGATTTTGTTGGTAAACAATCAAGGGGACAACCGATTTAAAATGTAGTTTTCACGTATGGTTTCATGTAAGGCCACTAGGAGTTGGCAGGTTTAGCCACAAGGGGTCGTACTTGATGCTGAAAAGGAAAGGAGGGGGGCGGGGGGGTTGGTGATCGATTCATGTGCCCGACCTCTGACGGTTCATCTCCGTCCTGCAACGGCATGAACGGGTGCGGCGTCCTCATTCAGTCCTTTTACCGCCCTTTTAACGACTGGTTCCGGTTTAAGACCGGTTCTGAATACCGGTCATCCATCCGGTAAATACCCGGCAAGAGTTCGGCCGTTCTTGAAAATCCTACGTGAACGGGGTGCCAGCGAGCTCTCATGAAACGTGTTGGACGGGCTTCACCGTTTCAACCGTGTGCCTCACCGTTTGCCGCCGTGTGCATAAATTTGGCCAGAACCGGTGGCGACGGTGGGCAACACGGTGCATTGTGACACCTGCATTAACAGGCCGGCGCCGAGGCAAATAATAATAATAATAATGTTGCGATTTATATAGCCTAATATGAAACAATTTCATCTCTAAGCGCTTTACAATTTATGTCACGTGATAGTGCATGAGCTAATCGCATCATTCGTTACATGCAAGGTAAATCGGGCAACATTTCAGTCATGGTGAAGAATTATGCCTCACACTAATTTAATTTTGTACTTCAGATGTGGTTGGCTCAGTGGATAGAGCGTTGCCTTTTATCGAATGGTCGTGGAGTTCGAAAACCGGCCGCGTTAACCAAAAGTTGGAGCGTTTTTTTATTTTTGGAGAGAAGCGTTAAACAATACTGTGGATATTTTAACAACCATTAAATCAGGTTTGTTTAAACTTTTAAACAACAAGAGTGTTAAAGTTTATTACCAACTACATGTTGTTTAATTTTTAAACAATTGCTGTGCGATTCACGGTTAACACGCAGTTGTTTAAGATTTTAAACAACTTGTTTAATTTTTTCTAACAGTGCATATATTTTTTTTATTTGGCAATCATTTCAGAAGTTTATGGTTCTTTTTAGGTATATATGTAGATGATTAAAAGCTAAAAGGTTATAGTTAACCCGTTGTGTACTAGCCCGCATATATGCGGGCTGACAAAATAGGAGAACATCCCCGTGTTGATTGCTTTATTTCACTGATTATGCATGAAATATATGAAATTTATTAATTAAAATATTAGACATTCATATTATTCATATGTGTTTTTATTTCACCTTTAAGTGAAAGCAATTTGTTGCAACCATGCTTGACAACCAGATTCATTTGACTTTGAATAAAGGTCTCAGTATTCACGGGGGGGGGGGGGGGGGGTGGAGACAGGGACGGATCTAAGATGAGGGTGGCGGGATTGGGTCCCGCAAAAGCGCCCTTTGTGCCCCCTATAGACGCACCACTAGAAGAGGTGGGGTGGGAGCAGTGCAAGGGGACGCATCGTTTTTTCCTTGTATCAGCCAGTATTTTTTTTTGTATATTGGTAAACGCCACAGTTTTTATTTACGTTTTTTAATGAATGACATGAATTTCTCTGCAAAAATTAGATTCCATCGTTTCTTAAAGGGTTGGTATCTCACTTGGGGAAACTAAATTGAAACAATTTGGACGGATTTGAAACAACTTTGAGACGGTTTTCGGAGACGTAGCGGAGACGTCTCCAAGACGTTTCATGAGTCGCGGAACATACTTTGACGGTTCTTTGAACTGCTTTGAGACAGTTTTGAAAATTGTCGCGGAGACGTCTCCGGCGACTTTTCTAAGTTCGGAGACGTCTAACATTGTATCCGTCGCGGGACATGTCCGCGAATTGAGATACCACCTATCATGCTTATTGTTATCATTGCCACTCAGCAGTGGGAAGTGTAAAAGAGTTGTCAGTTTCTTCAACCGTGGTCTATATGTATGGTGAGTTATTGTTAATTGTTTAAGAAATAAAAATCTTTGGCGGTTGGCATTTTCTTGGCAAAGATGTTAGATTGACAAAATTGCCTTTTACTATGCCTGTTCGGGAAAGCAGCCCTTTCATTTTAACAGTCAAGAAACATTTGGTTCCATATATATAAATGGCATGAATGGAGCCAGAAAGGTTGACCTCAATGAATGAATGATCAGAAGGAAAGGTTGCTTCTAAACCAAAGGCTGATTTTTGCCAGAGGTTTTTTAAAAAGCTCAAATGCTCAATCATTCATGACATCAAAGGAAAATATTTTGTATCACTGCATAGATATGAGTTACTCTTTGACGTAATTAACAATCATTTACAATTATCAAAGCTATAAAATTTAATATGTGCTCTCAAAGTTGGCTTAGGGAGACCGGGGATGGAAGTTACACGGGTCAGTTGTTACAGTTCTAAGTGTGCTAAGTTGGGAACAAGAGAGTTCGTGCTAACTGCATCTATATACAGGCCTACACCTAGCTGTGATGAAATGCCGGTCTTGGAGGTTTCTCGCTTGTTTTAATTAAAAATAAATCAACAAAACCATTTTTACAGTTCCAAGTGAATTTTTGAGCAAAATTAAAATTTGTAATAGTTCTATCAACTGAGGGCACATGATGATAGTCTGGTATTGGTGAATATTAGATACATGTATGTCCTATATACCTGAGCCATGCCCCTTTAATTCTGCCTAATGGCTTTGCTCACTTGATTTTATGTGTAAAATCACCCATGGGGTAGGTTGTTACAACAACCTACCATGTCGATGTAACAACCTACCCAATTAACATTAACATGTAAAATAATTTTGTTTCAATTTCAGGTGTTAATATTTTGATATTTCTATTATTACTTTAGTCTATTCTAGAGCTCTACTTGATCTCACTTAACGATACCAAGAAACTGGAAAAGTTGAAACAAAAGTTATGGTATAAGAGATTTACACATTGTAACAAATTCCCCGTATCATATCAATTCTACTCCAGTGAAATGTAAATCTAACGTATGACATTAAATCTTAACATAAAGACGCGTCCATTTTTGAGGAGGGAACGCAACATTACATTCATGAGTTTAGTGGAAATACATGCAGCTGAGCGGCGCAGAAAATTATACGGCTCTACATCAACAAAACCCGCGCTAACGGCGGGAAGCGACGATTGACAACTGCATGCAATTATTACTTTAGCGTACAAAACTCGCTAAGAAAACTTCCCTGTCGGTAAAATGGTATATTGTCAGTCGATCCGTTCGAGGAAATTAGTCATGGACATGAAATAAATAATTGACTTTTATCATAGTTTTTGTAGGTAGATGCTTCAGACAGATTGGGAAAAGGACATTTTGGCAGCCTATAACACCATTGTGCTAAAGTTGTAATCAGAATCTTTATTTCACATAGATTGATGTTCCTAACGATTAATGATATAAATAGTGATCTTGTCACATCTTGCGAAGACGCCGTCCACATGCGATATGCATGTGATATCGGGAAATATTGACCCATCGTGTAAAGATTCGTTTGTGATAATGTTCAAAGTGACAGGACTTTTTTTTACCAATCGAAATGAATGTACCATATTTGGAAAGCTGAGAATTCAAGCTTTTAAAAACTGCTTGATCATTAAGGTGTAATATATTATGCGTAATCGAGGAAGATGACTATGCAGCGTATGAGCTATTTTGAGAGCAAAATTGGCCATATTGTACAGGAATTTGATCTTACTAGGATTTCGAATTGACACAAGTGACAGGACTTTTTTTCCCCTTTGCAATAAGTTATTCCTATTTTTGAAAAATTCAGACTCTTAGCGTACTTATTCAAGTTGATCATTTCTTTGAAAAGGTAGTTGCTCGCCATAATCAAGAAACAAAGTGAAAAAAAATGTGGGCAAAAAATACAAAAAGTCTATGGCCGCGTTCGCTTTGCGTAGAGTGATAGCGCCCTCTTCCCCTTAAGTTTACAACTAGAATTGATATGGTTTACAATGTAACAATTTACCCCGTATGGTGTAACAACTTACCCCGTATACGGGGTAGGTTGTTACAAAAAAAATGTCTTCATTAATTAAGCTGTAGTTAATTAGTGTTTACATGTTTTCAAGTTTTATGTACCTCAGGTTTTAGCAAACATAATAGGCTAACTACAGACCCAAAATGGAGTGTGTGAGTACTTTCATTAGATTTATCTGGCCCAAAATGTGAATTTTGTAACGTCCATCCCCGGTCTCCCCTACTTTTTTTTTCAGAGACACACTATACAATGATATACCTGTTTATTAACCACTTTCAAAGAAGTGAATATGTCACTCTTAAACTTCGGTTGACCAAATATTTGCATAAATTATTTGTTGGTATCCTGGGTAAGTCACTGAATGGCAAGCATCAGTAACTGTCTTCCTTGAAGTGCAAGAAAACTGAAGATACGTTATCCATAGTTCAAGTTCAAGAAAGAGTTAAAGAAAATGAATTATCGATCCGGACTACATTTATTTCACTGTATAATCATTTTGATATAAATTATTAAATTTCAATATATTATTGTGTTTTCTTTAGGGAAATTGTGGACAAACAATATTGTTACGTCTAGCCTTATTTTGTTCACAAATTTAGGAGCTCCCGATTATTGTATTCAAAAAGATATTTCAATCTTGACTTTACCAAACGACATTTACGTAAATAGATAAGGCCCTGGTTACTATGGTCAATAAGCCTTGACTGAGCACCTCTGGAATTCCTTCGCAAGTGAAGATGCAGAATTCTATTTCTGACAAAAAAAGCAACTAATATATCTATGATAAACAATGGTAAGATGTTGGAGATTTGATGAGAAGGTTATATGACTTTGATGACGTCATGAGGATTATGGTTTTAACCCCGCAATAGAACGCGTAGTAGAAGATTTCCCGCATATTCCCTATGTGGACACCAATGATGGAAAATAAAGAGATAATAATTGTTCGTATTGTCATATTGATATTTTTATGGGTTTTTTTTTTTAGTGCTAAAAACAGTATAGTATTTTTTTTAAATGTGATATTAACGTGTCCACCAGATATCGTATCATTTCAATTAACCTTCTTTTGTTAGGACCCCGTTGCAAATTATCGGCTTTCGAAATTTCGTGGGCCATCCTGCCAAACATAATACGAGACTTGCTCGCTGTTTCAATGTCTTGAACTAGACGAATTAATTAAATATAATAAAAATCAAAAGGCAGTATAGCCTAACACCCTTGTCCTACTAGTATTTGATGCAGCATTTAGATCATGTTGTCTCAAATATCATCGGCGGGGCCAAGATTTGGAAATAGAGGGGGGGGGGCATACGGCAAATTAGAAGGTAGAGGGACACAGTTCTCTCGCATCCCCGCCTGGACCTAAGTAACAAAATAAGTTCCACTTTCTTCTAAGCATTCATGTTTTGGATCACTATAAACCCCATTCTCGCGGCTAATTCACTGAAATATAATTGTGTACCACTTTGCTAAAAATTTGATTCACACTGACACTACTCTCTACAATGTCTACAAGAAATCTCCTGGCTACAGCTCGCTCGCCAACTTTTTACTGGGTTACCCTCCCTTTAAGATGGCTTCACAATCCCTTTAAGATTGCTTTAACGGGAGTGTACGAAGGAAACTGTGTCTTCCTGCTCGGGTAATTAATGATGGAGTTAACTCGGACGCGTCAAGAGAAACACATAATGAACCCCGCAGCAGCATGTCTGACTGCATGCATGCTCTAGCTCTGCCAGAGCCTCAGGCATGGCTGGCGTTCATGTAAAGTAGCCTAAATGGTTGCATGCTTCTATGACCGCCCAGTTCTTCTTTTTAATAAGAGTGTCAAATAATTCAACAGTAATTGTTCAATATTGGTCATCAAAACGCCACAAGATGATATTTTGACATTTTGTTATCTTTTTGTTCATATGATGATGAATAAGCTATGCGTTAATATCTTTGAGGAGGTTCGTCAGGAACACTGTAGCTCTGCTTATAATGTTGATTTTTAATATCAGGAATCCTTCTTACACTCTAAAAACTGAAGTGCTAATTTCTGGGTGCTCGTAAAGTGACTGCACTTG
Organism: Paracentrotus lividus; assembly: GCA_940671915.1. NCBI lineage: Eukaryota > Metazoa > Echinodermata > Echinoidea > Camarodonta > Echinidae > Paracentrotus > Paracentrotus lividus. Next base: position 14,444,681 of record CALNVZ010003430.1, on the reverse strand, counting down.
AAGTTCTAAATCAGCACCTAAAGTGCTATTTTAGTACTTGCCCAAGTTTTAATTTATCAACAAAAAATGTTCTATGTCGGTATGGGATTCGAACCGGGAAGAGTACCGCTGACCGTTACCAATAGACCAACAGAAATCTCGCTAACTGGATTTAATTATGACAGCATTGTAGATGATTATGGCAAATTTGAAGAAATTTCACCATGCAACAATATGATCTGCTAGCAATCGTGAGATGTGAATTGGTCTAACGTGCTCGTCAGCGGTTCTCATGCAGAGGACCCAGGTTCGAATCCCAACGTTGTCACGCCGTTTTTGCCCATTTTTTGCTGAAAGTTCAGTTCACGTGAAAGTGCTAAAACAGCACTTTGAGTGTAGTTAAACAGCACTTTGAGTGCAGTCACTATGCAAGATTGTAAAAAGTGCTGATTTCAGCCTCTGAAGAGCTAAAAACAGCACTTCAGTTTTTAGAGTGCAAGATGCATATTGACAACAAATATGACAAGTCCATTCCGAAATAAGCAAACCTCTAAAACAGCTTCAAACAAGCCATAATGACCCCCAAAAGGGGCATTGATTAGGAGGGTGCATGGGGCAAGTAAGTTGCCCCTATAATCATGATAATTGATATTGGGGGCAAAATATGATTTTGAAACTCCCAAAAATTCATGATGGATGCGTTAACAAAATATTGAAGAAATCAAATTAAAGGGTTAATTGATTACAATTTACCTCCCGTCTTACATCATCGATGGCGAAGTTATCGAGACATCATAGACTTTCTTTAGATTTTCATGACGGCCGGTTTAAAAAAAAAAAAAAAAAAAAAAAAAAAAAAAAAAAAAAAAAAAAAAAAAAAAAAAAAAAAAAAATCCCTTTTTTTTTCAACACGTTCGCTACAGGTATACAGGGGGAAAACAGTTTTATATCACTGAATGTTTCATAATAATTATTAAAAAAAAAAGATGTATGCCGCTCAAAATAAGGCGTATGTCCTAAAACAACACAGAAAGCATTTTGTGAAATCCTGAAGCAGAAAAGAGAGAAAAGAAATAGGAGGATTTGAAAGCAATATTTTTTTTTTCTCACGAAAACATGCATATCGTAAAACCATGTTGTTAGCTTTTGAAAGCTAAATGGCTATTAACGAAAATAGATTTGTTGTCTTTTAAACAAAACAAACGAAGATAAACCATTTTTTTCGTATTATGTTTGTTTATGAAAAAAAAAAAAAAAAAAAAAAAAAAAAAAAAAAAAAAAAAAAAAAAAAAAAAAAAAACGAATATGTTAATTTCAGTATCAACGGAGCATGGACCTATCGAATCTTCATATCAGGGAGGTTGGGGGTGGGTATGTCGCAAACTTGCTGGTTCACGACCATTGACCAATCACACTACTTCTCAAATCAATTTGGTTTGTAGGATTTACTTGCAGTGTTAGAGCTAAACGTTTATAACTTTAAACTACTTAAGATCTATTTGAGAGTCGATATGTATTTCATACACGATTAGACAAATTCTTCGTTTGGACCAGATATTGAGAAGTGAAACTACTCATCTCACATTACAAATTATTTTGAAATCTAAACTAATTACATTCTACATTAAAAGTGTAAATCATTAAACAAAATTAGTAGCCAATACATTGTACTGCGTTATATTAACTTGCTTATGCGACATGACTGTATACAAATCAAGAAAAAAGAGAGGGAGAGCAGAAGATAGAGAGAGATAGAGAGAGAAAGAGAGAGAGAGAGAGAGAGAGAGAGAGAGAGAGAGAGAGAGAGAAGAGAGAGAAAACATATAAAAGGGAGGGGTGGCTAAATAAGAACCTCGATCTTTTAAAAAAAGATTAAATTTTAGCAATAAAAATGTTTTAACAACGAATTTTGGTATACAATATTCAACACGGAAACATGAATAAGACATTAAGGTAATGGGTCCAAAGACAATATCACACCTACAATAACATATTAAGAAGTAATTGAACTGGTAAAACACGGTGGGGGAGGGAGAGGGAGCAATAATCACCCCACCCCGCCCCGCCCCCTGCCGAGCACAGTGACCGACCTGAGTCCGCCACAAAGGGAAGGCTATCAACACAGTTTACGTAGCGCGAGCGCAAACCGCGTCATAAAGCCGCTGTCAGAGCTGGAGGCAGCCAGGCGAAGGTCCGGCCTTGCCCCCATGAGGTTCGGCGGGAAGGAGAGGGAGGGGATAGTGGTGGGATATCGCGTCATGTTCGCTCACGAACCCCGAATTTCCGAAACAATTACCCGCTCAAGTTGGGGGTAATTTAAGACCATTACACGGCAGAATATAATCTCATACAGCCTACCTAAACAAGCCACATCTAGTAATGATTGGGTGAGGTATTTCCTTTGTTTTAGGTTGGAATTGACACGAAGTAGCCTATCAACGTTGTTTTATAATTGGAAGAATTCTTCGAAGTAAGATTCAATTGATAAAGTAATGGAAATAATACATGAGTAATTGTTAATATGAAAATAGACTTGAACTTTTTCAACAGCCAACAACAATAAGAAAGAGGACCCCTCAAAAATAGTCGTCAGATTTTTAAAACAGAATGCCTATTACGTTTTTGTGTAATTTCTTTTTGTATGGTTATCACTATAATTGGCAAACTATAAAAAACATTATACCCATTAGTCATAACCATGTATCTTTTTTTTTTTTAATTTAATGTATCTGTAAACAAGAGTGCGTTCTAATTTTGGGCAAAAAGGTAAAGAAACGTGTTTTTGTTAAAAAGGGAAGGGGCCGTATGGGTCCAATGCCTAATTATACAATAAGCAATGCAAAGTTTAGACAGGTTTAAATATACAATACCACCTTCAGTACAACTGCTAAACTACGACATGCCCGACATGGCATATCATTGATGGTTGTAAAGTGATATTGTATGAAATATGTCATATCACAGAGAGAAAGAGGAGTTCGTTGTAATAGCGAAAATAATAAATAAGCAAATAATAACGATGAATAACTATACAGCATGTACAGACAGACACACACACACACACATACACACACACACACACGCACACACACACACACACACACACACACAAAGAGGAAATTCGGCATAGGGACAGATACAGGAGTAGGAAAATTACATAGATTTTTCCACATGCCATCATCTTATCAGTATACATGTAGGGAAATGTTCAGATCAACTTTAATACTTATTTCTTGACATTCTTGTTTTAGGATATGATACATTGGAATGTGAATCCATGACTCATACCAATCTCAATACGAAGATTTCCTTCAAAATATTTCATGTTCCCTTTTCTAATATCCGGGAGGAATTATCTCATGGGATAGAGCCAGGCATTCGAATGTCATGGAGCAAACAAACCGAACTCAACACATCAGGTTTTATACCATGGCAAATTTGCTACGGATATCCGGAGAGGCGGATCCAGGGAGTGCCACAAGCGTCCGCCCCTATTTGGGGGGGGGGGGGGGGAAGCATGCATTGAACGTATACAAGTCATGTACATATCAAAACATTTTGGCTGTGCCCCTATACACTCTAAAAACTGAAGTGCTGTTTTTAGCTCTTCAAGCAAGGGCTGAAATCAACACTTTTTAAGTGCTTGCATAGTGATTGCACTCAAAGTGCTGTTTAACTGCACTCAAAGTGCTGTTTTAGCACTTTCACGTGAGCTGAACTTTCAGCAAAAATGGGCAAAAAGGTCGTGACTTCGTTGGGATTCGAACCTGGGTCCCCTTCATGAGAAGCGCTGACGAGCACGTCAGACCAATTCACATCTCACGGTTGCTAGCAGATCATATTGTTGCATGATGAACTTTCTTCAAATTTGCCATAATCATCTACTATGCTGTCATAATTAAAGCCAGTTAGCGAGATATCCGTTGGTCTATTGGTAACGTCAGCGGTACTCTTCCATGTCTAGCATGTCTAGGTGAACCCGGTTCGAATCGATCATGAACATTTTTTGTTGATAAATTAGCACTTGGGTAAGTGCTAAAACATCACTTCAAGTGCAGTCACTATACGAGCACCTCTAAATTAGCACTTCAGTTTTAGAGTGTACATTGTCAAATCCTAGATCTGCCGCTGAGGAGTTGTGGATCCAGGGGAGGGGGGGGGGGGGGGGAGGTGCAAGAGTCATAACAGTCAGGGCATTACTCATGTTGATGATTTTATAAAGAAAATTCCGTCTGCGCCCTATTTTTTTTTGATTGGCTGTCCCCCACCCATTCCAAAATCTTCGATCCGCCGCACCTAGATGTTGGAGGGAATGCATGTTGTCACATTTAATGCAATTCTATACAGCAGTGGGAATCATTATTTACTCTATTTTTAGAATATACTATAAAGGATAACAGGTCATCTGCTTCGACTTAAAATATTATAACTTGGAGACAGGGGCCTACAAATCTGTTTACATGGTGAATGGGAGAACTATGCGGTGTCAGATCACAACTGTACCCTCTATAATCATTCCCACCCTAATTAAAGAAAGAAACAAATTTTTGAAAAAGAGCAAATTTACGTTAAGAGATTTAAATCAAATTCTCAGTTAGCCAATGAGCTACTTTTAATGGGAAGAGGTAAGACCTATCATTGCCCGATATAGCAACTGTAGTGCCTGGACAGACTCGTGCATTAGATATTAAGAGCAACATAATATCTTCACCTTTTGTATGGTTTGAAAATCATTCATTGTTAATTTATTTTTGGGCCAAATATGATCAGAATTCTCATTAAATCATTTTGTGCTTGGTCGCCATGCGAATATAAATTTAAATCGTGTGTGAGGGATCAAGAGTTGGTCGAGTAGTAAAGCTTATTGTCAACTCTCTGCATCAGCCTAAAAACTGACATGGGGCGGACCCAGGTTCGAAGCATAGTCACGTCTCTCCATGCTCTCGGATTGTGGTGGCTGATTTATCCACGTCTGACTCCCCACTCGTTTTGTTTTCTCCTTTTCTGTCATCATGTTTATTTCTTGGTGTCTCTTTCGTTCCCCTAATTTTTTTCCTGTCTTTCCCATCAGTCTTTACTAACTATAAGGTCCATGGTTTTTTCAACCCTAATGGAATGGTCACAACCGGTTGTCCTTCAACCTACACACATCCAGTGCGGCTGCCAAATCAATTGTGTTTCCTCGCTTTTCGAGATGACTGAAGCAAGAGGACTACCTGCTTTTACACAAACCATGCAGACGCTGAGAAGAGGGTGCGAAATCGTCGCACCATCATTACCGTGGTCGCACAAACAGTTGTGACTAGGGATGGCATCCTCTTTCCCCCTTCCCTCTCATTCAGCTAATACGGTAATCATAATAGAAAGTCTTTACATCAGACATGAATTAAGCGTCCCTCGGTACTCTTAAGTAACTGCAGTCTAAAAGGAGGGTAAATAATTCCTTTTCAAAAATTTATTGCGAAGCATGTAATGATGCTTATGAAATACATTTTTTTTGCAGGGTTTCCTCTCGACACATTATTGTATGCACTGACAGCATGAAGGGTCCAACAGCTCATATTTTTGCAAACCTTCACAAAGTTGCTCGAACCCCTTAAATTCAGCTCTTATAATTTCACACTTCTTAGTTTGCATCTTGTGTAATAATGGTAATTCTAATGCATGTAATCAATGAGCAAACGAAACTTGGTTACCGGGTTGCAAAAAAAAACAAAAAAAAAAACAACACAGTCTGCTGCTGTTTTGAGCGGAACCTTGTGCATGATGCATGTCATGAGGAGGGTGTGGTATAAGAATGAATGGGACTAAGGCCACCACACGGGGAAAGTGTTGAAGAGCGTACGGTATTACTCTAATTATCATCTTACCATCATCACCATCCGCATCATCATCATCATTAGCAGCATCAATATCATGATCATCAACATCATCATTATCATCATCACCGTCATGACGCGTCATCATCATCATCATCATCATCAACATAATAATTATCCCCACCGACATCATCGTCACCAGTATCAACATCAACAACATCATCACAATCATTATGATCATCATGATCATCATCTTTTTTCTCCATCATCACCATCACCCTCATCATCACTCGCCCATTTTCCCCTTTTCTTTTCTTTTCTTATCAAAAAATAAAATACTGTTTCTTATTTTTTTCTTTCTCTCTCATTTAAAAATTCTGCAATTTCACAGGGGGGGGGGGAGTAATGTTCAACAACGAAATTCATAACACGGTTTAACCATATTGCAACTGAAAGGGGTTGCATCAAACTGCTGTAAGCAGATCTGTTGAATAAGCAATAATGGTTAAAAAAAACAAGTCAGTCATCCTTACTGATCACATTGAAATAGGGATGATGATATTTGCTTTTTCTTGTAATTTTCCAGCCACCCACCCAACATACGTATTGCATAAAATCAATTAGAAGGCGCATGTCTTTTAAACGAGGGTAGTACTGCTGTTTTATAAGCGAGGTATAGCCTATTCATTCCCACTTAGTATTTACTTGCCCTCGCTGCGCTTAGCTATCCCTCGCTCAGGCAATGATAATGCATCCAAGAAAATGATGGAGGAAAAAAAATAAGAAGCCCACGCTATTCATGCCATCCATCTACCTTACAGCATTGCATACTATCGCATTACGAGAGATCCTAACGCCATAGCTTCCCGCTGGATTACCAGAGACAGAGGACCCCACATCCGAGCACACCATCGCCTCATATTATGCTACTCCGTCACTTCCTCTTCCTTTCTCTTTCCCCATCTCCGCTTCTCCATCTCTTTCAACATCTCTCCTTCTCTCTCGTTCTCTCATCGTCACACTACTGTACATACAGGCAAGAGCCTAGTCGCCAGTGTAGGGCCTTTGCCGTACCCTTTACACACGGCCAGCTACGGCGTACTGTGTATGTATGATATGCAATAGGCTTTCCCCTAGACGGGGAGTACCGCTTGCTAATGCAACATGCATAAATAATGGTTTACGTTATCACACGCTCTCCCGCGCCCAAGAAAGCGCCACTTCTTATAATTGGACAGGCACTATCGTACGTAGATGTAGAAGGACCCCTTCGCAAGGAAAAAATAGAAGCTTGCATAAATTATGTATGAGAGCGCTGAGTGTGTATAGATAAATGCAATTGGAAAGGGATGGGGACATAGAGAAAGGGTCTGTAATGTAAGATAGGAAGAATAGTATGATGTTTACTGAAAAGACACAACATCGACAGCGATTTTAAAAGTAGGTAAACACAGTAAAAGCTTGGGAGAGATTGATGAGGGAAGAAAGAGAAAGAGAGAGAGAGAGAGAGAGAGAGAGCATATAGCTCCGTTTAGTCTCACTAGGCAGCGCCCTCTAGCGTCCGAGTCACACATCACAACGTATTATGCTATGCGGTTTTGGGGAAATAATCATTAAAAATACATTTTTTGTTTATACGCTTAGAAGATGTATTCTCGACATGCAGTTATATATGACCTTTCATTGAAACCCAAGTGCCCTATTCGGAATTCAAGTACCCCCACCGTACCCTGAGCAAAAACGCTCACCAAAAGTGCAATGCATTCATAATACGTGTAGAATATGTCTGACTTTGAACGCCGTTCTACAAGGCAAGAGGTCACTTATAAGTTGGGAAGATTATACAGTGACACGCCCAAACATGTATAGATCAGTTCTGATTGGTTGATTATAGCAATATCTAATGTTGGTCCACAGTACCTTGGCCAGAGAAAGTATTGGAGTGAAAAAAGCAAACCCTAATAAATATTCATAAGCTGGACTAATCGATTATTCACAGAGGGGTGTTTTTGGACTGTACTTTTAACTTTTAAGTCATTTAACCAAAATATTTGACAACAGCACACTGTTTCATAATTTTTAAAGACATATAAAATATTTAATATCAATTAAGTGCGTTATTTATTAGTGGTTATGATAAGCAAAGAATTAATACCACAGAATTTGCACCTTGTGACACAATGGAATAACCATGACGTCATCGTTAGCCTGTGAGCAATGACGTCATTCCTCTATACAATCGAGAAGCGAGATGAGACGATCGGAGCTATATGAGAGAGAGAGAGAGGGGGTGGGAGGGAGAGGGAAAGATAGGTTGTGTACGGTCTCTCCTGTGTGCAGTAATCAATACACACACGAGTAAGGAGAGAAAGAGAAGAAGAAGAAGATTAGAGCAGGAAACCGGGATAGATTTTTAGTAAGGGGAGAACATGGAAAAAACAAAATAGTGAAGGGTGGTTGGGAATACAGAGATATAGAGAGAAGGATATTGAATTGAATTGAATTTATTTTATTTATTAACAACAACAACAACAACTTCATACAATGGTGAATACAGGTACAGAATACATTGGCATGGATACAATAATTATAATACAAAGTGTTGCAGATATAAAATAGGTAGGTATAAAAGAATATAGTTGTTAATAGGAACCAGAAGGTAGCACATGTGCTAGTCGAGCCTGGCCCCAGTATAAGTATTATTTTGGCAAGATAAGTATTATGTACAAATTAATCTAAAACTTCTTCTCTAAAGTTTATAGACTAGAATGAATCATTAAATGCATTGTAATAATAGTAACAAAAACAAGTCAAAACATGATTTCAGAAGCTTAATTTAGCAGTAAATAACTCGACAGGAAATTACGAAATGAATTTCTGCTTTTTTTCTCTGTTATATAATCTGGTAAGCCATTCCCTAACTTTGGTCCCACAAATGATATCGAGAATGGGCCCTGTGTTGTTTTACACTTATGCATATACAATTTATTTTTTTATTTCCCTCTTGTGGAATAATTGTGCTCTATTACTTGGCAATAATCAGTTAAAGAATGAGGTAGCTTACGATTCAACAAATCATATACAAATGTTAATGCAGCTAGATCATGTAAGTTATATTTTACATATTTTACATTTTATCAGCATATAATTTGTTTTCTTTAGATTTATAGTGACTTTGTTTGCATCACACCATGTCTGGACTTTAATTAGGTCTTGATTTAATCTACGCATATCAATTTCCTTTTGTCCTGCATCAAATATATGGAATATATTTGAATCGTCTGCAAACAATCTGAAGTTAAAAAAAATAGTGGATTGTGGTAAGTCACTAACATATAACAAAAAAAAAGTGTCGGTCCTAGAACTGAGCCCTGTGGTACACCACATGATATATTCTTAAATGAGGATTCTGTCTCCTTGTATACTGTACATACTGAAATCTATTTAAAAGACAATCTTTAAACCACTTCAGCGCTAAACCTCTAATCCCATGATGTGACATTTTATTCAAGAGAACATTATGATTAATAGTGTCAAATGCTTTTTGGAAATCTATTAATGTACCAAGCGTAACTTTCCCTGGTTGTCTTAACGCTTGTGCAATTCTGAAATCAAATTGAAATTGAAAAGACAGATTAATACTCTTTATTTTGACAACAAATTTATTGTGTTTAGAAAATGAACTCTGCTATTTTTATTCAAAATAGTTTTTTTTTTTGTGTAAAAGGGGCACTCTCTTTGGACACCCTCGCTTGTAGGGACCATGATGCATCAGAGATGCACTGCCAGACGTTTAGTTTGGTAAGTGTGGAGTTCTTTCTCATGTTTTCCAATACTCTGCTGCTGGTACCTCGTTCGTTTGATCAAAAGCCTGCTAGCTACTTTACTTGACTCAGAGCATGCACGTATCTCTGTTGTAGCTGTTCGAGCCTTCCCCCATCCCCAACATTATGTATATTAAAATGTTTTGAGGATTTATTAACCTGTATACATTAATAAATCTAAAGAAAAATATATACGTATTAACACAATAGCGACCATGAAAATATATACTCGGTGGTTAGCTATTCACTTTATCACGCGAACTCCGCCCCGATAATATAGGGTGCATGGTTGTAGCCATTGTCCGCCCTTGGTCCGGCGGGGCTACCGCGCGCTGGTCGCCAAGACAGTCAAAATCTTGACAGACCTACACTTAATCTACTCCTTTTATTTGGCTATTGCATCATTTAAAAAAAAAAATCTTGCAATAGATATATTATATTTAATCATTTGGTTTATTAATTCTGCTAATAGCACGGCAACACGATATTAAACCAGAACGCAAGATAGTAATATTTACGTAAGTACAATTACTGCGTACATCAAAAGTAAACTTGTGCACGAAATCCTTTAGTTTAAACATTGCTTATTGAATGGAATATTTAATTCCACGTATCAAAAGTCTTGTTAATGTAAGGTATTATTATCGATTACATTATATTTTGTCTCCTTTGTCCGTCCGGACACCTACATATACAACCCCCTTATATACTCCTTGATCTTACTTTTTGCGTTCCCTCTCCCTCTACTCTGCTTTATTTTTGTACCAATGATTATACAATGAGCGTTTATCGGCAGTTGAAATTTGCAAAATCAAGTTTTCCCGGTAATTTTGTCAAAGGTTTGAATGTTTTGCAGCTCATACTGAGAGGTAAGTTTAAAACAATCGTTGTTTTGGGAACTGCAATATTTTTCTTCGGTCAAATAAAAACTAATTAGGGGTTTCCTGACATTGCATATCCCCGTCATTGCCGAATAATGGGGTTATTTTTCGAGAGATAACGACGACAATGTTTGTTGAAATTGTTTGATCAGGGACGTGTAATCGGGTTTGAATAAAGGTCACACTAACACGGAAATATCATGTGGTTCTGTATTTGGATGTATATAACTAAATTATAGCGCTCGTCAGCATCATTATAGCAGGGGAAAAGCTGCAATTGGAAATTTGTAGGGTACATGCAGGTAATATGGACCCCCTAAGCTCATTTGCCTAATTTGCATAAAATTACGAAATGACACACAGTCTAATCTTTGTTTATATGAATCAATAACTACTGCTCTAACTTTTATTGTGAAGAAAAACAATTATCACCAACCCCCCTGTCTGCAATATTCAAATGTTGACGTCATTACCAAAGTGCCCATATTACCTGCATGTGCAGGTAATATGGGACATGTATTTAATGTACGTTTTAAAAACTACAATTACTCTACCATGTCTGGAATTTGCTTAAAATGTTGAAAATCATTAACTTTAAGATATAATTTGAAATTATAAGACCCTTCAGTAAAACCTTTGACTATATATTTCATTGTTATGTATTTTGTATATTATTTCTTTTTTTAATATTATTTTAATATTATTTTCATTATACAAGTCAATATAGGCCTACAATAAGTTATTTATATTAATTATATACTGTGAATATACCCTAAAAAATCGTAGCAAAGAGATTGATGCCTCATCCCAATACTAAGTACCAGAATCATTTCGGCCATTTTGGATGTCCCATATTACCTGCACTAATGTTGCTGTGTCAGGCAAGCATTTAATGCAACATTGCACCCCTTCACTAAAACAAATTGACCTGTACACGCTAGTATGATCAAAATGAAACTATAAGCTTACTAAATATACAAAACAATTGAGGTTACCCCCTCAAACACTCTTTCACCATCACATTCTGTGAAATATCAAATTTTACATCAGGGTAAAAAAATGGCGTAAGTTTTACCTACCTTTTTGGTTTTCAGCAATTTTCTCAGAGAAATTTCGGCATTAGATGCTCTCACGACGATATATTTACGTATACAGTTCATATGAACAACATTATGGTGCTCACACCGGTCATCGGTCACCGGTGTCCCATATTACCTGCTGTCCCATATTACCTGCATGTACCCTATATATATATATATATATATATATATTTATATATAAAAACAAAGTATAGTCGAGTAATGCATTTACGCCAATTTCTTTATTAATTTCCTCTCTAATTTCCGACGGACCTCCGTCTTCTTCAGGAGTGATATTTACAAAAATTGTAAATATCACTTAAATCCCCGCTTCCCATTGGTTGTTTTTCCACGTGACCCATTTTTTAACCAACTGTTGGTTAACTTTGGAATTTGTCTTTTTTAACCAACACATGCTTTTTCATATTTAACCAAATATTTTAAATTTTTTTTTTAACCAACCTGTCTTTTTAATACATTATTGGTTAATATTTTGAACCAACTGGTTTTAATATGCATTTTTTTTTGGCTAGCGTTCTGAGAGTGTATAGTTCATTCTTTAATAACAGGTTGTTAGAATACATCATACACTCCTGGCCATAATCAATTATCCACCTCCTAAATGAGCAATTACAAGCTTTTCTGTATATTGTGATATTTTATTTTTATTTATAGGTTCCGTTTATACATTTCCCGATGAATAATGACAAAAAGGTGCCAAAAACAAGGGCGGAGCAACACAATGGATGCCCCGAGAAGACAAATTTCTTTGTGCTGTTTCCAAAGGTGATTTTGCCCTGTATTATATAGGCCTACGCTTGTCATGCAACTTTATTCCAAGAACCGATGTAACAATTATAATCGGTTTCTTGAGGTGAATATATTGTTATTTAGTGCTGTAAGTTAATTTTTTTTAAAAACAAATTTATCAAGTTTTGCTGAAATATCACTAGCTTTGATTTTGGTGCAAATCCCCCGCATTATTTATCAATCTTCTCGGAGTCCGGTCATTTTGCCTCATTCTTGTATTGACACCTCATGGTCATTATTTATTTGGGAAAAATATAAACGAAACCTGAAAAACGTTTTGGTAGAAATATGAAATAGCTTCATAATTCCTTTCAATGGTCATCCCCACCTCCTAAAATTTAATTATTTTGGGACCTTTTTTTTTTGTCTTCCCCTCTGTTTAAAAAAGGCCGGGTCTGGTTATCATCTGCTCTCGGGAATAAAAAGGGACAAGCTTCCCCTTTCAAACGGTACAAAATAGATCGACATCACTATGAAAATGAATGAAATATATATAAGAATATACCGAAAGGCTTGTCATTTTTCATTTAAGATGTGGCTAATTAGCCATGAGTGTATCTACACCCTAAGGAAAGAAACATTCATAAATTTTAATAACTAAGAAAACCCGCTTATTAAATTCTATGCACAGCTACATGAACGCTCCTGACATCTCAGTCAATACGGCCTCGATCGATACAAAATACTCATTTCTCTTACCATTAAGAGTGGCAAATTAAGATAAATGCCATTTTAAAATGTGTGGTTTTTTTTTAAGGTTTTGAACCATAAAATTTAAGATTGCTCATGCTATATACCAAAGCACTTCAACGCACGTGTCAATTCTATTTGAATTCCATGAGAACAATCGACAAGGACAATTAGTGAATCGTTATAGAAATTAATGATCGCACTATAAAGGGTACAAGACTAACTCTTATGATCTGATGAGCAATTTATAAAAATTAAAGTTTATAACGTTTCGGTGATTAAGGAAAATACAAATAGCGTTTTTGATTATAATTGCAATAATGGCAGATGCTCTAAATTCTGTTTTGTATCAATTCTGGTCAAAAAAGGTGTCACAACCGAAAACCACGCGGAGTGAAATAAATTCGTTTTATATGACGACTTAAGTGCCCTTTAACGGGATAGACAAGGTATAAAATCATCTGAGAAAGCGGTCCTTGTACAATGTTGTATAGAAACAACAGCTGAATTCAAAACGATCTTATTATTAAATTGATTAGGACAAAAGAGTGTGGATACTATCTTATCTCTTATCTCTCTTTGTTATTGTTATGGTTATGTTAATGAATACACTTTTAAAAATGAAGGGTAAAATTGATCCCCTTACGTGTCCATTCCATTCCGGGTGTGGCCTTAATTTACCCGAAATCCGCATATGCATGGCCACAATGGACCCAGAATGGAATTAATTTAACTCTTTTTTATTTATTTATTTTTTTTTAAAAGAGTGTTACAGTCTCTGAAATGACCATGTTTATGCTGGTAAAAGGTAGTCTATTTTAGGAAAAGATAAGATAATTAAAAACAAAAAAACAATGGAAAAAAAACCAATATCAAACCAAAAACATATATGACTTTTTGTTTGGTGTTGGAGAAAATTCGATAACTTCAATAATATTAGTAATGCATTTCATATTCTTGATAACAAATCGTGGTATTGATCATGATGTTCCTCGATAGGAAAGACGTATATGCTGAGAACTTTAAAAAAAAATGATCTAGTAGCTCCTATTACAAAATAAAGAACGGGGAAACAATAGGATCATCGTTTAACAATATTGGGGGAAAAATTATGACAGAAGACCGGAGTTGAGTTACTCATAATTTTTTTTTTCGCCTCAGTAATCAGGAAGCGGAATTTATTGGTTTTGGGTGACAGTGGCAGCTGCTGCTCCTTCCATTTTGTATCTTTATCTTCCTCTTTTCCCTTTTTTTTTCTCTGTCTCTGTCTCTCTCAAATGTCTCTCTGAGACCTCAATAGCTGCTACACCACAGAATGTCAAGACGCAAGCCGAAGCACACCAAACCAACTCAAGTCAAAAAGCGAAAGAGCGCCATCTGTAGTCATTCGAAGGAGTGTCATTCGGTACCTTATTTTCTTGCTCATCCCCCCCCCCCCCCCCCCCCCATGACATGTATGAGATATATTTTCTTGATACGTCTGCATCAGTCGTCTGTCCGAAAAAAACCTTCCTGCTCAGATGCCATTATAATGGCTTGAAAGTATCCGATACAATTTTATGAAAATGTTTGAAAATCGTTAGCTCTCGTGACTTTGCCTCTTCATCGAAACATTCAGAGATATATTTTTAGCTTTTCACAAGCTAAATGTTGTCCTGGAAAACCATGATGCTATTCTAACATCATGTGCATCGCGATGATAATCTAACATTATGAGTCAATATTCTAAGTCTGTCTGCACTGGTTTCCTCAATCTACTGATTAACATCACAACATGTGATCAGTGTCTTTTTAAACAGTTCGTTTTCGTTTGGTTTTATTTTATTATGGTATCATTTTCCACCCACCCAAATTATCTTGGCATGATTAATTACTAACCATAATGTGGTTACTTTAAAAAAGCTCTTCACTTGACATCTGTGTGCCCAGTCCCATTTATCAATGTTTTATGTACGTTACTTTACATTGTGACGTGGGGTTTGTCAAGTCAGGAGGAGGAGGGGGGGGGGGTACTGATCAATGTAGAATTAATGAAGTTGATGAAGCTTTGGGTGGGTCGACGTTTATTTAAAGAACCGTTACAGATATTAACCTGGGCCGATATATTACAAAAAACCTTACCCAAGCTAGTTGTAAACTAAGTACACAGTTTAAGTGATAACTAGTTTAGTTACCGATGTGTTGGCTCAGTGGATAGAGCGTCCGCCTCATAATCATGATAATCGGGAGGTCATGGGTTCGAGCCAAAAGACGTTAAAAAAATGGTAGTTGCTGCTTCCCTGTTTGGCGTTCAAAAAGAGGGGGATAGAGCAACGTCATTCTGGCGCTGCTCAGCGGCTGCCGGGCCCACGAGAAAAGGGGCAAAATAAATATCCTTTCGTACAATAAAATTTGGAGCAAATTTGGAGCATTATGAATATGGACCCTGAACTCCTTTTATGTCTTGCTGCCTTTCTTCCATTGTTATACTTCCTCATTTTTATTTATATATTTATCTATTTGTTATAAAAATTATCATGCCTCCTTATGTGTTCACACCAATAATAGCATGTATACCATCCGAGATCTTTACGATACTTAAACAGGATCATGCTGATACTGGCAATGTGAACTTGCTCGGTCGCCAGTGGGAACTGCCCTCAAACACAAGACGGATCTGAAAGTAGAGTTATTGAGAGTGCCTTTAATAATAGCCATCCGGGTTTGGCATTAAGTATTACATTGTTTATACACAATTATATCCCTTCCTTTGCCAAGATCCGGGTTCGTTGTGTCCGTAAGAGCTGAATATGAAACCAAAAGATACAGTGAAACTAATGTCTGGCATTTATCTTCGTAATCATTATACAATTATGTCTCAGTTTACAGCGGTCATTTAAAAACATACATTTTGCGGATGCGACATGTTTGATATGTTTAATAACAATAACAACATTTTGACCATATATAACATGTATTTAGAGCTTTGCCCTGTGGATAAAAATAATTCTTTTACAGGGTCGGATCTAAGATTTTAAAGTAGGAAAGGTGGGGGGGGGGGGGCGGGGTTCAGGCAAACGTTTTCTGATATTAACAAAATGAGCGGTTACCCCCCAAATAGGGCGAGAGGCGCTTGCCTGTCGTGTCCCGGCCCCAGGATCCCCCACTGTCAGGATAAGCCGACTGCATTTTATCTGCTATGATTAATTTATGCTACTTTTTGTGTGCACTGCCACTTCTACCTTCTGTTGTTGTTTTTCAGCTTACGAATGCAAACACTTCTTCCGTTATGTAATTTCTTCTCTTTTGGACTTTGGCAAAAGGAAGCAAGTGACATACTAATCATATTTGAGTTTTTAATGTTTCCATATTTCATTTGGTGCTATGCCATCTTTTTGCTGTCCAAATTTCATGTCTCAAAGTTTATCCATCTTTGATATATTTAAGTTAAGACATTAGGAGATTACATTGACATCAGTGTAAATGACGGACACATTTTGCTCTTTTACAGGAAATGTCACTTTTGTCACTTGCTTCCTTTTTGGCAGAAGTGCACCAACATATTGTTAACAATTATATTTGGCGCCTTATAAGTTTCATAAGTTAGTATAGGTTTTTCCCGGTAAAGTTAAAACCATCTCCGATCAATTTGGCATATCTTACAAGCACTTTCGTCCGAAATGTGATCGCGATTCAGAATATAAACGTTTATTCGATTGCCCGATACACCGATCCATGGGGTATCGCTTAGATTGAATTAACATAAGCGAATTTGAATGCAAAGAGTTAAAAATTAACCGGGAAAACCTATATTATCATTATTATTTCTTATATTGTTCAATTCGTGATTCAATAAAGTATTGTTACCATCTTATTTTCCTCCCCAGGGTCAAGTGCGCCAAATGTAAATCAGTGTCTGGCTTAATTGGTTTCCGCTTTTAAATACCTACATGGCTATTGAAGCAAGAGTTCAAGACAGTAACCAGCAGTGTAATGGTTTAGACACATCGATCTGAATTCAAGAGAATAATACAAATCTAGATGATCTAAGATTATCCACTAATGTTTTCTATGTAGAGCGGATAATCCTTGTTTATAGCATGTTTAGGGTTTCTAATATAAAAATATATATATATATGGACAAAAACTTTCTTGCCTTTAATGCGGTGGTCACAACTCGTCGTAGGCTACGGGGCACGTGCCATCAACGTAGCCTGCGTTGCATGTACAATCCACGCACAGGTCCTGGGTCAACTTCTGCGATTCCTGAGTTTCTGTAATAACGGTATGGTAAAAACTTCCTTCACGTCGTACATGCATTGTACCTGAAGGGGACCTGCGCTGCACGAATTTTCTACGAAATCCATCGTAGGGGGTTGCACGTCGAAGGTACGGCGAGTTGTGACCGCCGCATAACACGACGCTCTATGGATAATGTTTTTACAGTGGACAATTTTTTCACGTCATGGTCTGGATTTAGGGTTAGGGTATTAATTTGGGCCGAAGGGACTGTTTTGTTAGGGGCAATTAAACATGTAAAATCAATTCACAATATAACTCTTTGTCTGCGTAAATAATTCATCCCTTGCTTATCATGACAGGTATTTTCAACTAAACCCCTCCCAAAAAGTTCCGCAAATCAGCTTTGTGCAATGATAACTTTTTATGTACGCTTTAGTCATTCCTGATATTCATACCATTGAAAAGATAATTTATTCCCCTTTTTTTTATATCATTATTTGTAATGATTGTTTCATGCTTCAATGCACAGATTATCAGAAAATGGAAAAAGTAAAAGGTCAAATGTGGTAAAATGCACTTTTATTGATCACATTAAAGTTCCTCAACGCCAATTTAGACCCTGATAACTTTGGGGTATTATATAATTTTTATTGAATTTTATACCATTGTCAAGTTGATTTATTTCTCTTTTTATTGATACCTAATTTGCCATGGTGATGTCATGCCTGGGTCCAAAGAACCCCTGAATACCAACTGAATGCAAGACAAAGTAACAGATAATGTCCAGTTTAAATGTTCTGTAACACAACTTTGAACCTGTATACATTTTAATATGGGTTTCAATCATAATCTATTATTGTAGCATTGAAAAGTCCATTTATTCTTCTTTTAATTGATACCCTTTTTACAATGGTAACATCATGTTTGAATGCACATAATTCACAAACATATTCAGGTTCGAATCAATGAATGGAAGTCAAGAAGCCATGGGTTGTTTTTTTCTCAAAGTTGGCACAAATTGATTTTACACAGATTTTTCAAAGCCTAAGTACTCAGTCGTCAATGACAGCACAGGTATAATTTAGTATCACCAAACAGGACATGAATTATATTTAATATGAAGAAAAAAAATCAATAAAGTTATGTATTTTTAACTAAAGAGGTTTGAAGGTGTGTGTACTATATTCTGGGACGCACTGTATATATTTGATTTACCAAAGGATGAACTGGTCGGCGGCCATCACAATTGTATAAGACCGGTTCCCCTTTAAAATCATAAACAAGTGTAAAACATAATTTTTACGAACGATACATTGCATTTTCACAAAATTTTTTTTCACACTTTCCCTTTAAATTTGTCCAAGAGATTCTTGATACAAAAAACGGAAATAAAAACATTGCTGTATACCATTGTTATTATCAAACTTAGATTGGAAGTATGCTCTTGATAAGGCATTGTGCTGCAAATTATTTACACTTAAATCATCTAAGGAGTATTGATTTGAGGAAATGATATTTGATATGTTGTGGTTTGTATTATTTCTTTTACCGTTTAAGGATCCATCTTTAACTAAACTGATTATTGATATACGGTACTCAAATTAGATTCACCAACGAATATAGGCTATGTATGCCACACCATGTTAAAGTTCAAAATTAAAACGATAACATAACATATAATGCTAAAGTTCTGTTCAGGAACAGTTCAACGAATTGGCACTATACAAAATGTAAATGATAAATGTATTTAGCCCAATTCTTGGGAAATGCCGGGCTCCTCGTTGTTTGAAAAATCGAAAGGTTTGTTCGTCCAAAATTACATTTAAAAAAAATAAATAAAAAATAAATAAATAAATAAATAAATCGTTTATAGTTCCATGGATTCTACTTCGTTTGACCAAACACACACATTTCCTTTACCTGCATGTTCGTTTGACCGAAAATGAAGTAAACTATGTTTATTGTTCATTCAGACATTTTCGAAGCCTTGATTCTCCAAAATAGGAGTAGGATTACAATGTCGTTGGATGACAAACCCTCTTTAGTTTTCGG
The DNA here is from genome assembly GCA_940671915.1 of Paracentrotus lividus. Lineage (NCBI taxonomy): Eukaryota > Metazoa > Echinodermata > Echinoidea > Camarodonta > Echinidae > Paracentrotus > Paracentrotus lividus. Next base: position 14,425,326 of record CALNVZ010003430.1, on the reverse strand, counting down.
ATGAACATCCTTATGTCATTTTCGGATTAACGAATACTATTTCATTTTTTGAATCAACGAAACTTTTTTTTTTCATTTTGCGGAGAATAGAACCCTTGGACTAACCAGCTGCTTTCGTGACCCACAATGAATTAAAAAAAAAAAAAAAAAAAAAAAAATTAATTATCCAGGTCAAACTTTTCTCCAACATCATTGCCATGGTTTTTTGAGACATATCGCCCTCTACGTCTGACAATGATTATTCTTTCTTTCTCGATTTTTCTTTTTCGGATTGGTGTACAATGGTGTAATGCAACAATTATATAACACACTCTTTCAAATCTTATGGCAACCAGTATATCAATAATATCTTGAATAAAAATGTAATACAGCGTACAGCTAAATTTTGATGGATAAAGACGACATGATTACGTTCTTTAGGGTTTTATGGTCATGCTTTCAATGAACGAAGCAATTGACATTGCACTGACAATCACTATAAATGAGACATGCATTTTGCTCTACAGTATGTCATATTTTTCACTTGCTTCGTTTGCAAAAGTAGGGTGAAGAAACAGTTTATAAAACATTCGAAATAGGGTTGACTTGTGCTCCTTTATTTCTTGTCAACGTAACTATATTCATCGACTTGCTCCGTGAAACTATAACACACACACACATTAAAAAAAAATTTATAAGTAATTGTTCATACAGGTATTTCAAAAACATGTGTATAAAATAATATCATCCATTCCTCTCTTAAATGCAATAATTATAACAAATGAACTTCTCATGATTTTCTTTTATTATTTGTGTATAATTTATGCATTTATCTATAACCTAAACAGCTAATGAACTAAACAGCTAATATTTATAATTTATCGTACTCCTGTTTATTTATCGTAACAAACTACACATCAAAGGCCTGCGCCATTAATTAACATAGAGGACACGTCATCTTATCGGATGCTTATTTACATGAGACGCATTCCGTAGCACCCCTACAACACTAACATTCTACATCGTGCATAAAATTTGCATATCAATAGCATCCATATGTCTACGTGTAACACTGACACACCCTTCATTATCACCTATCATATATTTGGTTACATTCGGATCATCATATCTCATTATTCATATCATTTCTACTCATCATGCTCATTAAACATTTATATATCAAAATAACTTACCTTCTTGCCTCCTTATTGCATTACGGTGGCTTCGTATCACCACTAAAATGTATCATTTAGAACAAAAGTTCAGAGCAAACATTCAAATCGTTGCTATGTCAGAAGATCAGAAAAAAAGAAAGCGTAGATGGCGCTATTTTTGCAAGAAACGCCTTTTTCTTTTGTTGTTGCAAACTCTCGTAAACTGTCAATAGTGATTTGCAAAATAAAAGACCGATCACATTAACATAGGGCAAGATATTGGTAAGATATTAAGTACTCATGTGGATATTTTCGCCATTTAATCTTAATCAGGACTCAAATAAATCCCGTTCGTTCTCGAGCAAGCTGTACTACAAAAAAGAGGCGACAAGGCCTAATATCAACCAAGCATAATCTAATGAAGTTGAAACCTTGAATAAGTACTCTCCTAAAAGCCTATATAGCACTGTTCTGGAGACACATCAAATGTTGTTCTCTTGATATCAAATTAATCCACGAAACACACCTTTTTATTCTTATTTGAGAACGTATACGCATTTAGGCATAATGTTTAATAATGTTTGAATTTAGAGACTTGTGTTGGTCATGTTGGTTGGTTAAAAAGGGTTTAGACAGATCGGTGTGAATCAGAATAATGACTGTTTACGTCTGGGATCGACCAGACTTGACTGAGATTCGAACCTCAGTCAAATACTTAGAGACCTGACAGTGTGCGTTACCGCTCGACCATCTGCTGCAGATCTCGAGGGTGACAATCCCTTGTTTAGTCTCGAACCTTGGATCCTGTGGTCCGAAGACAGTGTTCTTCACCACATAATGACTCCAGGGCCTTCTTTCATACAACCTATCATTGCTTTGCTCCATAGTATCATGGATTTTGATTGGTTACTGAACGATATCACCATGGTTACCATTGATGGCAGAGTAACCACCAATGGTAAGTTTTATGCAACAGGGTACAGGGGCCCGCACGGCAACGCAGCCGTTTGGGCCATTCTCGTACGGTGCGGTTTTTTGCTTACACACCGTAAAGCCATGCAAAAGTTATATTTTACTTTTTAAAACATGAAACGTCTTCTGAAACTGGAGTAGACATCTCACCTTCCAAAATCAACCACACTTTGCAGCTGGAGGAAATGCACTGTGTGGTAACATTATTAGTTTGCTCTTTAGTCTTTCCGAGTCCACTTTATTTTCCACTTGATGAAATAATATGTAAAACATTAATCTATATAAACGAGACAAGGCTTTAAATCATAAACACTTTGCGGTTAATATTATGCCTAGCAGGTTTGAGATTATTATTTGGCGATTTGCCAGTGAAAATAAAATACATAACTATATTTAAAGAATCCTGGTGCAGTTAAAGGAGCCATTCAAACAAAACATGTAATACCCTTATGTATACACGTACTCGTATTTTACAACAAATAAAAAAAAAAAAAAAAATCTAAGTAAATTCATATTTAAAAACTCTCTATTATCTGGGTTTGCTTTTCCTGGAGCTATATTCATAAAACCCTACCACTAGAGCTAGTTGTCAACTAATTACAAATGGAACAGTACATAATTATATAACATGTATAAGTGTTTACGACCGAGCCCTTTGAATGTATTATGAATGTGGGTCTTGATTCAAAGCATTTAATAAAAAAAATCCACAATGAAGAGATTTTCGTATTAGGACAAGTACCCCTGGACAATTGCCCCAGGACAACTACCCAAAGAAACAGGGTTAGGTGTTAACTTTGGCGGGGTAAGTTGTCCGGGGGTAAGTTGTCAGGGGGTACTTGTCCTAGAACCAGGGATTTCATGTACTTTTGAATACCTGGGTATACTGATGATAGGCGAATACCCCTGCCAGACTTTATTCAAATCCCTCCTTTACACAAGATCAAGAGTTACTTTTTTTTACAACCTGTTTTTTTTTTTGCAACCAATAAAAATAGCATCTGATTTAGGCTATCGCATTGCCATACACAGAGAAATTTTACAAAAGTGTAAAAGATTTTGTAAAATAGAAACTCCATAATTCTGCCAGTAATAGTGTCTGAGTGTCAAATATAATGTAGTATATTAAACCGTTCTCACTTAAAATGCTTACCATTTGTCGATAATCACACTAATACTGACTTCTGAGGGCTTTCTTTAAAGGTATACAAACGTGGAGTTTTCGACGTAGATAGCGCTATGCTAGTTTTATTCCAAGTTATTTCATCAGCGCGTGCGCGTGTCACTTCCAAGATCGAGAAATTCGATGACTCCACTGTATTTGCATGATAAAGAACGGGACTGTATTTTGACAGTGTCAACGAACGTGAGTTGAATAGCGTTCTTTGCTTTGCAAACTCAATGGTCATATCCTTGTAAAAGGGGGTCAATCGTTGCTCCTAAAATCTAATTTAAATCTTCAATGATAGCAGATGCACTGAAATACTAAAAGGTAATGAAACTAAAATCAACGAAACCTTCAATGATTAGTTAACAAAACGTGGTTTCCAACATGAAAAGTTTTTACATTATTTTGTAATGAAACTATTAAACATCACACTGAAAACCTAACCTCGTCCGTCAATGGACCGACTAGCTTTAAAGCTAGTCGATCAAGACGGACTAGTTTTAAAGCTAGTTTGTCATGTTAGTCCGTCGAGACGGACTAGCATACAACTGAATCTACATCTCTCAACTTGACGGACGAGCTTTAAAGCTCGTCCGTCAAGTTTGATGCTAGTCCGTCGACGCGACCGACTAGGTCAATAAAAGCAGCTGAGTAACGCAGTTTACCCATTAAAATGACTGACTAGCTTTTGTATACAAATAGTTGCAATTTCGTTTCAATGTACCTTCTCTATTTATTCTGCTTCCGAGCATAATCAAGTTGATACATTTTGAAACAAAGGTTGTTTTGGCTTGACAATCTGAAAGCTTACGAGATATAACATCTATCATGACAAGTATGCCATTCACGAGTACCGGTAGATTCCAAATATTGTTCTCCATTCTTCCATTACAGGCTAATTGAATACCTTGTTACTATATAATTCAAGAACCCGGTATTTTCTTACAGCTTGCTGGTGAATGCCCGGCTTAGCAACAACAGTGAATAGAAGTTGGATACAATCAACATTCTCAAACAAAGGTTGTTTTGGCTTGACAATCTGAGAGCAATACGACAGCCGAAATAACATCAATCGTGACAAGTATGCCATTCACGAGTAGGTTAGAAATATTGTTCCATTCTTTAATTACGGGCTAATGGTATACTTCGTTACTACAGAACCCATGAACCGTCTATTCTTATAGGTTGATGGTGAATGCCCGGCTTAGCAACAGCAGTGAATAGAAGGTGTCACAATTGATTGAATAACATGCGCATTGCGCAAAGGACATCACTATTAGTTGCATTATCTGTATGTGAATTCCATTTAATGAGCAAACTGTACAGACGCACACTTGATATACCCCGTAAAGCTTAAGATTTTGATTATAATGGCGATCTCCTTCCTGTGACATGACTGTGTGAGTACTCTTTTTTAATTCCTTATGTTTCAGTTCACAGATTTTTTCACATAGATTAATGCTATAATCACCAACGCGAAAAGTTATGTCTTGCCAAATCAATTGATAAATTGTGTGTATTTACACCGACGAGCAATAAAACTAGTCCGTCTTGACGGACTAACTTGACGGACTAGCTTTTAAGCTAGTCCGTAGAGACGGACGAGTTTTAAAGCTAGTCCGTAATAACCGGGTTGTGTTGAAGGAAAGCTAGACCGTCGTGACCGACTGGTATTAAAGCTATCAGTCTGGGCATCACTACGACTAGCTTTAAAGCTAGTCGGTCTACCCGTTAAGGTTTTCAGTGCATGTATTACCGAAGAAAGGTATAGGATATTCTTTACAATGTGCCTACATAGAAACCTCATTATGCTGCTGGAAATCATTGATACGATTATATATAGGCAAGTGTAAATAATGCATTTTGACGTGAAGGATTACGCTAAGACCATGGAGACTTGATTACCCACACTAAATATGAATTTAATATCGACCGCCTTCGCAATATATATACTTTCTGTAAGAAACGAAAGAACGCTTATAATCAATTCATATTTTTAATGATCTTATTCAATGGCAGAAGCAATTTCATAATCCTGACTTATCCTTTTCTCTTTCTCTTCATGAAAAAGCGATGTATACGGCCATTCACCCCTGCTATCCATGATAAACTTCATTATTTAATAGCCTAAATTATGATATTCTTGAATTAATGGGAAGGCCATAAATCAGATGAGAAATAAACTCGTTATCATGGTTATGAATCCCCTCTCTCGCATACAGTAATGGTGTCATTACTTCACCTTGCACTTCTGAACGCATTTGATCGCACAAGTAAACAGAAAACCGGATTGCCTGCAACGAGTTCTAACTGGAAACGACTAGCTAAAAAACAGGAGAAGATCATTATTGGATTGCACACTGTGTCTGTCGTAAACGTGAGAACGTGTGAAAAGCCGAAGCGTGGTAATATTGTAATTTATAGGTCTTGAGCGAGGGATTATCGGCATATTAATGGTGATTATGGCGTAATGGTGTGATCTCAATCCGTCGGCTCACTTTCAGAGATTATTATTTTCAGCTGCAATATACTGGGCAAACCATATCATTGGAATACGATAACAAATTGAGATTTTGTATGCAGTGAAAAGTTAAAAAGGACAATATTCGAAATAACCAAATGATCCTCGAAACATTAAAAAAAAAGGTTTATATTAAGCCTTTACACGCTGAATATAGTCTGAAGGAAAAATAATGACAATTGTTGTTCAGATATTTTCTCGGAATTCTGAATTTCAAAGGACAATTTTGATACTGGTAGCTTTACTACAGACATTACGTATGACCAGCAGCTATTTTTTTTTTTTTTACTTTCTCTTGTACAAAAATAGCTGAGAAAAACAATTATTACGATTGTTCAATTTAATCCTATGATTGTGCACAGAATGATGCCTCTTCAGCGTGGCAAGGGTTAAACTACTATCAGACTATAGGTTTTCCCGGTCAAGTTTAAACTATCTCCGATCAATTTAACATTTCTTACAAGCACTTTCGTCCGAAATGTGATCGTGATTAAAAATCTAAACGTTAATTCTTTTTTTTTTTTTTTTTTTTTGTAATGACCGATTCAATTCAATTGAATCGAAATGTGATCGTGATTAAAAATCTAAACGTTAATTCTTTTTTTGTTTGTTTGTTTTGTAATGACCGATTCAATTCAATTGACCGATAGCTCCGCTCCATGAGGTATCGTTTAAATTGATTGAACATAAACGAATTCGATTGCAAACAGCTTAAGATTGACAAGGAAAACCTATATTAAAAATTCATCTTCGACGGAAAATGTGTCTATTATCTGGTTGAAATATTCCAAAGAATGAAGCTAAATCGTGTTATCTATTTATTATTATTTTTTTTTTAGAATTACGAGTTCAACCACAAAACATCGCTAGTATTCTTTTGGGGTTTTACATGTTGAGCAATATTTGTTATTCTTCAGTTTAAACAGAGAAAATGGAAGTGTATTCAGTTGAATGGTTCACAGTCCAAGAAGTCTAAATAAAGTATCAATAAAGCCTCATTTTGTGGGCTTATTCATTTACTTTATTCTAGCTTGATTATAATCATATTCGTCTATTTCATACAATCATTCCGTATATAGCACATTAATATGAATACATATGTATACAGTAATAATAACAAACACAATTTAGATATTCAGCTGCTTGGGATAATTATAAAACAAAAAATCAGATTAAAATATTCGGTGGTTAGGAGAGACACTACGTTACCATGGTTACTATGGTTTAAAAAAACCCTAATGTGCTACCAGCAGAGATGAAAATATTAACATATACATAATTTATCTAGGCTTTTCAATATTATGAACATGGTGGTTTTCTTTTAAAAGCGAGTAGGCCAAAGCGGGAAAATGTCTCAAGGTCGTACTGGTTATGCCATTTACCTTTCCACATTCTTCGGATTATGCCCCCAAAATGTACCCATGAAGCACCATCAATTTATCGGATATAAAATAATGTATTGATAAAATATTAATGATTTTTTTTTTTGTTTTTGTGAGATATAAGCCATTGGATTTTTTTTTCTGATGAGATCACTTTTGTTAAACAATTGAATCCCCCCCCCCCCAAAAAAAGAGAGAAGAAATCATGTTTCATGTAATATTGTTTTTGAATATACACCAGGGGGTGTTTAATCAATATCTAAAATCGATTTAAAATCGATTTTTAAGGCCTTAAAATCGGTTTTAAATTTAAAATCGATTTTAATTTGGGATCCTGTTTCATCAAGAATCAAGATCGATTTTTAATTTAAAATCGACTTTTCTTAGTGAAACACCTCCCAGAGACATCTATAGATCCATGTTGTGAAGTGTCTGCTTATATTATATTCATTATCTATTGATAACAATAATAATAATAATAATACTAAGCATTTATATAGTGCCTTTCCTCTCTCTTTTATGTCTATTTCACTTTCAGGCTATAAATGTATACCAATGCAATATACATGTAGATTCGATTGAATTGCATCGATTTGGTTTGTTTCAATCAATGCATTCGTATATAGCATTGCACCAGTCGAAATTCAATTTAATAAAAGGGAGCAAAAAGTACACGCTCACTCACTTCATCCCATCAAGATGAGAGTAGATTTATGTAAAATGATCCCACGTCGCATAAACCACAACCATCGTCATAGGGTGTGATGTTATCAGGAAGAGCAAACCTTCGAGAAAGTTCGGAAGGGTTATTTACACGGATCATGACGTTGGTGCAAAGTATTTGGCAAGGTGTTCGGTGTAGGCATATGGAGTCGTTAGATGTAAAGGTGATCGAATAGAAAACATGCCACAACGACCTCTCTTTCAGTCGCGAATAAAAAGCACATTAATGTAATTTATAAAGAAACCACTATTGTCCTAGGCTGAATCATTATTATTGATGTAGCAATCTATAGACCAGTTTGCTCAGCTAACATATTCAATTTTTATGCAAACGTTTTAAACAAAGGTTGTTCTAGTAAGACAACCTGAAAGCTTGTCTGAGGCTTTCCTGACATAGTAACAACTAATGTATGCAATCTTGATTCCATGTATTGTAGTTCATTCTTTTATTACAGGTTGTTTGAATACCTTATTACTATGTCGTCAGGAAAGAAACATGAATAAATTTGAATATGTTAATAAAACTGGTCTATTAAACCCAGAACCACAACATACAATTATTACATAACTTACTTGTCAATTGATATCAAACTGTTTTCATTTTCCTATTTCGAGGTACTTCATTTACATACAGTAATATTCTCAAAGGTACAGCCATTCTTGAATCAAATTAGAAAAAAAAAAAAAAGAATAAGTAGTCCATCTATATACTTTCCTCAAATATATTTTGATGCGTCTTTGATTTTTCCAACAAAAACTTTTCTCGGACCGGAGTACACTTTCAGTGTCCCGGCATATCAATTGTTATTATAGAGGGACATGGTTTCTTAATTCTCTGCCAACTTAAAAAAAAAGTGATTTTTCATCCGTGGATGAAAATTTAATGACGAATAAACCTGGGACGGGGGAAAAACTCAAAATGAAAGTCAGCCCCACATAATAATAACGAACGAAAATACATACGATACAAACGGTAATGTTACTGGTCATGCTGGTATAAACATTAAGGTAAACGTGGTAGTCTTGAAATTATGAATTATGAATAATTTAATGCAGATGCAGGATACATATCATGCATATGGAGTATGTGGGATGTGGTGTGTGGGTGTGGGGGGGAGTGAGGGTGTGCATGAATATATGTGTGTATCTGTTTGTGTGTGTGTGTGTGTGTGTGTGTGTGTGTGCGTAAGAGTGTGAGAGATAAAATGAAAAGTGTAAGATGAGGATATAAATCAATTAATGAATTAGTTAACGAATAAGCCAATCAAACAATCGTTCAATCATTTGTAATGTCATTGTACTTGTTAGTCAATAAGCATGATAAGATACTCACTCAATAAACAATGACAATCAGTCAGTCAAAAGTCAACAATCAAGCAACCAGTTAATCAGCCAGTTAACCAATTATTCAATTTGTTAACCAATCAGTCAATTATTGAACCAAACATTCATCAAATCCATCTATCAATCAATTAATCAATCATTCAGTCTCATTAAATCAATCAGTTAGCCAAACAATAAATAAATCCGTTAATCGCTCAATCAGTCATTGATTCACTTAGTTAATATATCGATTAATTAGTCAGGCAGGGAATAAATTAATTTAAAGAATGAATAGTCAGTCAGCCAATCATTGAATCAATAAGTCGGCCAATGAATAAATCAATCTGTTATTATAATTAAAAGTCAATTCATCAATCAATCAACCAACCAATCAGTTAAACATTAATTCAAAGCAATCTATCAATCTACCAGACAGCCAATCATTGAATCAATGAATCATAAAGTTAGCCAATCATTGATTTAATCAGTCAGCCAGCAATGAATTAATCAATCTGGCATTCAATAATCAATCAATTAATCAATCAATCAATCAATCAATCAATCAATCAATCAATCAATCAATCAATCAAACAATGATCCAATCGGGCGATCTATCAATCTACCAGACAGCCCATCAACTATAAAGTCAGCCAATCAATGATTTAATCAGTCAATGAATGAATCAATCGGTCAATAAATCAATAAATAAATCAATCAATGAGTCAAAAATTTCAATCGGGCTATCTATCAATTTACCAGACAGGCACACTGAATCAATCAGTCAGCCAATGAATGGATCAACCAATAAATAAATAAATAAATCAATCAATCAATCAATCAATCAACACTGAAAACCTAACCTCGTCCGTCAATGGACCGACTAGCTTTAAAGCTAGTCGGTCAAGACGGACTAGTTTTAAAGCTAGTCTGTCAATGTTAGTCCGTCGAGATAGACTAGCATACAACTGAATCTACGTCTCTCAACTTGACGCTAGTCCGTCGACGGGACCGACTAGGACGATAAAAGTAGCTGGGTGGATGACTGACTAGCTTTTGATACAAATAGTTGCAACGTCGTTTATGTTGGTAGACTACTTCTCTGTATTATTCGAGCATACTCAAGTCTGATACTTCGTGAAAGTGTTTTGGTTGCAATCTAAAGCTTACGAAGATCATAAGCAGTTATCAGTGACAAGGTATTGTCATTCACAGGAGTACGTGATGTTCCAAATATTGTTATCCAATCTCAGTTATCAGGCTAATCTGCTCTTGTGTACTAGAGCACTCGAGAATCGGTATTGTTCTTACAGATTGCTGGTGCCGCTTAGCAACAATGTGTAGAATTGGATCATATGAGATTCTCTAACAGGTTTGTTTTGGTTGAATGTGAGAGATTATAAGATAGGCGAATAAATGAATCGCTGACAAGTGTGCTTGAGTGTGTTAGAAATATTGTTCTTATTTAATTACAGGCATTGAATTCTTCGTTTACTATAGAACATGGAACCGTACTAATTCTTATAGATTGCTGAAAATTCCCGGCTTAGCAGACATGAAGAGTGAGATATGAAGGTTGGTACATATATTATTGAATAACATGCGCATTGCCGAAGGACATCACTATTAGTTGCAGCATCGATTGTGAATTCGAAGTCTTAATGAGCAACTGTACATGACGCACACTTAATTAGGCCTATACCTGTAAAGTTATATTTTGCTTATATTCAGGCGGTTCCTTACTGTGAATGTGGTGTGAGTATTCTTTTTTCATTTCTTATGTTTCATTTCACAGATAGGTTTTTTTTTCTAACATAGATATGCTATATATCACAAGGAAATTATGTTTGCCAAATCATATTATGAATTATGTGTATTTACATACGAATCTAACGAATAGATTTGATTGTTTCTAATTATTGAAAGATTGATAATTTAATTTAGATAATAAGGTATAGGGCTATTTTTTTAGATTACTTGTATCTGAAAGAAAAGAATATTGGATTAGAGGCACGACTTTGGGATTCTAAAGTGGCTCTCAAGGACAAGTGTATACGCCGAAAATGCAAAAGCAGGTAGGCCTACAACAAAAAGTCATGATGATGCAAGCCATGGCGGCGACCCTTGGGCCCCGTGCCCCTATCATTTGATAATTGCCATAATGTTAACTAATTGTGCCTCCTGTATTAATTCCTGTCTTCTGATTTATATCATCATAATATATATATATTTTTTTTTTTTGCTCAAATTCTTGTGGCAAAAATGCATATTTTAATCGTATCTTTATAATGTCTTCTAATATTTCAGATTTGACGTCTCTGACAAGCTGGTGAAGCCTATTAACCTCGTCCGTCATGCTAGTCTGTCAAGACAGCAGCAATAACATCGCGGCAGAAAAGCGCGACGGACTAGCTTTTACACCATGACCGACTAGCCGTAAAGCTAGTCCTGCTCAAAAGCTCGTCAGTCTGGGCATCACTACGACTAGCTTTTATGCCGTCAAACTAGTCGGTCACGACGGACGAGCTTTAAAATTAGTCTATCGTGACCGACTAGCTTAAAGCTAGTCTGTCATGACGGACTAGCTTTCAAGCTAGTCCGCAGAGACGGACGAGTTTTAAAGCTAGTCCGTAATAACCGAGTTGTGTTGAAGGACAGCTAGTCCGTCGTGACCGACTAGTTTTAAAGCTAGTCAGTCTGGGCATCACTACGACTAGCTTTAAAGCTAGTCGGTCTACCCGTTCAGGTTTTCAGTGAATCAATGAGTCAAACATTTCAATCGGGCAATATATCAATCCACCAGACAGCCAATCATTGAATCATTCAGTCTGCCATTCATGCTTTCAATAAATCAGTCAAACATTAATTCAACCGGGCAATCTATCAATCTACCAGTCAGGCAAACTGAATCAATCAGTCAGCAAATCATATCAATTCTAGTTGTAAACTTAAGAGATAGAGGGCGCTACCATTCTACTCAAAGCGAACGCGCCCTTTGACTTTTTTTGTTTTTGGACAGTTTTTCGCTTTATTTTCTTTATTGTGGCGAGCAACTACCTTTTCAAAGAAATGTTCACTTTGAATAAGTAGGCTAAGAGTCTGAATTTTTCAAAAATAGGAACAACTTATTGCAAAGGAAAAAAAAGTCCTGTCACTTTTGTCAATTCGAAAGCCTAGTCAGATCAAATTCCTGAACAATATGGTATATTTTGCACTCAAAATAGCTCATGCGCTGCATAGTTTTGATCCTCGATGCCGCATTATACTATTATAATTATAGCTTATTGTTCGCAGGGCAATTAAAAGCTTGAATTCTCAGCTTTCCGGAGATGGTACATTCATTTTAATTGATTAAAAAAAAGGTTCCTGCTCAACTTTGAACATATCTAAGAGGTTCTTTACTCGATAGTCATATTTACGCTTATCACACATGACAATATCGCATAGAACATGTGAACGGCGTCTTCCACAAGACTGTGACCAGTTCACAAGCTTATGTCATTGTTTTGAAGCATCAATTTATATGAATTGCATATTCTGATTACAACTTCAGCACAATAATGTTACAAGGCTTGCCAAATGTGTATTTCCTCCATCTGGTCTAGATAATCTATTAACTACACATGATTAAAAAGGTTCATCAATTTCTTTTCATCTCCACGATAGAATCTCAACCGAACGGACAATACCATTCCACTGCAGGAAGTCTCTTACGCGAGTTTGTGTAGCTAATTTATTTATTGCAGCCAGCTGTATAGATTTCAGCTGGCTTCTCAGCCGTGATTTCCAACGTCACTTTGTGGCGTCTGGCCTCTTAGATAATGGACGCGTCTTACTTTAATTACGATTTAATGCCTCACATTGGTATACGTTAATTACATTTACATAGAGTAGAATGATATGAACGAATCATCAATCAATAAATCAACAATCAATGAATCAGTCAAACATTTTAATGGGCAGTCTATCACCCACAGACAAGCAATATTGAATCGAGAGCTAATCATTCATGCTTTTAATCATCATATCAATGATTCTTATCATGCATTCTACAATCTACCAGACGCCAGATCATTGAATCAATCAGTTCGCAATGAAGATAGAGCAATTTTGTAATGCATTAAATCAATCAATCAAAATCGACCAATCAGTTAAACATTAATTTAATCGGTTTCGTCTATCATAGTCACCAGACAGCCAAATATTGAATCAATCATCAGCCCACTCTAATGCTTTTGATTAATCAATTCAAACATTAATTCAATCGGGGCAATCTAACAATCTCTCAGAACAGATTAATGAATTATATCATTCAGTCAGCCAATTATGGAATTAATCAGTCAAGCCAATCATTGAATCAATCTGTTATTCACTCAAGCAATCATATCAATCAATCAATCAAAGATGATTCAATCAGGACATTCATCAATCTACCAGACAGCCAATCAATAAATTATTAATCAGTCAGACAGCCTATTATTGAACAATCAGTCAGCATGTTCAGGCTCTCATTCCTTCAAACAACTAGTCAACATTTTGAGTCAATTAATCTGTTAAGAAAAATAGTGGTTTCAATTTTTTTTATTTATATTTTGCTTTTGTTTTTAATTTGCCAGCACATTCAGATAAAGATTAGACTCATACCACACAGAATGTTACCACGCATTGCTATTTTCACTTTACCATTACACCAAATCATTCCCATTCAATGCTAAAATTATGCACATCATGGATAGCTTTTTTTCAACTTATGATTAAAATGAAAACGAAACCTTTATTCGAATATTTAAAACAGTGAATCTGTACAAGAACACATTACGAACTTTGAACACGCACGAAGACATTCGTTAATATGTTCAGCATCGTAAAAAGTTTTTATATTTTAAATACCTTTACCAAAACAAAGAGCACAAATTCGCAGGAACACAAATCAAAGTATTTTTTTTTTTGCAACAAATTGCAATTTTGTACTCTTTGTTCTAAATAGTTTTTAAAGCTACAAGATTCAAGTCCTCGCAAAAACCATTCAATGCATTTTTGTTTTGTGTGGCCACAGTCTTTACAAAACATTTTTAACAAAGCAAACAGTCATTCTCCGTATTGTACAATTGCTAATATTATCTCTCTTTCCAAAACCGTGTCACATTTATGTACATCACGTACTAACTTTACATTACATCCAAGGTTTTACTTTCTAATTCGAAGCTTCACATTCTGACATAAAAATGTTTTCGTTCAAAAAATCTAGACGAACGTGTTATAACCTCAAACGATTCTTCTCTTTATCAACAATGATCATTTCTCTTGTTGTTGCCTGTCAGCAAATAATTATATTTTCGCAGAGTATCTATTGCAATTTATAATTATCCTCCATGAGATCACCGCAAGTTTCACTTCGTTCATAATTCGAAGAAAGGCACTTTTCCCTATATTTTGAACTAAAAATTTAAATTTAATGTTTTTTTTTAATAGCCTTTTGAAAATGCATGACCGTGAGTAGATCACAATCAATAATAAAGAAACAAAATGGAATGAGAGGTAAATCAATAAAATGATAGAAAGAAAGAAAGAAGAAGGAGAGAGAAAAGGACAGAGAGAATGAGACAAAGAGAATATGGAAGTATAATACTGAGGAACAGAAATACAAGGATGACAGAACAGAGTTGAAAAAATATATTCAACAAACTGACAAAATACAAAATGCATTCATTAATTTTCAATAAGGAATCATTGGCATGATTGGTAAGTACTGACATGGCCAAAAGATACATATCTTTACAAATTAAATTCCTCGTCAACTTAGTCTGTTTAACATACATATATTTTAACATTCCCTCATTAACAAATATTAATATATATTTAGAATACATACTAATCACAAGAAAATACACAAATTCAAGGAATGCTTAACTGTTTTATAATAAAAATTCACAGTTTTTCAAAAGTCAAAGGGCAGAGAACAACTTCATAATATGTAATCAATGCTGAATCATTTTTTTTAAATACAGGTTCAGCTTTCGCTTGTGACAGACAATAAAACGATTAGAAATATTCCGACAATGTCATAGCCTATCTGATATGCGCCGGGCTAGTGGGCAAGTTACTGGTCGCGCGAAGGAGACTGACTGACGGGCGAGGGCGTTAGCTCGGGCTGACGCCCTCGCCTGACGGACTCGGGCTTCGCCCTCGCCCGTCTGTAGTTTGCCCACTAGCCCGACGCATATCGGATAGGCTAACAATGTCACTAAATTTCAGAAAAAAAACACCCCGAAAAATTACAGGATGTCTAACAAAAAGCTGCAATAATGGTCCCTTTGTAAACTCATAAAGCAATTACGGTGCGAAACTGCATCAGATACGTGTAGGTTGGATATAAAAAGGTGCCATGAGCTGCAAATGTGAAAGTGCTGAAAGAACACCAACATGCATACATTATTGATTCTAAAAAATAAATCAAATATTAGGGTACTGTGTACAGTAAACGAAATGAGTAAATATATCAATACAATGGGGAAAAGTGAAGAAAGCAACACAATATTTAAGAAACCAAGAAACAATAAGGGTTATTATCCATATACATGATATAATGGTCAAGGTGGCAGTTACTTCCAAAATAAAGAAGAACATTTTCTTCTGTGGTGCTACGAGGACAGTTACTGGGATATTAAGTAATACACAGAAAGACAATTGTATTGATTCACATTCACATGGGACAAAATGTGGTCAATAATTCATGTACATGTAAGGTGGTTAAGGTACAAAAATCACGAAATAATTCGGAGCATGTCATATAAAACAGTCAAATATATAGTTTTGGACGAATAAACTAATCTGTGAAGGTCTCTGTTATAATCCATAAGGACAACACAATATTTCATACTGTTTTTACATAGTATTTCCGTCCATATCGTGCCTGGATACAAAGTTACTTATATTCTAAAGCTGCTTGGCACGGTATAGTCATCTTCCTTTCAAAAGCAGGAGTTGTTTCCGCTCTCGGTGTAGAATAACAGACTCACGTACTACGTGTTGGCACTCACATAGGTTTGACCATCTCCTGGGATACTGCCCCAGAGCACCTTTATTCCCGACCTTCTAGCAACCATATGCTCCAAATTTCCTTCACGGTCTGTCTGTACGGTAAAGTCAAGATGCATTGGTGACATTTATTTGAATGCCTTCCAAAATTCACGAACGAGCAACCAGAGATTCACCAATGATGTGGTTCAGGCTGGTAAGAACAACGAACCTCCGGCAGACGTTTATTGAGACCAGCTAAGAAAGTGCCTTTATGGCAAACGATTCATGATCATTACCTGACATCGTACTGTCGCATCGTAAGTCTCGCACATTTGCATGATCAGTTCACCTTGGACTACGAGCTGCACCATCCGGTGCTGCTCTGGCCAGATACAGATGATGGCGATTCACATTCCCGGAAGAACCCCGCCGGTGTGTTTCCTTCTCGAATGGCCACCGTCACGTTCCCGACTGTCACGTCGGTCACTGTAACGTGGAGGTTCTCCTCGACAGAGTTGCGATATTTGCGAAGCAGTGCAAACTTTCCCTGCTTCAAACTTCCAACGGACGAGGTCGGAGAAACAGCGATGGGGCTGCCAAGTTCCCTAGGTGAAGTCACCGATCGGAACGGGTCAGTTGTAGGTGTGGTTGGCAGAGAAGCCGACGTAGGTGTCGCTGCGCAAGGTGATGGAAGGCTTCCTGCGATCGGGGAATTGGCGTCCCGACAGTTGCCGAACTGCTGCTGTTGTTGTCTCTGAATCTGAAGAAGATGGCTACTTTCATTCTGGTGATCGCGTAAAAATAGAGTCTTTGGCTTCTTCAGGATTTTCAGATCGTGCTCCCGGTTGGACACGATAGGGTAGTTACCATTGGCGTCTTTGAGTTGGTCTTTCTCGACTACAGCTGCAAGGTGGTTGTTGATGATCTTCTCCGGTTGCGTTGCCTTTTGGAGATCGCTCTCCTCTTCGATGGTCTTTGGTTTGGTGGATTGGTGATCCTTGTTCTGTGTGAGTTCAGTCAAGAGACGGTACTGTCGTTCCTTGGCGAACAGGTCATTTGTTTTCCGCCACGTCTTCAGTTCCTGTAAGGAGATACAATATGGAAAAACAATTAAATATACTATTACATTTGGAAATGCATCGTCATTTGCATTTGTGGTAATCACTTTCTTTATCTTCAATGTCATGACGAGCAACTGGCATTTCGACATTGGCCTCAAGTCTCATATGCATGAACATGATTCTTGTTTTTTTTTTTTTTTTTTTTTTTTTAAATAATGCAATTACATATTCCTCATCACGATAATAGCATTTGAATGCCAGCATAAACATCTACTAATTTCCTTTCCTCTTCTAAATCGGCGATGTCGAAATACGCTGGCACCCTTCATTCGCATCAACAGTCAACACTCAAGATACTTCCATATTGATGATAGACAATACACAGTGGGTGAAAACACTTGGCCAAATCTAAAATGTCATTTATGATCAGTAATTGATCACGCATGTTACTCATCGTCATCTCGCACTGTTTCATAAAGAATTTCTTAATAATCCTAGCCAGCTTAGATCCCCATCGAAAGATTCGAGCGCCAAAAAGCTCAAACGCATTCTTGGCAGGCTGCCACGACATGGGCGCTTTTCAAATCTTTACGTTGCTGTGTGATCCGTCACTTTTCCCAATGCATCCTATTGATGATCAAGGAAAGCCAAAAGTGTTATACAAATTATGTGTAAGCCGCCCCTCCCACGAATTATAGATTATAGGTTATTTTTTTCTTTTTCGACTGAAAACCTGTCGTGTCTTACTTATTGTTTCATAGATTCTACGCTAAAATATACAAATTTAGAGAGAGCATCTGAATGAAAATACATGTTAATAATTATTGACATGATTGATGGCGCAGATATAAAAGTCGAAACACGAACTGATCAGACAGATACAACTTTCACAAAGACTTCTCCCATCTACATCAGTCTTTGGCTGCGTCAAATATGATACAGTTGAGCTCTACAACAAGGTAAAATGCGTTTCGACTAGGGCAATTAACAGAACAATTACACACAGGACATCTACCCACAGGGATATGTAGCAGGCCTATATTCATGACGGGGTAAAACCGCTAAAATGTGTTGAAGTAAATAGTCTCAACTTTCAATCGCTGCATAAGAAGCTATGACAGGCAAGGGATTGTGCCTGAGGGGGTATGCACTGTAAAAGGAAGCGACACTTTCATAATCGTGTTACTCATAATCACTTGTTTACGTTCTGTGTAACGCGATGCAGGTCGATCCCTTTACGCCCCGCGACAGCTTCCGATATATCCCCATGTTTTGACTGCGAATTTTAATATCTTGCCAGTTCAATAATGTTACCTCCAGAGCCAGGGGGAAAGGGGAATTTCCTTCAGCGTATCACGTTTGCAAAAACTTGTAATTCGTCCCCAAATAGCGTGTTCAATTTCCAGAACATATCTGAAGTTCTAGAACGGGCTCTTTTTCAGCGTTCTAATAGTGTGATTATTTCTTTTTCGTAACAGTCAAATAGTCACATGATCTCAATTGAATAGGATAAGCGATGAAAACTTTAAAGCGTGGAAAATCTTAAATATTTTTCTGTAAAAGAGTTTTTTTTTCTTTCTATAATTCTGTTTTACCTGATAACTTCACCCCCCCCCCGAAAAAGAGAAGAGTTTTGTAAATGTCACCGCTGTAATACAAAGACATCCGAAATATAATGACATTTCCCAATGACCATGATGACAGAATAATGTATAGGCCTAAATCATTCATTCCTCTAAAATTTGAAGAAGAAAGAAGAAATTTTGCCTCGGTTTTTTTTTCGGAGGGTGGTGGTTGTGGTGGTAGGGGAGTGGGGGGGGGGGTGGTTGTCAATACCTCAGAGACGAGTAAAGGGCACAGTTCTTTTGATGTTGGTCTGACCTTTGACCTATACATCTAGCGTGATATCCAGGCGTTAACTCGGATTATTGGCCCAAAGTCAAGGATCGTGTGTGGCAAATAAAGTCATTACCAAACTAACAAAGAAACTGACAAAGAATGGGGACCTGAACCAAATACAAATAGATGGGTGCATGGTAGGCTTATATAGATAAAAGTTTAGTAAGGACCTCCATTCGATTTCGATTTATGCATTGATAAAGTCATTTTCAAAGAAAGAAAAACAAAATGTGAATATTTTATACACTTTGATGTCCGTAAAAATCGTTTTCTTTATTCCCCATCTTCACAATGACGAAATTAGTGCATTATTAAAGTACGTATTAAAGCACATAAAATGTCCAGTTTGTTTAGACTTTTCAGGCAATTACATTAAAAAAACAAAAAACAAAAAACAAAACAAAACAATAAAGCTCAACTTTTGACCTTCAAATTCCACATTATTGAGATAGATGTTTCTCTAGTTGTAACTGATCCTATATGAAATTATTGGTAGAAAGCATCAACTTAATTGAGACAAAATAAAGTTTGAACCAAATTAACCTCAGTCTGCACCCTGCTTTATTTGATCGTTGATCCCTCATAAAGTGGGGCATTTTAAACTCTCGTTATCTTTAATTATTTCTCGGAACAGAGATGAATCACACAATAGAATAATTCCCACTGAAATTTCCTGTGATACTAGCATAATTCCTAACTAAAATTTTAACACCTTTTGAACATGTTGAAAGTGGCTTTTGAACTAATTCAATTGTGTTCAATTTTCCCCATGGAGGTTTTCACAAGAGGCGACTTGAAAATGAAACGAAAAGCAAGTAATACACATTCTATAACAATGGTCTGTGACAATGGTTTTCATTTCTCGATAAACAGTGACCCGGGTGACCTGATTATAAGTCAAAGTCTTGGAAAAATACGATCAATCTTCCGTTTTATTTTGTTTTCGGTCGTGATGATACCACTAGGTCCTTGGAATTGTGGTTTGACGAGGGTGTAATAATGGTAGATGTAATATTCATTTAACCACATGTTGTGTATTTTTTTCTTTTTAATCGGAGGGCGTTTCCCACGATTTGGGCCTTATGCTTTATGGCATCTAAGTTATTATGTTTGAGGAAAAAAAACCAACAAAAACAAAAACAAACAAAACAAAAAACGAAAGAAAGAAATCCCTCTTTCAAAAGCTAAAGAAGTATTGATAACGATTTTCCCACAATTTCGTTGTGGTTGCAAGTAAAAAAATTCTTGAAAAATAACAAGACCAATCTAATGGTTCACTTTGTTTTCAGTCCTGTAGTCCCTTGTATTGTGGTTTCGCGAGGGTGTAATCGTTGATTCAATAATGTTCACGCGATGTTGTGTACTTTTGCTTTTGGTTTGGAAAGCATACCTCGATCACAATTTGGTCATTTTAGGGATCGTAATCGATCACAATAATTGCTTGAAAAATAGCAAAACGAAAAAATTGATAAAGTCAATGTGGTTACTAAGTCGGGAAAACAGATTTTCTATCCCTATCTCTGTTTCTCCCTCCCCCCAAAAAGCTCTCTCTCTCTCTTTGCATTAATGTTACTCTTTCTCTATCTTTATATCGCTCCTCTCAATTTATGCCTGATCTCCCTCTCGACTCTCTCTTTCTCTCTTTGGATGAGTCAGCTCTCTGGATCAACTTACAAAACTGACTCTGCATGTATCCAGGTTCGAATCCCAGTCAAGCGACGTTAAATGTATGTCCCAGACGTAAATAATGATATCTGATTAATACACGTCTGTCAATCCCAAACCGTATGTTATGCTCTACCAAAATGCTCTATGGCTAGTATAAACTATTTCTCTATCCTCTCTCTCTCACACCGATTGTCGCATCTCATCATACACTGTGAGAAATTCTCTCCGGTAAGAGTCATGAGAGGTGAAAGTCATTACTAGACCCTGCTGATCGCACATCAGTCTATAAATAACCCTTTCCAGACATCTCAACTCGATGGGTCGCTTATTAGTACACACCTTACATTCTCCATGCTACAGTCACATCCACTAACAGTAACATACCTTTATCAAGATCAAAAAGTGTCAAAATGACTCCGTTCCGGATCAATTTGGTCATCAAGCATTCTGGGTCAATTACTGCCAGGGCAAATACACTTTTTTTTTTTATTTTTTTTATTTTTTAAACCAAATATTTATGTAGGCCTATTGGTATCAAACCCATATCTTCAGTTGTATGCGCATGTCCAGACTGACCCTTGGTTAATAGTGTCCAATAGGTATGGTCACACTCGGAGTTAAACTTCCAGAAATAAGTCCTATGTGACCGAACCTATTGATTCATCTGCGCATGTTGTCGAGTGTTTTCATATTCAATAAGATATGCACTACCGCAAGCAGAAGTACCGATACCTGATCAATCCTCTACTCCAATATATCGTATCCTTACGTCATTGGGTCACGTGATCGTGTAAAATAACACCTCGTTCAATATGGACAGAACGAGGTGCTGAATTTTCACTGGCACTCGTCAGTTTGAGTAACGCGTGTTTGTACATGTGGGACTACACTACCAGGTGACATTGAATACCGATAATTACAACTTATCAACGTCATTACAAATTCGTCAACATGTTAGCTTGTTTGCTTTGTATTCTTTAGTTGCCATATTTGGTTACAAATTTGATTGAATTCGAGTAGGTGATTGTGCATGGTAGTAATAAGGTGTCGATTGGTTGATTGTGTGATATCTACGGAAGTGAAAAAATTTGAGTTTTTTTTTTTTTTTTTTTTTTCGTGATAAGTTAATTCATCGAGAAGAGGATTTCACCAAGGAGATAGAGTTTACTGCCATGTATAAAATATCAAAATGATAATAGATTAGGGTGAGCATTCTTATGCTTTCTCAAGCTTTTCCGAATATGAATATCGATACTGGAAATAAAACGTTTCCAGCAGGTGCACGACCTCCAGTTTAGACGGTTAATACATTTTTTATTTTTTTATTTTTTTGCTTTTTGCTTTTTATGTTCCTTATTTCATGCACGTTGTAAAGTTTTAAAATGCGATCGTCAAAACTAGAAGAAACACATGACGAAAAAGTTCCTAACCAAGATGACCCTACTAATTTTTAGGCCGACGTATTGCTATTACTATGGGGTAATAATATTATGACTTCCCCCACACTCTTCCAACAGTGAAAATGATATTAATTTAATGTACACTACAAATCCTTCCCTTCAAATTAATACGATGACGTACTATGAATCATTGGGATCAATACAAGATCTATGACGAAGCGAACAATCTTTATTGTCATGCATGTTTGTTCAGACAATAATCCAGATAATACGATAATGGGGGATATATGGCTGGATGAGATGAGTCAACCCACAGTTCGGTATATCGATCTGTTATGTGCAATAAGGTCGTTGTTGAAGCATATATCACCGTAGAGGGATCGCCCTTTTTACTTTCAGCCGATGATAATCATTATAAGAACAGATGCACTCTTAAAAATAAAGGGTAAAATTGACCAAATCCTGTGTGTACTATACTCTACAGCTCGAATATTAAAGAGCTCATTTTTTTCACACAAAGTTACTCCGTTTTCGCTTTCAAGAGGATATATTCAAATAAATACAAGCCCGTAGCTCACTTTTTATATAACTATGTAGGCCTACTGTCCATCTGAGACGAAGGTCAACAATTTTACCTGTTTGAGTGCCAGAAGGGCTGATTGTGTAATATTTAGCTTCCACTAAACAAACGCATTCGGTAAGGTGAGGAGACGCCTCCGAGACTACTGTAACGAATCTAACTCGCATCAGTTTCGGCAGTCTTCTTGGAGACGTGTTGGACACGGCTCCGCGACTGGAAAAATGTCATAGATATGGAAGTGTTCTGTTTTCCTGCGACTTATAAGACATGTACGTCGCGGAGACCCTGGGGACACCTCCGACACGTCCCCGCGACTCCAGTGTCTCGAAGTCGAAAACTAGTCGCAAAACCGTCTTATCATACTTATGGCAGGCAAGATGCCACCTTCAGATTTACAGCTGACGCTTCATCATGTTTTATATCCCGTTATTTTTTAGTGTTCATTTTAGGGCTATAATCATCTCATGATAATTATAGCGACGGTAAGGTCGTTGATTCAAATTCTTATCGCCTTCTGGCTCTAAGCTTAATCAATCAGCAAAAAGAAAAGCGATTGCTCGCTCACGAATCTGCGCCTTGACATTTCGTAATCATCGCTCTCGAGAATTTCATATTTCAATTTCGTTTTCAATCATTGTCAATTAAAGGGAATGACACTGATGTTTATAAGAATAAATCGATACAAGATTCTAATCGTACACATCATTGTTATTAGAATATAAACCTTTAGAATTCTCATATACATTTGCCTAAGTTGTGATGTTCACCCGCAGGCCAAACATTTCAGTTTCTCTTACATGCTATTTACGAAAATGAAAGGTTTACGTAAAAATGGATTACTCGTAATATGCAAACAGTCATCATGAGTGTTAAAGCTATGCCAATACCATATAGGTCCATGGTAAATACTGACTGAACACGCGTTTTCATGTGATTACTTTTCAAACAAATCTTAAAAAGCTGCATTATTGATGTCTTTTAGGCACAGCCGTCTGTAAAAATGCCAGCTATTACTTTTATTTTTAACTGAACCAAAACTCTTCGCTTAAATATCTACTTAAAGGGAAAATAAAAAAGCTTTTATCAGAGCATGACTAAATATTCTGCACTAAATATGACCCCATTAAAACTTATTTTCCCTACTGACTAATTACTGAACATTGTGAAGAAAAAAGAAAAAGAAAATGAAATTGAAATTGTCTGTTTTCTAGAGCATGTAGAGTACGAAGGTCGTTAACAGCTTTCGTTTTGACACCTATACCCGGCATATTTTGCATATCATTAATGCCACTTATCTCTAAAAATATAGGGTTCATCACGCGCGAGATCTACTCATATGAGAATCAGAATAATGAGAAGATGAACGTGTATTTTACATCAGATCATTGCGCCATTCCCATTAAACCAACAAAATTATAACATCTTCGACTCATATATCCTTCAATGTCCTCAGCAACCTATGGCAATTAAGGCTAGCAAAATATCGCGAATGTTTCATCAGACGAGAGAGAGCAGAATAAACAGATGTTATCTAGCACCAATATGACCAGACATGTTCGTCTCTATATCGGTTTCTGAATATTGAATAAATTACATTTACCTATTTGCAAGAGATAGCGAGACGGCGGGGATGAGCTCAAACTCGAGACCTTCTCTCTCCCTCTTTTCTCTCTCCCCTCTCTCTCTCTCCCTCCCCCCTTTCACCATACCATCTCCCTCTTTCTTTATCATATTTAATGGCCTCATGAATAATGGATGCGGAACCGAATTTCTACAGTCGCCGAATGACAAGATGTTGTGCCTTGATATATACTTTAGTCAACATGGTCAAGTTAATAGGGAGTTTTCATGTGTGTCGATGTGCCGCCAGAAGGAGATTGAGAAGTAAAGAATTTAGACAAATAATTATACAAATCAAGATGGCTTCTTCACGCGCGACGCTCGTGCCGCAGTAAGTGCTGGGACCATTATCGAGAACTTTAAATGCTTCGTCTCAACCAACCCATGGACCAGACCCGCACTGCAACGAACGATTAGCGAGAAGTTTGAGCGTCACGCATGAAAAAGGCACCCATATTATTATTCTTTCGTCAAAAGCTTCCAGTCTTTACCTCTCAACCTCCTCAATTGCGTGACACTTCGACACAATCATCTGTAATAATAAGATCGGATGGCCTGAATATAGGTGTAAAATCTAGAATGATAGTAATGCAAAATCATACTAAAACAATCCAATTTGCCAGTGAAATATCATGTTGCTGTGGATTTGATGTATACCATGTTCGCCCCAGTGGAACTTCATTTTGAAATTTTATCAGCTCAGGGACACGTGAATCTTGGCGGAAAGAGTTTTCCCCATGGTCTAATTTTTCAAGTGGCGCCATTTCTCTTTCTGCATGTACCTGTAGTTATCACAGGCTCTACCTCATCCTACAAAAACATCCCTTTGCGATCTCTACCTTCCATTGTTGATTTAAGGAAATCCTAGGCCATATTATGTTCTATTGTGTCTCGCTCACTCCCCCTGAGGGCACTCCGAAAATCAGTGACTCATTTCTTCTTCTTCATATTTCTACAAATTTGATACAAATGCCCATTATCATAATAAAATCACTATAGCCCACACCCGACTACCATATTTGTCCCTCGTTTATGGTTGCAGCTGTGATTCATGCTGAGTCACGTGATTACATAGATTCAGAAAGGGAAAAATTGGCGCGAAACTGCTGGGGCATCACGTGGTGTGTCTTGGTAAAGATCACGCCACCACTGTGAGATAATAATGTACATGATAATCAATTTTGTCATGTTCTAATATAGCATATTTTCTAACATCACTGTTGTTAATTCGAGTCACGATAAACAAATGGTGATATAATAATCCTGAGGTGTAAGAAAAAACAGTATTGTATATCGATGAGGGTCATATCAGGATGTGAGTCCCTAATAGCACAAAAAAAAACAAAAACAAGAAACAAACAAACGAAACAAAACAAAAACAAACGAAAAAGCAAAGCAAAGCAAAAAAAAAAAACAAACAAAACAATAAAAACAAACAAACAAACAAACAATAACAACAAAAACCCAGAACAAACAAACCAAACACAAAACAGAATAAAACAAATAATGCCTTTCAAAGCAGCTATCTATAAGAATTAACATATCTTTGAAAATGCATCGCATCACGAAAATCAAATTCATGGTAATTTAGGATTTATATTCCCTTTGCAGGGGATAGTAACCCCCCCCCACCCCCCCCCCACCAAAAAAAACCCCCTCCTCTTACGGATGCGACAACGAGTGATCTCCTATAATCACACAGGGCACTTTGATATCCATCCGTTGATTTTAATTAGAGCAAGGAAAGGCCTTGATATCCTTCAATGATGAATTTAATTTCCTCTCGCGACACTGGAAGCACGAGGATCACAGTCCAGTGGCGTAGCCCCGATGTGCTGTTGAAATCCCACATGGGCACAAGCTTACCCCCTCCCCCCCCCCAAAAAAAAAATTAAAAAAAGTCTCAAAGTTTGTTACTGATTAATGTTTATACATGTATATATTTTTTCTTGTGGACAAAATACTACCAGATGGAGCACAGCATGACAAGGAAAGTATATACATGTACATGTATGCTTATGCCCCACCCCAAAAATTAAATAAATGTATTTTAAGAATGAAAAGGAAAAAAAAATTCCAAATGATATGGGCTGCCAAGCCGGGAAGGCAGATCGGGCTACAGTGCCCACTTTTTTAAAAAGGAAATAATTTATGTACAAATATCAGATACTTTTCGTATATGATGAGCCCATCACTTTCTAATCAGCTCCCACACTTCAAAAACAATGCGCGGCCCCTGGAGTCGATTTCTGTAAATCCCATAATCATTGTCTTGTCTAAGACGTAATGTCATTGAGCGAATCGGAGCGATTCAAGTGGGTGAAGGGATCGCTTAGTATGGATTTTTTTTTTTGTTTTTTTGTTTTTTTTGTTTGTTTGTTTGTTTGTTTGTTTGTTTGTTTTTTTTTTGGGGGGGGGGTATATATTATGAAAGAATTGCAAATAATAGCCGCCTCCGGCACAAACAAACAATTGTTGACAGCTAGAAATGTTAGCAAACTCAGAGGGAGAGTCCAAGGTGTAGGCCAAAAAAATGTTTTGCTGCTGCTTAATAGATGTCAAACTCAAAAGACAGAAAAAGAGATGTTATACCATGTGGGCGTCCATTGATTTGGATTAAGAATGGGGTACTTGAGATTGAAACATATATTTAATTAGTTCAAACATTTTTGTATAATCAAATACTTATCGTTTCTAAGCCTAAGGACAGGAGTATATACCTAATTTTAAAATTACCTTTATTTTGAGAAGAGTTGGTTTTCTGCCAGGGCGCCCCTTCCTATATTCTTCAAGTAACCTGCAAAAGAAAAATAAAGTAACATAAAATAAACAAAGCTGGATAAACATGAGCCGATTAATCACTCCAAAGACAGTGAATGTTTAAATGTACAGGGAAACAGCTAAAGGCAATTTATGGGACAGCTATTTTTTTTAAATATATATTTTCTTATATTTCAGGCATGATACAGAGAATTTTGAACTGCTGCATGCCTACTCAAGCATAATGTTTATTTTTGTACAATATGTGTTTATTTTTTTTTTTTTAGATTGCTACAAAAACACGTTAAATTGAATTACTTTGAAAAAGGGAGAAAATGTAATAGAATTTCTGGCCACAAGGCATGTTTTCATGAGTTTGGGTTCATAATTATTCCATTTTGTCTTTTGTGAAAGGCTTCTCCGCTTGCCGAACATCTCATAACTTACGCGTGTTTTCCAGACATTGCAAAATTGTAAAAACACTTGAATGATCATAAAAATCAAAATTAAAACTCAGAAACTAAAAGTGAGGACATAAATTGCATGCCGGCAAAATGAGATGATGCTAATTTCCTTCTGATGTATGCTTCATAATAAAGAAGCAGATAAGTTGCCAACATTTCATCTATATTAGGAAATTTACTGAGAATTGGTGGAGGATTAAATGACTTTATGAAAATTGTCAATTCGCATTTCCATCTGGATAGCATTAGTAAATATAAGTAATGCTTATTCCAGCGTGTAACATACAATACTGTCCATTTCATTACCAGGATTTATATCATTGTATATAGGCCTACTGTTTTAGTTAAATATGCATAGTTTTCGTATAACTTGCTATTCATGCTATATTAACCGATTTCCACCAACCTATATGTTCATTTTTTCCCTTTTCCTCATAAATTTTGACAAATTTAAATTCCATTATATCATTATCACAATGGATTTTATACATCTGCACTTGTTGGCTCATTTGAAAATTAATTTAGACGGAAAAATATGAAATTAGTCAAAGTAGATACGAAATTATAAGAATAATGATTGTGTACGCGTATACACTGTATCTATGCAACTGACTATATCAGTGTATATGAAGTTCTTCATAACTATTCCTCAATCATGTTGATTTTGATGACCTCGAGTTATGAAAGTGATGTGTAGTTTTGATATTTGATAAAGGATTATTTGTTCTTACCCTACTAACATTTGTGTCCTATGTCAGTCAATGACAAGCTTCTTAATGAGGTATTAACCAATTTCCCGCGTGTAATATAACACACACCGCGAAGTAAGTTAATGAACTCTTACTATAGGGTGCTCAAAAACAAAACAAGCAAACAATACACTTTCAAATACCTTAAACTCTTGATAACTCCGATAAATTCATTTCAAGGAAGGGAAAACAATAATGGAATATATGAATATGCTACAATAATGGGTTTATGAGAGAATAACGATTGCATAATGGCATGCTAAATCACAGCCCCTCGTCATTAGTGAGATTGAAAAAAAAAAAAAAAAAAAAAATCGGGAAATTGAAGACAGGGCTGTGAATCCGTACCCTGATATAGGCCTTCCACTGAACCCTCGGTTTCATGTCTCAGTAATTAATTACAAATCAATTGCAAAATGAATGAACCTGAGTAATATATAAAAACATTAATTTTTTGAGGACCTTTGTTTTTAATCAACAATTAATGGACAACTAGACACAGTAACATCGTTGAAAATCGGCAACCAAGTTCATAATTGATAGTTTAAATTATCCCCGAACAACCATGACCACAATTTAGTTTTGAAAGTAAAACCATGCACCCTTGTTTTTGAGTCACCCTGTACCGCGGTTAGATCACTACCCACAAAACATACATAAAATGGTTTGAAGGATTTGTTAAATCCATGTGCTTAAATTCGAAACTATGCCTGATATTCTGACTAGTGCATATCCAGCAAAATCTCCAAGATCACATGTTCAGGATTAATAAGCCACGGAAAAAAATCATGTTTATTCAAAGTCGAGATGCTTCATGAAGAGGTCATTAACCACTTACTCCTACGAACTTTTTATTGTTACCTTACAATTGATATTACTCCTGATTTCCATATGGAATAATTATTTAATCGTTTCAAATTCGAGTTAAGCAATTGTGAAATTGGAAACTGCCAAACAAATTCGATCTCCAATCAATTTGGACAAAGATGCTCTGCTTAGAACAAAGAACCACAACTCAACGCAGAACATAAAGCTATGTTTGTTATTGAAGTTTGGATCGTGTACCATCGTTCATGTCCCCAGGAATTTATCATAACCTTCAAGAATTTCCCCCGTAATCTTTATAAACCTTTTTTATATCCTAATTTACTACATGACAGGCACATTATCCACGGGATTGGATAAAATGTATATGCAAAAAACAAACATTACATAAACAATATGGCCGCCAGAACAATAAAACAATCGCTCATTATGCATAATGTGCATCCCTGACTGTTTTTCATTTATTCCAGGCACGTAACGCAATCCTTGGGGTGTTCCACAAAACTGTGCATAAAGCATGTAAA
>CALNVZ010003430.1:14348353-14394541 GCA_940671915.1 Paracentrotus lividus | reverse complement strand
AATGCTGTTCATTCCAGCGTAAGATCCGTATCAAGATACTGTATTGACTAACTAATGGACTAACGATGTTCGTCCGTCTTGTTACTTAAACTCAATAAATGGTACATTGATCTATTTCACAGGAATCCCTATTCACCACTCATGCTCAACTCCGGATAGCGAAGGAGAAATTATGCCGTGTTTATTATTCGATGCCACGTTAACACGAGAGTCATCCATCTTTGAATGTGATCGCTGTTCACACCACTGCCAAATTACAAGACTTGCATGGTCTATATCTATGCTGACAACCGTGGACATCGATTTGAAGCAAGAAGTACGTAAGTGCAATGTGGAAGTCTAGATTTAAAAAAAATGTTAAAATTTACTTAATTAAAAGGTTAAATTTAATTCACGGTGATATTACATTCTGTTGCCTCTGCTCCACTGTTAGTAAAACAACAAAAACAAAACAAAACACCCCCCCCAAAAAAAAGCACACACACATTGAAACATTAAAATAAATAAAATAACAAAGACTATTATATGTGACCCAGCACGACGATTTGAAGCAGAGGTCGCGTAAATCACAGATTAAAATGATTTAAAATCTCGAATTCATCAGCTTTAGAATGATATTTAGATTAGCAACTGAAAAATTTCTATCCATGTCTGCATTTTTTTTCGACTGGTGTGAACGCTCCTGACAATTCAGCTGGGATCTAGAACATCGTGGGCAGAAGGAAAATCGATACCGTTGTCTGCCATTTTCTTAAAGACATTTTCCTGGGCACATTTCACAGACAATACCCTCATTTTCTGGTAATGTGCTTTCAGTGTATTGTGTGCTGAATTGAATAATGGAAAGCAAGATTTTAAATTACCGGTTTACCTTTTAAGTACTATGTGATAAGTCTAAATTATGAATCATGCTGTTTCATGAAGTCATTTAAAAATACAATTTTATACAAAATAGTAATGGAACGTCCCTAAAGGTCTAATGTTTAGGTTAATATTTACAAAGGTTGTCTGGTAAAACCCCAGAGACAAAAGGGTAGTGCTTAGGGAATGAACCCATAACCAAACAAAATTCTTAGATTATGAAATTAATCTAATCTAAAGAGGAATCCAAAATTGAACTTGAATCTATAAGATTGATATTTAAATCTAAAAAAAAGATATCAATCTTATTGATTATATTAATTTAAAAAAAAAATAGAATTTTTGATTTGTAACCACCTACAATGGAATCAAATGCATGAAAACGCTGCAGGTAAATACCCACCCAAACATGATAAAAGCACGAATTAATATACACACCCACATACCCAACCCTCATCTCATAACACTGATCATTGGTGTGCCGAGGTTATCACAATTAATCCCATTCTTCAACACCTCTTCATCATGGGATGAGTTTGACGTGACGCAGACCTTCAACGCCAACGCACATTCTTAACGGTTCAATAAAATATAATGCTTCAAAGAAAACAATCCTCAAGTCAAGCATGGTTTGGCCTTACCATAATTTGATTATTATTTCAAATGAAAATATTATGTTTATAATGAACTTAATATCTTTTATATACAACATACACCTGTGACCGGGCTGCGTAATGGGGGAAAAAAACACATAATGACTTTAAAATGAGTTGTGTTGAAATATCTGGTAAAAATCCAAAAGATTAAGACCGGTAGTCGCAAGATGATTTGCACTGTGTTTATCTATAGGGACAGAATGGGATCAGATACACTATTAGGTTTACTTATTTCATTATTATTTAGTATTTATAAATTTAAACATAATGATTGTTTCATGCCATTGGCAGGGTGTTTTTATATAATACGTACAAATTATAGTCACAAAAATAAAACGTGCACTATTGTGATATAGGCCTATTTTAAATAATGCATTTCTTGTTTTATTTTGAAGTCAATGCAAACCAGGATATAAATCATTCCCAAAACATCACAGCGGAGGCAATTAAAATTGCATAAATATTAAGGAAGATCATAAAAATGAAGTATTAACGAGTCAGCTGAGACCACAATTTCACGAATAATTATTGTTGCACATGCCCTTGAACATGTTAAAAATAAAAAGGGTCTCCGAGGGTGTGCGGATCTCATGCGGCTTGTTCCATTCATTTATTACCATCGTTCGTTTATTAACCTGCAGAGTTTCTCTGAAATGGACCTTGGTGTGGTTTCTGTACCCCTGGTACGCTTCATCGAGATTCCCGGATCCTTATACTAAATATATTTGTATCGGTCCCCATGGTCATGGATGACGTTTACTCATCATGTAGAAAATAATACGTATGACAGCTCTTATACTGCGGTCACACTGCCTAATACTCCAAACCC
Organism: Paracentrotus lividus; assembly: GCA_940671915.1. Classification (NCBI taxonomy): domain Eukaryota; kingdom Metazoa; phylum Echinodermata; class Echinoidea; order Camarodonta; family Echinidae; genus Paracentrotus; species Paracentrotus lividus. The sequence goes on along the minus strand of CALNVZ010003430.1, from coordinate 14,392,195 downwards.
CAAAAACTTTGGCAATTTATGGCAATGGAATAGTTTTTTCTAAAGTATCAGTAACTGGGGTACATCAAGTTTCAGGTTAGAAATAGGGGTTTAGTTTTTTTTGTTTTTTTGTTTTTTTTTGTTTTGTTTTTTTTTTGTTTTGTTGGCCATTCGGGTCTATTTAGAATTTGTTATGGAATCAACCAGTTGGTGTAGGTGAGTTATGGACAGCTCTACAATCAATCTAATGATTTATTGACCTTTAGATTTCTATGCTAAACGGAAATGATTTTTTTATTTCAAGTCAGCACCTCAAATGGCGCAAAATGGTACGAATACCCCAGGTATTTGAAGTAGGACCATAACAGAAATAAGCCAGTTTTACTCATACGTTATCAATAATTTTTACTAAATGAAGAATGAAAAAAAAAAAAAAAAAAAAAATGTTGAAGCCAATATCTTGTCATCCCACTTGTAACTGAACTGGACGAAAGGCGTAGGCAAGACAAGATTATGATCCTCTGTTGGATCAACAGCAAAAACAATCTGACAATTGAAACTTCTGAATGTATCGGGAAATTCAGTTCAGGTTATGGTACCGGGTGTCTCTACACCCAACATGCCCAACCAATACTACCTTTACCATAAAACATGTCAAAACTTTTAAAAGTCTATTGTTAGGGTGTCAGTGGTACCATGGAGCACCCTATATCTGAGCCAACAACGGAAACACCCTTTGATACCACTTTGAAATGAATATTATGATATGAAATTTATGAACAATATTTCTCCCGCTCGTCCAATCCTTATACCTGTATACTTCCGCGTTCCTCTCGAGGTATGGATTCCATGATTGGAATGTATATCCTTAGAGGCGGGAGAGCGACACGAGTTCAAAGATATTATGACAAGAATGGTAACAGGAAATTATCCGAGGGTGCCAACATGGCCAAGTGCAACTGAAAACAGCTCTTACTATTAGCATACATAAGTCATGTTGTATTAAGCCTAAAGCATCCAATGTTTGTCAAGAACGAAATGAGTTTAAAATATGTCTTTATATTATTAAATGGCTCAAAATTGGATACTAGAAATATTCCACGAGTTAGGGCCAAAATTGCACGAATCGAAGATGAGTGCATTATTGACCCTAAAGAGTGGAATATTTTGGTATCCCATGAAGTATAGCGTATATTTAATATCCTTCTAATTTTATGACCATTATTTACAATGCATAACTTGTGAAAAACAGTATTTTTATTTGACCGTGAAATACGGCATAATATTGCACGGCTAAAACGCTCTATATTGATAATAAGTGGTGTATACTAATTACAATAATTACGGTCAGATGATATCTCAATTATTGTTATATACGAAAGTTATATGGAGCCGTATTAATTCGGTGAAGTAATTTTTCATTACATGTACAACACCTAAAATGATAATCAAATACATTGATCATGTACCATTAAAACGATTTTCTGCAGATGTCATAGATTGTGCATTAACATTGGATCGTATGACAGGTTTATGCCTATCGAAGCTGAATTTTGAGTATAATCGATAATACCGTGAAAATACAAGACGCGTTATGTCACGAGACCTTTTCTGTATTCATAATTGATAGGCTATATGGTTTAAGAACCTTGGATGATTTCTACCCTACTACACACAGGCCATTATGAACCCGAGTTGGTAATATAATATCCAATATTCTTACTAACTGTCACATTTGATCATCACTGCCCCTGTTCTTCAAATCCCTGTCGCTCGATATATGAGCTGCCAATGGCTTTTGCATTTCTGGACCGTAAAGTTTAACCGCCATTTTAAAAAAAGTGCTATGTGCCTCTTTTCGAGGGAAAAATGAATTTGGTTGTAAACATATAACCTAGGCCTACCAAACCAATCTCTCATTGTCTGTCTTAGAATTGTGAGTATTTGCTTTACAAGTTATCTGAAGTTTAGTAGCAATATTATCAAGTACAAAATACAAAATATACTTTTAATAGGCCCCTATCAAATCGCAGATTATCATTTTAAAAAATATTATAGATATCTATAATTACTGTTATTTTTTCTCTCGGAATTCTACGCTGCGATTGCCTATTTGAATGACATCTTTTACATGTTTTAAAAATTTTCAAAATGAAATGGATTTTACATTCCAATTGTGTTTGCATTCAATTTGTAAATACCTTACACCACGAATCAATTTGTAATGCGTTATTATAAGCAAACATTATTTGGCAAGAGCCCGATTTTTTAAAATGAGATAACTGCATAGCTGATTGATCTGAATTATAGGCACAATAATAAACATTAAGCATGTGACTTGAAGGCTTTAATTGGTCAAGTCATGGTCAGTTTGGTCTGCGGTGTGGGTTGTTAACCGATAGTAATAGTTTTCCGTAGTAAAATTGGTCAGTAATTAATGGCTGAAAGGATAAGCGGTGAGATAACAATTTACCACAAGGTCATGTGACTCCTGTCAAATTTTTCTGGGAATGACTTAATTTGATTTGTTCTCTCGTGTACAAACATATGTAATTGTAATTTATGCATAAACAAGTGAAAATTTTATCATGAAGTTTTTGTGATACAATAATCCATGATTTCTCACTAGAATAGAAAGACTGGGCGTTGCTTCCTTCTACATGTATGCGCTCCTAAAGGCATAAATATAGGGGCAATCCCCAATATTGACGGTGTTGAGTAGATGTGTTCTGAGGACGTAGGCCTATACGATCCATAATGAGAGCGAGTCTTTAACCTATTTTTTTTTTATCGATTTAAACTTTAGATAACAATACACAATACGCACCCTCCTAATACTAGTGAACATTACTCTATGATTTTTCAGATACCAGTTCTGTCTTCCTCACCTTGAACACCTTATTTCTTTTAAACCCATTATTCAACATGTTGTTAACGAAACGTCATTTTGTAGGGTAAAAATCGTAACAATCGTAACATTCAGATATAAATGAATATAACCTACCTTCCTTCGAAATCTAGCACCAGGCTAGGATCTAGAATATTATCCTCGGGCTCCCAAGTATTGCATCTGTGAAAAAAAGAAGAAAGATTCTTGATGTTAGAAAACCAGTCATTTCATAAAACGTCTAGTATAATAATTAATATGCAGTGGGACGAGAGTGAAGTAGAAGGGGTTTCCAAAATAATAGAAGTTATCGTCAGATTATTCTGTTATTCTGTATTGAGGAAAACCTTACAATAAAGGAGCAAACATACATTTTAAGTTCTGGTTTCATCCATGAAGTATAAAGCCGAAGCGAAGGCAATCACAGGACGTGCGGAGAATCTGCCCATGCCCGAAAAACGCGAGTATGTTACCCGTTCCACCGCGCCTGTTTGTGCGGGTGATGCGCAGCCGATGACCCCAAGACAGCTTCATCGTAGGCTGTAACTGCATGGAACGCGTGAAATGTAACGCATTTCCTCCTCTATGTTCACTTTCCGGTGTATCGAGCGTCTGCGGTGGACGACCAATGTTTCATAAGGTCGCCCGCGGTTAGCTTTTTCTTAGTTTCAAAACACTCATTGCTTCGACACTAAATCACTCTAAAACTAAAAAAAAAGCCAGTACTGCTCAACGAATTCAGACCATGCACCACTAAACTAAATAGCGACCGTTTGGATGCAATCCTGCATTTTCGATTGAGATAGTAAAAACAATACAATCAAAATGAAAAACAAAAATGACGAAAAAGAAACAAACAGAATGCTAAAAAAAACAAAAACAAAATACAACATAAACAAAAAGAAAAAAAAAAAACTCAATTAACAAAGAAAAATAAAAAAAATAAAAAAAAAAAAAAAAGAAACCTACCGGACATTTCTGCCGACGCGAATCGATCGCTGTAATCTAGTGTGTCTTAGAGAGCAAAAGCAAAGTAACACAGCAACAAAAAAACAACTATCAACACCAAAAAAAAAAAAACAAAACAAACAACAACAACAACAAAGAGACAGCAGACAGCAGACAGGGACAGGACAGATAAGGAAAGGGGCGTCATAAAAAAAAATAATAAAGAAAATATACGTGTGTAGTATAGAAGCTGAAGACGAGATGATACATATCAACAAAATAGATCAGACGGAGATGGACAGCCGTGAAAATTGATTAGAAATCAAACCACTCAAGATTATAAATTTCTAAATGAATTATAGGGCCGCATTATTACGTTATCGGTTTACGAAAGTAAATCATTAAACTAATAATCTCATTATACCTCTCAGTCTACTTGATTCGGGTCTTTAATTGTTAAGTATTTTCTTGGGTTTTGTTTTTTGATGATTTCCGTTCAGGGAAAGGGCTGCATGCTTTCAAGAAAATGTTTTAATAAAATTTTTATACTGAGATATATCCTGAAAAGGAAACGTCTTCAATAAACCGCATATAAGGTGAGTAAAATTATATAGTTTTGGCCAAATCCGGAAAGGAAAAGGAGAAAAACGAAAACTAAAAACTATGTATAGAAAGAGGTGGAACGAGAAAAGGATTAAAAAAAAAAAAAGTGGTCTATATTTATATTTGAATAATGCGTTGATCACAACTCAAAAAAAAATGAGTAAATCTTACCCTATAAATTGAGCAAAAAGGTAACTCGCATGAAAATTGAGTAAAAATATTACTCTTAATGCGGCTTGTAGATAATTATGTACTAGATGGTAAAAAATATTACTCATCGATTGAGCTAAATGTTACTCTAGTGAAAAGATAACTTTTATCTCATGTTATCATTCCTAATCCTAGCTTCTCGCAAGGGTAGGAGTAACACCATTATACCATTAGTTTACTATAATTTCTTGCGACGTTACTTTTGACTCTGTTAAGAGTAAACAAAATTTAACTCCGGTGCGAAGTAAGCAACTTAGATTTATCTCCGTGGACAAGTAAAGCATTAGTTTATTCATTTTTTGCAACACTGTTACACCTTCTTTTCTTTATCGAGCTCTGTGCAGCAGAGGTGAGCTGGAAATTTTTTGGTTTTGTTTGTTTTGTTTTTGTTTCTTTGTGTTGTTGTTGTTGTCGTTGTTTTTTTTTTTTTTTTTTTTTTTTTTTTTTGGTGGGGGTGGGGAGGGTTATGATCTTCGATTCATCTAATTCGAATGCCGCAATGTTAGCCAAGAATCTGGGTAGCGAAAAGAAGTCTAACCTCGCTATATATAAATATGTATAAGATACGAACTTAAAAATAAAATCTCTCGGGGGAAAGATTGAAGAAAAAAGAACCGAGAGAAAGGGGAAGAGAGAGAGAAGGGGAAAAGGAATAATAAAACAATCTATTGGTGACGGTTGTCAAAGGATATCGAAACATGCTTACTCTGCTACATGTAAGTACTTAATTAACACGTGTTATTTTCCGTTCTTTTATTGCATATATCGATTATTTTAAACAATTCAGCAGTCAAATTAAAAAAATGAAAATGAGTCGGCTTGGAAAGCTTTGTTTTTAATGTCGGAATGAAATTTTAAAAGAAAAAAGGCTGCATAAAAAAAATATACACCCCCAGACCAGAGGAGTGAGAGAGAAAGGGGCCTTATAAAAATAATACAATAATAAAATCCATGTTATGAGGAGGGTGGGAGAGGATGCGCAGAGAGATATACACTAAAACAATAAGATAGCCGGAAAATTAAAAGAGAAACGAAATTAATAAATTAAGATATTCAGAATAAATACTAATTTAAAGAAGAAATCAAAATATTAAAATTATGATATTGTCAAAATCGATATAATTTCATAATAATGATTGAAATCAAATAATATTTCAAAATGAATATAATATTCGTTTATATGAAGGAAAATAAAAAAAAATATGGGAAATTGTTCTACCAATAGCCCCAAAGAACATGAACCTCTCAGAGTGTTTACCATTAACAGTTCAGTTAGGGCTCCAAGTACTCCATCGACCCATTCAGGTGTCACTGAATGAAACAGTTTGATTAAAATGAAGAAGAAAAAAATGAAAAAAAACAAAATAGAAAACAACAAACATGTTATAGAGGAGGTGGAGAGAAGAAAGTGAGAGAGAGAGAGAGGAGGAGAGAGGAGAGATAAAGTAAAATATTAAGGGAGTATAGGACAGCGGGAAATAGAAAGACTAAACCAAACCACTAAATTTATGATATTTTCAAATTGAACTATATATTACGTTATACGGGAAAAGCAAATAAACTAAGGGAAAAATTGTATTGTTCTGCCAATGGACAGAACAACGAGAGCAAAAGTAATTCGAAGCAATTAAAGAGCTTACATGTCACTTACACGATTTAATCCATGCAGATATATGCACATTGTAATATATACCTCTTGTAACTTACCTCTCAGTCTAACTGGATTGTTTTTTTTGAGGGGGGAGGGGCGGGGGTGTTTGATATTGGGTGATGGGCACTTGGAAGGATAATGTTTTTGATAAAAGCCATTCATATCATATATTAATAAGCTTTCTGTAAAGTGATGTCTTCAATTAAACTGATATAAGATAACAAAATATTATAGGGGAAAATACAAAGGAAGAAAAACAGAAAGCTAGAACTATAAGTAACATGCGCGATATTTGTCGGGGGTGGGGGGGCTTAAGGGGGACACCAAATTTACTTTAGCGGGCGCCTAAACTGACCTGAAGGGGACACAAATTGGTCGAAAGCAAATATAAAAATAATAAATAAAATAGGGGGAAAAAATAATTAAAACCCCCTATATGTCTGATATGTGACCTTTTTTCTTTAGAGCCTGAATGCCGATTTTTTTTTTTTTTTTTTTTTTTTTTAAAACAAATTAGGAGAAATTATAGGGGAACGATAGAGGGAGAAAGGGAAAGGTAATAACATCTAGGGTGGAGCATGTTGACATGATATCGAAATATGTTTATTATATTAATGATAAACATTTCAACGTTTGTTTTTGTGTTTGTTTGTTTTGTTTTTTTTTTAACGTCAGAATCAATTCTTATAATGTAACAAACCCATATAAAATAAATTCATGTGGCCTCCCCGCCTGTGCTGGCTACGGGCACTGCTCTGCGTACCACTTCATTTGCACAAAAACTCATGAAATCTAGCTTTGGACGTTTTAAAAACGTTCATAAACGTTCAATAAAAGTATAGTGTCATCTATAAGGTTCAAAGATAAAACTCGTTATGACACGTTGATGTTAAACGTTCCATTTTCGCAATCCGTCCACATAGATGTTTGTTCGTCGCCGTCGTGTTGTTTTTAGTTTCGACACTGCTTTGGCTCAACAAATCATCTTCTAATAACAAAAAGCAGGTGCGGTGGTCAAGTTCACATTCAGAAGTCATGAATACGACCGCTTATGATATGGTGTAATTTGCCTATTGTCGAATGAGATAGGACGGATATTCTGTCCCGATCGATCGATCTCTGGTAATCTCAATAATAATAAAATCCATGTCATGGAGGAAGGTGTGGTAGGTATGCGCGCAGATGAGAGTATATAACTATAAATCAGTAATTGTAGCCGGAAATTAAGAAGAATGAACAATAATATTAAGACCATTAGACTATTTCAAATAAATTATTAATTTAAAAAAGGAATAAAATGATGAAAGGTATGATATTTAAAATTAATCGTGATTAGATTTTCAAATAATGATCGGAACTCATCAATAATACTTTCAATGAAGTATAATATTCGTTATATGAGGGAAAATAAAAAAAAAAATGATGGTAATTTTCTTACTAATGTGCCTCCAAAAGAACATGAATCTCTCAAGATTGTTTACACTAACAGTTCAGTTTAGGGCTCCAAGTACTCCATCGACCCATTCAGATGTCATGAAGTTGGATTAAATGAAAAAAAAAAAAAAAAAAAAACATGTTATAGCGGAGGTGGAGAGGAGGAATGGAAGAGAGAGAGAGAGAGAGCGAGCGAGAGAAATAAATTAAAAATATTAAGGGAGTATAGGACAGCCGGGAAATAGAAAGACTAAACCAAACCACTCAAATTATGATATTTCAAATTGAATATAAAAAAAATTATATTTACGTTATACGGGAAAAGCAAATAAACTAAGGGGAAAATTGTTCTGCCAAAACAAGCGAGTAAAATGTAATTTGAAGCAATTGAATAGCTCTACATGTCACTTACACAATTTAATTCATGCAGATATTATGCACATTGTAATATATACCTCTCAGTCTAACTGGATTCGTTTTTTTTTGGGGGGGGGGGGAGGGGTGTTTTTTATATTTGGGTTGATGGGCATGCTTGAAGGATTATGTTTATAAAGCATTTCATATCTAAAATACGTTTCTGAAAATGAATGTCTTCAATTAAACTGATATAAGAGATAACAAACTATATAAGGGCCAAATACGGAAAGGAAAGAAAAACAGAAGTAGAACTATGAGTAACATGAGGGGGCGCCAAATTTACCTTAGGCGGGGCGCTAAACTGACCTGAAGGGGACAGCCAAATTGATCGAAAAACAGATATTAAAATAATAAATAAAATAGAAAAAAAATAATTAAACACCCCCTATGAAATGTGACCTTCTTTTCTTGGAGGCTGGAAGGGCCGACTATTTATTTTTTTTTAAAGCAAATTAAGGAAATTATAGAGGAAAGATAGAGGGAGAAAGGGAAAGGTAAACATCTATGGTGACTGTTGCTTGGCATAGGTGTCGAATATTTTTTTCGTAATTATGATAACATAAAGTCCTTCTTTTATTATTATATTTTCAAAAAAAAATGGCGGGTGGGTGGGGTGAAAATCGTGTTTTTGTTTTTGTTGTTTGTTTGATTTGTTTGTTTTTTTTTTAACGTCAGAAATCAATTTTAATAAATGTAACAAACCATATAAAATAGAATTATGTGCCTCCCCCCTGTGCTGCTACGGGCACTGCTGCTAGTTATTTGATAACAACCGAGCATCGGATTTTTGAAGGTGAGCATGGTGAGGGTGGGGTAGGGACGGGGGAGGAGGGGTGGGTCATTACGGAGCCACCAGGCATGCCAGGGGTGGAGCCGACTCTTGTCTGATGGCGAAGGGTGCCGACACGTTTCAATCGGTACAGCCTAAATCCCACCTATTATCCTCCTATTATCAATAACCGATGAAGGAAAAATCCTTCACATCCTCTTTTCAAATCATTAAACTCTTACCGAGATACAATCATCGTATGCTATCACTTCACTCGCGTAAATCACTTACAAGGGCGGTTCACATGTAAGAATTTAGGTGTATAGTAACATCCTAATTTCTAGAATAGACCATGGATCTTAAATGGATCTTAATTTTCTTATTGCGATCCATGAATAGACAGAATACAGAATTACTCCAAAACTATTCGTGTTTCAAAAAAAAGAAGAAGAAAAAAAACAAAAACATAAAAAAGATTAAAAAAAATAAAAATAAAACACAAAATAAAACAAATTGAACAGAAATAAATATTGATAGCAAAAGGAAAAGCTTATATTTATTTACTAGATGCTATTTTCCATTTTTTGTAGCATGGTACGTTATCATGTCTTAAACCATGTACATTTATATTTACATGTTACAGGGCATATAATTATTTTTACTTCGCGATATTGAATTACTTTTCTTATTTTAATAAAGGGGGAAACGACTCGGAATATTTTCGTGAACACATGAATTTGTCATCAAAAAGGCAAGTATAGGAAATCATAATTTTCATTCATGGATATGAAAATGTTAAGAGCTATACGAGGAGGAACAGCCAGTGGCCTTCCACATAAGTCAATACCATTCAAATGGAGTAATAATATTTTACGATGTTGCCAAACGTGAATTATTCCTGGAGACCTAACGGGTGGATGTGAACTTTACTACTGTTTGAGGCATCACTGCTCATTGAATTTTGAAACGTTTCCTGTTGGCGGAAGAGAGAAGTGTCACGAATTAACCTGGCTTTTTTGTTTTAGAAACAAGAATGTATTCCCACGTGTCTCTGCCGATAGACCTAGTGCATTTTACTCCTGCGGACAGGTGGGATGGGGGGGGGGGGGACATATGCCCTTCCGAAATATAAAAACGGTTTTGAAAAATTACCCCTCCCGCGAAAAAAAAATCTATATACAAATAATAAAACGAAAGATATTAAAAAACAAAACAAAACAAAACAAAAAACCTGCCAAGGGCAGCGCAAAAGCGTATCATGATCTCGTATGATTTCGACTTTGATGTAATTAGCAGATATATTCAGCATTATCATTATTATGAAGTTTAACCGATTTAATACAATCTACCCGAGTCATATATGGTAAGGATAGTAACAGAGACGTGTTTTAACTGATTTATAATTGTACGAAATACAACCGAATTCTTAAACTTGATATTTATTCGTCACAAATGGAAACAATTATTTTATCGGAGCCCTTATTCCATTCGTTTTCAAATCGGTCACTTTAAAACATTCTCGACCGTGATCAAAATTGTCCCGGGCTGCATCCATCACCCATGTTTGTAATTCCACTCTCTGGGATGATGAGCTCTAAAAAGAGATTTCCGCGGGAAATTAACTGGATAGTTTTAGTAGATCCCCAACAACACACGTGTACTTCGTGACACCTATTAACTATTATTACGGCTTGAGATAACAGGAGATCGACCTACAAGCGTTTAATAGGACAACATGGGATGTAACATTTATCGTTGTTTTGTACATAAATATAATTGATTTGACAGCGTGCTTATACGGAATCAACGACTGATAAACGATCTATATAGGGCAGCATGAAAGGGTAATTACACAGCTTAGAATTGAGTTAAATGCCCCTGTCACTCGACTTTAAACCTATAAAACCTCAACAGAATTTCAAATAAGAACCAATAAACATAATAAAGAAAGAAAAAAAAAAAAACAAGGTGAAAAGGAGTGGGCACAGAACAGATCCCTGGGGTATTCCGAATATGAAAAATGATAGGTATAATTGATTATTGACTTTGGATTATAGTTTGACCGAACAGGGTTGTAATCACAATGAAGATCACCAACACTTTAAATTCAACACACAATGATACGGGAAAAGAGACGCTTGAGATAAGTCAATGAAGATAGTTATCACTTTATTAAGGTGTTAAAAGACAAACAGCTTGTTGCTACAAGAATAAAAATAAATCGTACATATACCATTACCCATACTAACACACACTTCCCAAACTTTGTCATTAGGGAGTCTCAAATATGCATCGAGATCTGCTAGAGACAAATAACCCAATAGTGGCACACATTTTAGGCAATATAAATTGACAAATGCCATCGGATATGAAGTGGCTGTCTGGTAGAAGTTCAATACGGCGCTCAATCTGGAAAGCGCAATTTGTAACCCGATCATCCGGTCGTGCTCGATTCCCCTTAACCTTCACTCGTCACCTCTTGAATGTCTTCCCCATTACCTATTGATTTTTAGACCGATATGAGCTTGCTCCATCAGCTGCGAGATACACGAGGGGAAGACACAATTAGTGATGCGCGCCTCATCCACCGTTGCTATCTCATCATCAGCATCATCTTCCTCACCGACTGATAATGCATGGAATTATGTATATGGGACATGATGCAACTCACGTAGTCTGCAGATGAATACTCTATTTGAAAATAGTGTAGGGGCTTTATAACATCACCTATAAACACTCATTTGACACCTCAGATTTTATTGTATAGCGACCTTTATTCGTTCAGAGAGCAACTTTGTCATAACTCACACTTCCCTTATGAAGTCTAGAAAATAAGGAAGTTCAAAGTCTGTTTTGCTCGTTATCATGGTTATATACGACAAGGGTTTTATGTATGCAACCATACATCCACGGGCAATCAGCATCAGGACTCCTTTATTGATGTATATAGGGCATTGGAAGGGTCTCCCTCGTGCGACCAACTCGATCGGGGGTGGCGCAACGATGGTGGCCGTGCTGGGTTCAAGAAGATCTGTTTGCACCGATCAACTGGCTCCTCACCGGGCCATCACCCTGCACATCATCATGTCATGATCATCTGACACCCAAAGCTTTAAAGGTATCAAATGGCATGCTAACATCCATAATTGTTTTGCGTCATCTGGTTATGAATATCATCACCTCACCGTCACCTTCATGAATGCGTTTTGTAAATGTACATCGCACATTATATCCTTTTGATAAAACCGGCTGATACCCCGTCTGCATGGTTGGCAATTTTCCATTATTTTATCAAACCACCTCATTTATTGTTCAGGTACAACTCGATTGCAGTTGCTTTATGTCACCATTATTTCTCCATCCCCTTACGTGAAACAAGGAGCAAGGAACATACATGTAATTGTATGATGTATTTCTTTTCTCCACACCTTTATCGTGTGTATATTTTCAAAGAAGTGTGGCATGCCGTCAGAGAATTTAGGTATAAATCAGCAAGTTCATTCACATATTTGGCATAATAGTCCCACCCTCTCGATATGGTGTCATGTAAAGTGCACCGTTTACGTGAACTTGGTGTCGTATGACATCGAAGACGGTCAATCTGATTAGGAGGTCGTGACCTCGCCCATTGAGGAGGAGTCTGATCATGGACAAAAGGAAACTCACGTGTGAGGGTTACCAACGAACATGATGAAAATAGTCAAATTCAACGGCAATGGTATCCTTTTGCCAAGGTATTTGTATGGCTCTGTCATTAAAAAGTAAAAATATTCAGAAGTCCGTGGGATACGTACAGGTGTATGATGTAGGCAACTGGAATTATGTGCGGATACTATTGCATAATTGGCAAAATAAGATTTCAAAGTTCAGAACAATATCGCGGAAAATAGTGAAAAGAGCCAAAAGTGCTCCTGACAAGCATTGCAAAAACAAATAAAATGATGAATAAAATTTGATACTGACGGGACCAGTGAATGAGCAATGAAGATAATGGAAAACAGAAACTATGGAGGAAAAAGCTGAGAAAAGAGATAGAAGAGAAATTATCAGAAAAGTTTGAACCCGACATTGGACAAGGAGTTGCCACAGGATCGCAATTGGGCATCCTAAAATTTTGTGGTCGTGTCCAACAATCTTGTAGTAAAAATATCTCACGGTTTATTTGACATAAACACACCTGCAATTATTATCATGGGATTGTGATCTCTGTGACACTAGATTATCTCTTCATATTCTTGTAAAAAAGGCGACGACTGATATGTCCTTCATGAGTTGAACTTAATTTGAAGAATGCTCGTCTGACTGCCTGAGGTCAAATGCAATTGGCATCATGGCCTATTTCTCCTGTCAGTAATGACCCTTTGCTTTCATCCTTGGGTTTGATACATTTTTGACAGTCATGTGTGTAATTGTGTAATTCTGCCAACACTGTAAACAAAAACCAAAAGTGTTTTTGTACCCCTATTTTGTTGGTAAAAATTATTTTGATCGTAAGATCACTCTAAAGCTATTCGGTAGAAGGTTCGGGCATCTAAATTTAGTTACCGAATATTCATCATGAGCCTAAGTTTTCTGAGTGCATTAATTATAGATGAACGTTTATTTGTCCATTTCATCATGTTTAGCCTACTGCTCTAGAATAATTAATTCTATTAGTCAGTGTCACATTGTTATATTATCTAAACATGGATTCATGATTTCAACAAAATGGTGGAAGTTGAACTGTTAAAGGGACTTAAAACTTGATCCTGTAAAATGACACGGATACTCTGCATAAGTGTCCCTTTTATGACTACAAGTTCTTGATCACTCGAGACTTTGATTTCCTCGTCCTCGTGGTTTTTAATGGAGTCACGTACATCAACGTTATTCAGCACGTTGTTAATCGAGAAGTAAAATAAAGTTATCCAATCCTTGGCCTGCCCCATTCATCGACCGACCTTTGTCACACTCAATTGCAGCCAATAAATCTGATTAGAAACGGTGCGAAAATGTATTTCCATTAAAACGAAAAGATTATAATCTGCACTTTGCAGTTGTAAATGTGGCAATTTGTAAACATTATTGAAACAAGCAATTTGGCGTTTCGTGAAAATAAATCGTATAAAGCTGCAGGTATATAATCAGTTTGTATTTAATGATAGTTTTATTGGCAATGTCTACAATTTTTTTTTTATCTGGACGTTATTTCTTTTAAAATCGTATTTTGGTGTATCTTTACGCCATAAATGCTATATTTGCTCGCCCCTTGAAGTTAAATAACTAAAGGTGGAGATTAGGATTTTCCATGAAACTACTGAGGTCCATGTTTATTCAGTCTTCAAACATGTAGTATGGTCCGTGCTTCCAGATTATTTCATGTGTTAGTCTGCGGTTTTCGTTGCGGTGTCGTTTGCTCTTTAAGGAATGAATATTGACATACGAGATTGACAGGGCTAATTAGAGAAAGAGTAAGATTTCTTGGAAATGAACCGGACGGTTACTTGTAATTGCGCCACGCTTTGGTGGAAATATCTCGTTTGCAGCAGCACCGTGACCGCTGGGTTCAATTCACAATGTCTTAACATAATTCATAATTTGTTTCCTATATTTGTCGTGATTGGGTAGGTAGTGACAGAATTAAACTCTGAAAGTTCTGTTTTCAAATTGGGGGATTTTACTTTCCATTTTTCCTAACGCACTAGTTTAACCTACTTCCAGGCGTAGGCCTACAGTATTCCAATTTGATCGTTTCGAAAAGACTGTGATGACTGAACATAATGTTCTTTGAATATAGTAGGTCTTTTACTTTACCACATGTCTTCCATTTTCCATAGCCACGACACGAGGTGTTTATATTTTGTACTAACACTGAATTCGAAATCGCGTAGGGGTTGAAACTATTTTTCTTACAATGCGCATTTCAATGCAAGCCTATCGTCTTCAACGTCGCTTTGGTTCGGCGGTGGTCATTGAGTACCCATGATACATATTTTATTTTGCCCTAGGGCCAAAACGCCTCTTCAGGACACCCATGATGTTGGTGGAAATAACCAGAGAAATATTACATCTGGGCGCAGCATGCCTCGCGTTGCCTGCTGTTTATGACCTTCAACTTGATGGAGTACATCACACATAGGAGCATGACATCCAATACCCATTCACGAAAACTGGAAGAGCCCCATGGATTTTCTTAGAAAACGTGAGGGTACGTTTGGAGGGCACTAACATGGCGCTAACAAAAAAAAACAAAAAAGGCAAACCCCACAGGACAAGTTAGGGAAATTGATTTTGTAACGAAATGTGTTTTATTGAACCGTTGTACTCTGTTCTTCCGTTTCCTGCAAAAATGGAGACCCGATAGTGGCGCGGAGTCCGACGATTCTAAGTCATGTAATTCATAATATTCCTTTTAATAAACATGTATAATATTTGTACAAAATGTATTGTGGTAACGAATTTCAAATATAACAAATTCAGGCATAGGCCTGATTTAAGTCATGATGGCCGAAAGCTTGAACTAAATAATAACAAAAAAGAATGGTGTAATCTGGACGAGGAGTTACGATTCATTGAACTGCGCGAAGGTACTCGTGACTAGCACGAGTTTTCAATAAAGTGCGATCCATTGGAGAAATTAAGGAAGCTACAACTGTCACTCGTTATCCAATGTGACATCCATCTTGTGACAAAAAGGTCATTTCCATTTCAATCAATACGATGTCAGAAGATATTTCCTTGAATAATTCATAATTTATTCGTTAATCCTATACTTCCGCGGTTCTTTCCCGCACTTCCACCTTCCTTGTCAAATGGTGGTCTGAAGATCGGTTATCTGATTTGTCATTATGAATTGAAAGGTTCCGAATAGGTAATTAATAACCTTCGTCCTGGGACTGCAAGGAGAATTCCTGGAAATGTTGAAGGTGCCAGAATTATTAATATCATAATTTCGCGTTATGAAGTCCCTTCTTGAATCTCTCAACGGCCATGTTCTTCAATTTTCACACGTTGTTACAGTACGTTTCCTTGATGTTCTTTTTACTGAAAAGTTACATTTTTGTAGCTGAGGCTAATTTTCTCTTGTACAGAATTAACCGGTTAATTCCGGTAGGGCATTCCCAATAAATATTATTTGAATTGATTGGATTGAAGTAATTGTTTACAAATATTTTTTGGTTCATAAAGGGCTTATTCACTATTATGATTTTTTTTTTCTGATGCATGCACGGGGACAACCCAAAACTTAATAATTAATATACCAACCCGAATTGTAAACAAAGTCATGAATTATGGGCGTGTTCATAATATCAAAACAAGTGCCACGCCCAAATTCAATAAGGTCATGGATATTGCACACATTACGATGCAGTTTGTTCGACTATTCGCATCCGTTCCATAGGCAGCAAATATGTGTGGCATATACAATGATGGATATAATACAGGAAGTTAATTCATAATTAGCTTGATTGATTAGGAAAGAAAGTATCAAAAACATGAACAGTTTGCTAATTTACACGTTAACCTATTGTATTACCATGTTGGAATACAGAACCAGGGAAATGTTTTACTAGAGTTTATGGTAAATAAGAAAGAATAGCATCAATTTGATAGTAATGGGAAAAACAGTAATTCATATGAACTTCATAAATCACCAATTATAACCCCAATATCATTTTTGACTAAAATACTAGGACGAGGGAGATTTGTTGGCGTAGTAATAATTATGCAATGTTTGTCTATATGCTTCTGATTCAAACCGTTTATTACTTATTTAAAACTACATGTTACACAATAACCAAAATTTTGAAGAAATGATCAAAGTACATGTAGTTGCCCGAACTCGGCAACCGCCATGTTTGCGCGAAACAAATGTAATATACAACATGATGGAATTAAATAGGCCTAAGTATTATGTATTGACCAGCCATTATTTTCTGTCCTTTTAATCTAGGTATTTTAAATCACATTTTTATGATATATATATATTTTTTTTACATGGAAACAAATCTTCAATGTCGTTATGTTGTTTTTCCCGCAGGGCAACCAGATTTTTCATTCGGGCAACCATTTCGGGGGGGAAATCAAATATTTGGTTGCCCTGCAGGGCAACTTTTAAAATTTTAGTTTTGAGCGTTGCAATAAGTATCCTTCTATCACAGATCCTTAATACTAGCATGGTTTGAGTGAATATCAAACTTGCAATAAATCCAAGAAAAATAGGAATTTCTGAAAATCTCTTGAAAGCTGATAATCGGGCTGACAGGCAATAAAATCACAATTTATCATTGTAGAAAAATGGAGCATAATCCGAATGAGGTGAATCTGTTCGACTAAGCTCTTGTTTACCACCGTCTACAAAAGATGATAAAGACAACTTTGTTTACCCCACTTTCTATAAACCCCACTTTATAAAAGACAGTATAATAAACTCATTATTGAAAGGTGAAACACCTAGAAACACCTTTCATAGTAACGTTGCATCCCTTTCCACACCAGGGACTTGTGTGGCCATGTGACAACTTCAATTATATTGAATTGTTTATTAGAACAATAGGCATATACGCTTCGCGTAATACGTACAAAAATGCTTCTGCTATATTGGGCAATGCATGCATACAGAATATGATAATCATTATACGAACTAAAGAAGCAAGCCCAAGCAATCGACGTTTCGGTCAAAAGCTGTGGAACATTTTGAACCTCGATCCAGTGCGTATAAAAAAAATTATTTTGGCACTTTATATGTGACATATAATAACATGGCAACTCCTCCCCTATGCAAGTTCTAAAAAGGCAAGACTGGAGCACAATGATCATAATGATGTGTTGCAGTAAAAGGCTTCTCATTTCGCAAAAACCTGATTTTTGAACACATTGCTAAAATAATTGAGCTTGGAATTTGATACATCTCATCTTCGATAAACAATTTTCAATTATCACATTTACTTACTTGCTTGAGCAGCCCCGCCATTTCACCAAGTATTGCACTTTGCCCTGTAAATATAGAAACAAGAAAAGAAGATTATTGTTGTCTAAGTCCTACTCTGACAATGCTGAATATGAAGCCAAACATGTTAAAATGACAACTCATAAAAGAACACAATTTGATGGAGGTACATCAATATTAATGTATTTTAAGATTTTGTTTTCTGAATAATTAAATCGTTTAATGACATTGCCACGTATACTGATTTCTTTCTTTCTTTCTTTCTTTTAAATTTTTTTTTGGGGGTGCTTTTTAGAAGTGGGCGATTATCACGATGGAACACAATTACCATGCCATTATCAGTTTATTAAATGAGTCAGCTGGTTCTTCTCACAGATCGGGTCTGGATGATTATAATCATGAGATTAGAGATGGGAACAATAATTCGATCTCAACTCTTTTCGACGCTGACCAACCATACATGTTGTAATGATCATCTAATGCTGAATCACGCTCTGGGTTGTAATATCGGAGGATTATTACACCACCGAGATGATTATGATGAAATAGTACCCAATGCCATGATTATCGAGGAATTATGATTAATATTAGTAATAATAATAATCATTAAGTCAATTATAAAAAAAATAAACGTTTTGGTGAACGAGGGTCATATCTAATTGAAATTCATTCACAATGACCTAATGAATTAGGCAAGACATCAATTAGTGTTTAGTCCGTCATCCAACGAGAAATAAAATCATTAATTTAGCAAAGCGATCAGTTTAATAGCACTTTGACAGCATTACAATAACAGCTTCGTAGAGATTATGAATTAATACATCCATAGTTCGCCCAAGGCTTCAAAATTAACATTCGCATTGAAATGAATACAATTTGTTCCCTGGAAATATATATTTCCTTCTCAATTCAGATATTTATCTCTTGCGGTTTTAGGGTACTGTTTGTCACTGCAATGTTTTCTCAGAACTGCCCTGGAGTTTAATAGAACGTAGAATTTTCTTCACTTTAAAAGAGTTTGGATAAGGGTATGTGTAAATCTGTTCGTATAAGCGTGGGAGTATTAAAGGGAGAACTCCATCGTTTGCTGACAACCTGTTTTGACAGATTTTCGAATAAGTTGGAATAATTTGAGCATTTTATGGGATTTGGACGGGTTTGGTTTTACCTTCACCACGTCCTAAGTAATTACAGGGGTGTTTACCAAACTAATAATCAACAGTCTTCATCAAAATACAAATTTAGGATCGAGTTAATGCATGAATGGCCAATTTATTTATTTTTAAAGAAATGTATATATATATATATATATATGTATATATATATTATATATATATTTAATTAAAAACGGAACCAATAAGTGAAGCTATACAATCAGATATATATTGGGCTCTATAACATAGGCCTATACATGCGCAGAGTAAAATCTAACATTATTCCTTGCTAAATCTGGAAAAATAAATGCTGTATTGTAAAATTAAAAGAAATAAACACTCTAAAGGCCGATATGTTTTAAATATTTATGAGATAATGTTGCCACCCCTGACCAATAGGGGGGGGGGGGGGCAAAAGAACAAACGAGGTAACTTTAAGATGGCAACAAAAACAATGAGTAAAATTAATATCGCATTATACTATTACCGAAACAAGCATGCAAAATATGAAACGGTTAAATTACCATGCCAAATACATGTACTTGGCCTTCAGCAAGTAAGCCTTCTAATCCATACAGACATTTATCAACCCTATCATTATCACGCACCGCAAAGTGTATACAATCCTCACTCCGTTTACCCTAATCACCGATACACCGTTTAAATGGTGGCTTTTCACACCTTCTTGAAGGCCTCAGGGCAAATAGAATATCCCCGTCTAGGCATCCACACGCTGAGTTTGAATGTAGTATCTCACTTCATGATGCAGAAGACAGCATCATCCCTCTCTCACTCTGCCTCTCTCTCTCTCTCTCTCTCGCTCTCTCTCTCTCTCTCTCTCTCTCTGTCAATGTTTCCCTTTATCTCTTTCTATTTTTCAAAAGAATTCAACACACACAACCACATTTTCATTAACATACAAACTGTAATTATTTATGAAAAAGGCGTCAAGTCATCAGTTGCTCATAAAGACGTATCTCTAGGCTCGAGACCCCTAACAGAGCTCGGAGGAAAATGGCTATCAATAATGGATAATTCATGATCTCTAAAGCGAGACGAACATTACCCATCCATATACATTTAAAACATAACATTCATATTATTTACACACCCTCTAGGCCACCCACCCACATTCTCATCGTAACGGTTATGTTTTGTTTAACGTCAGTGACACTGGAGACGAGGCATCTCATATTCTAAACCGTCACCTCGAATAATATTTAAAAAAATTCTAATCATAACTCATAATTCAACTTACCCCTCTTATTCTCCTTTTCTTGATACAGTCTGCCGTGAAGATTTGATCAGCCTCCATCATTTTTTGTTCAGGAGAATGACACGCGATGCTGCCAGACGATGAAAATGATTGTTATAGAAGAATGATTTATTCCAATTTTAATATCCAATATTGATCAAGGTTGATAGAGATAGATGGAGAGTTGAAGACACCGCTGTACAATTACAAGTGATATATTTCCAACAGTAATTAAAATCCAGGCAAGTGTATCCTTATCTTGAGATGGATCAATTGATCGATCCGAGGGATGTCAGAATCTTCCCCGCCTCAACGAGTTAGGTCTTCCTTTCTTCAAACAGAAACACCGCCACCTCGGCTCGGGAATGGTTAATGCTCAGTCCCCGCCGAGTTTTTCACGGATTGTCTGTCTGCTCGGCTAGACGATCGCAGACTTATTTGAAGTGTAACGGGCGAATGAGTGCTGATAACAACAGCGCGGTTTCAAAGCTAAATGCGATCGTTGTGTCTGGCACGCCTCCTAATAGCCAACCCGAAGCCAGCAACAGCAGCTCAGCAGCCACCGTTTTCCCTTTGCGCACGAAAGCCAACGGCTGTGCCAGGCTGTGCGAAACCCTCGGCAGTTCATTGACACACACAGACACGTGCGGCACACACACACACTCGCACACACAATATAACGCACACAACTCTAACCGCACACTTTGCACCTATCTAAACCGCTGCTAAATCTGATCTTCTTGTTCGGGGAGCGTACCGTCTGTTCTTCAAGCTTCAGCTGCCGTTGAATAATGAAGTAAACATTCCCAGCGAGGTCAGGTTATTATATACCCCTCTAGATGCGTCGCTTCGCGTGACGTCACGCATTTGGGAGTGTTTACTATTCACCAATGACGTCATTCATAAATCTGATGGCCCAATAGTTAGGGGGCAATGGTTGCTGACTGAGAAAACAGTTTGATATGACCTCGAAATAAAGGGAATACTAAGTTTTATCTATCAAAACGACCAATATTACTTGAAAATAACCTTTCTGTGTTACAGTTATGATAATAATGAAAAAAGTATAAAAAAAAACCAAACAAACAAACAAACAATGAAACAAACAAACAAACAAGTCGGTTTTATCGAATCATCTAGCAAATGTTTCTCGAAAATGTCATGTGAATGAATATCGCCATTTACAAAACTGTACCTGGGTCAATACTACAGTCTATAGAGGGAAAATAATATTATA
Organism: Paracentrotus lividus; assembly: GCA_940671915.1. Taxonomy (NCBI): domain Eukaryota; kingdom Metazoa; phylum Echinodermata; class Echinoidea; order Camarodonta; family Echinidae; genus Paracentrotus; species Paracentrotus lividus. The sequence goes on along the minus strand of CALNVZ010003430.1, from coordinate 14,370,722 downwards.
TTTTCGGTCACTCGCACAACACAATAACGTATTGTGAAACATATTAATAGCTTCCTTTTTGTTAACTAAAACTGCAAGGAAAAGTTAATGAACAGAAAATCATCTCATTACAAGTTTCCTGCCTCCACGATACAATGTACAAGTAGTTTACAAAGCAGATATACCATCGCATATCTGCTTTGTTGTCTTTTTATTATTATTTTTTTTATTTATTCATTTTTTAATGATACATCGATTGTAGCCATTTAATAACTACTCTTCTATTTCCTGATAGCACGGTTAGAAACGGGATTTAGGAATTAAAATTTTGGTTTTATCTATCATTGTTGCAGTTGTATTTTAGAGTTTTTGAAAAATTTGATAGCCAACTAATGCATGGCACTTATTTTGGTGTAAAGATATGGTGAAAGAGTCATCTTTCCCCATCTGAGAACGTGGAAGTTGCGTAACATTTTAAATGATATTTTTAGATGTAGACCACAAAGTAAAACTCCCTTTCTTTTGGTGTACAAAAATATAAACCCCTAATTGATTTTTTTCTTAAATAGGGTACATGCAGGTAATATGGGCCCCCTAAGCTCATTTGCCTAATTTGCATAAAATTACAAAATGACACACAGTCTAATCTTTGTTTATATGAATCACTAACTACTGCTCTAACTTTTATTGTGAAGAAAAACAATTATCACCAACCCCCCTGTCTGCAATATGCAAATGTTGACGTCATTACCAAAGTGCCCATATTACCTGCATGTGCAGGTAATATGGGCACATGTATTTAATGTATGATTTAAAAACTACAATGACTCTACCATGTCTGGAATTTTCTTAAATTTTCTTTATTCTTTAATTTTTTTTTAAATTTCTTTATTTAAATATTATTTAAATATTATTTTCATTATACGAGTCAATATAGGCCTACAATAAGTTATTTATATTGATTATATACTGTGAAAATACCCAAAAAATCGTAGCAAAGAGATTGATGCTTCATCCCAATACGAAGTACCAGAATCATTTCCGCCATTTTTGATGGCCCATATTACCTGCACTAATGTTGCTGTGTCAGCCAAGCATTCAATGCCACATTGCACCCCTTCACTACGACAAATTGACCTGTACACGCTAGTATGATCAAAATGAAACTATAAGCTTACTAAATATACAAAACAATTGAGGTTACCTACTCAAACACTCTTTCACCATCACATTCTGTGAAATATCAAATGTTACATCAGGGTAAAAAAATGCCGTAGGTTTTACCTGTCTTGTTGGTTTTCAGCAATTTTCTCAGAGAAATTTCGGCATCAGATGCTCTCACGACGATATATTTTCGTATAAAGTTCATATGAACAACATTATGATGCTCACACCGGTCACTGGTCACTGGTCGACGGTCACGACATGATTTGCTTCAGGTGGCCCATATTCATATTACCTGCTGGCCCATATTACCTGCATGTACCCTAGTGTAAAATAAATTTCCTATTACGTTTATTATTCTCTATTTCCCTTATTTTGAGAATATTGCTATATTGCAATTGTTTCTATTCTTTAATTGTTACAACAGATCATATTTATTAAGTTGTAGAAAAAGAACAAAAGCAATTAAAAGTAGTTAATTATTTAAAAGCGTCGGCCTAGAATTTCATTTATTAAATATTATGAAATATATTCAGCAAATAGGCATACATTTAAATACGAATATTATACTGATGTAGTTTCAAACTGGTTAGAGCTAAATTTGGGAATGTCTACGACCTCCCAAACACTGATTGCATAAACATGATTTAAAGAGATTAATTAGGAAGGTGAGATATATCGCTTTTCATATTAAGTACGATCTTAGACCACTAATTTTGAATATGTTCACCGTTTATTTGAGCAAATTTGATCCAGAAAATGCTGACATTATTAAAAAACTAAAACAAACACACACACACACACAAAAAAAAAACACACACTTGTCTCAAATGAAGTGGGCATCGTTTTTTTTCTTCACCCCAACTACCCGCAGAAACGTATATGAATCGAATATGGATTAGATTTGCTCCTCCACGAAACGCAAAGGTGACTTGTTGTAGGTATATACTATGTCTATGATTTTAAAGCCGCGCTCGTTGTGCGCGGAGAAGTTGAGCATTTCGCAGAGTTTAACGAGTGTATTGGGTACATCTTGGGCTAAAGCACTAAATTTCGCCAGAATTCCTTGAATAACTGCAACTTAATTTCTCTCACATATCTATCTATGCATGCAAAGTAACATTATGAGATTACTTTTAGCAATATTCAACAGAATTTCTTTGCTATTCCGACTACTAATGTCCTTTCATCTGTTCATGAATTGTATGAATGTTGACATGATCACTTTAATAAATCCCTTTCCGTGTGGATGATTTCTAAGAAAGTCCCGTTACAGCTAGACGACCCATCATTTTCGTCAATGCAATAACCGTCATTATCAAACTTTCAATTATTACAATTTTCTTACGCAATATGGTAATGATGGTTGTGATATTGTTTCAAACGTAACAGCACACGATTTCAAAATATTGCACAATCACGTTTTCAACGCTGATGTTTTTTATTATTATGACCTGACACAACCACGCAGTCTTATTATGATTGTGTACCACGCCATGGTGAATCATTATTACCTATACAAATACACGCGATCCTCTCTGTCATTCAACGTGACTGTATTTAGGTAAACAAACCCCTTTTAATGCCTAGATATGACTGCAAGGCGTCTATATAGACTTGTGTGTTATACTGTATAACGTAAGTGTCAGGATTGTCGATGTATAAATTAGGGCCTAATAATTATGGTCTACATGTAGAGCAATTTGATTTTATTTAAGTAGTTTTCATAAAGATTGATAGATTGATCAAGTTTTTGATTAAATTGAATAGGAGAAATTTATCATTTGATTTGTGTTTTGATGACGTGTAGAAAATATTTTTAAAGGGTAAAGTGGGGTTAGTGGGACAGTGGGGTAAGTGGGACATTTTGGGGGAATTGCATATATGCATATGATTAAGACTTGCCTTAGTGGAGGAACTATTTTAGCGTGAATAAACATACATCTAAAATCGCATGCCTGTTTCGTTAAAAATCTGTAACATCTCACGTTTTGACATAAAACGATTGCCAAATAAATAAATAATGCTTAGGTTAATTTTCAAGTGTCCCACGGGTTTTAGTAAACGGGGTACTGATATGGTTGAATTATACAGACTTTAGTTTTTGTAAAGTTGTAATACGGGAAAGAAATAAGTTCTATTTTTTTAATTTTTTTTTAATACTATATATTTTGTTTACTTTCATACAAAACGGGCCGGGGTAAAGTACGAAGGAAATGCTTGCTTTGTTTACAGAATCACAGATTTAAAAAGTGCTCTTGAGCTTTGATATGTTGAAAAAAACAAACTTCCTTTTCATCACTTGAAATGTGTACAGGAAAAAAGAATAATAATGAACCGTGACAATGCTTGAGAAAATAGTTTGGCAATCAGTTCTTATGATATCTGGAATATCATTTCTAAGATTCTTAGAAATTATGTTCCAGATGTATAAACAGTGTTTATGAAGACAGAGATCTTTGATTCTCACTTTTAAACCACATTTCATTCCATGAATTATGCTGTCCCACTTACCCCAACTGGACAGGGTAAGTGGGACAATGGAGTGGTAATGATTAACTGTCACCTTAACCTTCATTTGGCCGAAATTGTAACCAATACATTTATAAAACGTTTGTATCTAGATAAACTTCAAGATGAGGTATGTGATTGCTTTATTGAGTATCTTATTTTTGTGTTATGCTTATACGTAAATGTTTAAGTGTCCCTCTAACCTCATTTTACCCTGCATGTTTACAAATTATTACTGAAAGTTTACCATTCAGTACAAAATGTCATATAAATTTTAGCGTATCAACATCTCCCCCGCCTGAGGACAACTACCCCGGGGACAATTCCCGGAGGAACAGCTCCCCCGGAGGACATAGGTTAGGTTAGGGTTGGTGTCCTCGGGGGAGCTGTACTCCGCGGAATTGTCCCCGGGGAGTTGTCCTCCGGGGGAGATGTCCTAGAAACCAAATTTTAGATATGTCGGCAAAATACAGGTTATAAGTAACAATGATTCATTTCAAACACATTAATTTATTACAAGGTATATAGAGTCTTTTGTTTGATAACCAGAAAGGAATGTAATTTGATCGAAGATGGGCGCAGCGGGAGAGGGTTATTGAAGTAGATTAATTGCGAACACGGAATAGATGATGATAGTCGTGCGTTCAGTTTTACAGGAGTAAATCGACAGCATGCAAAATAGATTATCATTGCAGCCACATGTTTTACTACTGAATAAAGTTGGCAATCATATTGATGCTGAATTAGATCAATACAAAGGAAATTGACTAGGCATTAACATGAAATTAACGAACTCCTTTTTGAAAGTCATAGCACCCGAACTTACGCCTACGATTAACCTCTCCATAGCATTATACACAGAGGAGTGAAGATTCTCTAAAGCGTAATAAATTAAATGGCCTCATGTAGGTTTTCAATGCATTTGAAGGATATAAAGGATACACAAAGCAGATGTATAAATAGTTATGCTTTTCACCCTCCAGTAACAGATTTAACCACTGGTTTGATGTTTTAAAGGAAACTTCATCAATAAAAGCTCTTATATATACCACAAAAAAAAATTTGGGACGCATAAGACAAATTATGCGGTTATTTATTTTAAACCAATATGCAAGCTCAAATCGTATGAATAAGACTTGCAATTTCCAAAATAGAAAACGTCTATACGAGAAAGTACACACGTTTATAATTGTGACATAGTTATAATTTTAACCAAATAATTGTATGTTCGTTATTTTCCCCATAAAATCCCTAGAATGATTGTGTATACGATATCAAGCTCGATGGTCGAAGATTCAATTTTCAAAAATCAAATAAGGTTCATTTATACTAAACTGATATAGGTTTCATCAAAAAAAGTCCAGTTGCGTCCAAAAATGAAATGAAATGCGGGCCTCAAATCTATACAAGAAATGATCCGAACACATTTAAATACTGGACATTGCTATAAACAATTTTATTTCATTTTCAGATCAAACAAACCTAGTTTCATCTCCCGATTAATTAACATTATTTCATCTTCGTTTAACGAACATTATACAGTGGTCCCAGATAAAAGTTATACCCAACATTTGAGAGCCTATATTAAATGTATAACTTATGTGCAATTAAGTTTAATTTATGACAAAGATAACTCAATTCCTATCTAATGATACCAAAATCATACCGATACTGTTGTAGGATGACCCAAACACTACGAGTGTTTAAAAAACAATTGTCAAAAGTGATCTGTACAAGTTGTCTTGAGAAGCAAGCCCTGGCCTTTATCATTCATTGTTTGCTTAAGGTCAGCCTTTCCTGAAGTCCATCATTAGGCACAAAGGAATACTTGATTACTTGAAAGCTAAGGGCTGCTTTTGCCAAACTTGGTTACAGGGCACTTTTACCGCTTGTTTTTTTAAAGCCCAATGACTTAATTCATCCGTCAATAACACAGGCTATAAGTTTCAAGGATATTCATTGAAAAGAACATGAGTGACATCTTTTCCATGATATATATTTCAGGTCAACACAAGCGATAAATTTTTTAATATGAGGCTCTCAAAGTTGGGTATAAAACTTATTTTCTGGAACGCACTGTAAAGAGAAAATCGTGTGTTATCGTACTAACGCCCTATTTTTCTGACTACTTAACGAAACCTTTCAATTTAACTACCAAAATATGACCACTTTCCTTAAACTGAAATGGCGAGTTTTAGTCTAAGTTGAATTACTATTCTTCATGAATTGTATAATTGTGCATCTTTGATAACAGGGCCGCGGAGCGTTTTCAAGGTGAGGGGACTGAGCATCAAGTGGGGGGGGGTGCTGAACAGAGACTAAAAATCACATGTATGGTCATTTATTTGGCGTTTTGTAACACGTTTGCTACAATGTGGGGCTACACCCCCCCCCCACGGTTCCGCGGCCACCTGTGATATCTATGGTATATATCTTGTTCCTATATTTTTTTTTTGATGTAAAATTGATATTGTATTGTAAATTGTACCTTTCCTGTATATGTTGTTCAAAAATTTGATGTTTTGCAGGGCCTCCTGGAAGAACTGTTTAAAATAAAACTAAATCAAATCAAATCAAACCAAACGAGCCCTCTTTCTCTTTCGGATTCGCGAACCCTATATCATTTTCGAAGAATCGAACCTTCGGGGTAACAAACCTGTGGATTGAAGAAAGTTTGGACTAACATGACTAACGACCCTACGACTAACAAGCTGTAACCGTCATAATGCACTATATTTTCTTGCACTTCAAGAACTTAACACAAAAATACCTGACACAATTAGATTTTCATGAGCAAATTGAGCTATAAGAAGACAAATAATTACCATTTACATCTAAAGAGCCTTTAGAAAATTTTAAAGATCTTCAAGCTTCGAAATGGGGTTTAAGGTCACTAAAAAAAGATGACATGCCAAACAGATTCCATGCCATTCATAATCATAATGTCATGCTCTATCCAATCTATTTACATGATTGAGAGTACCCCTGAGAACGCCTACACACTAGCATCGCGTGGAAACTTTTCATCCATCATAATTTCATTAGTCATTTCAAACAATGTAGCGATTGCTATGTTATCCCCACAACATAAAGACTATCGTTTGCCAACATGGTAATGCACTTGAGCTCGATGTTTTAGTCATAACCCGCTGTGAATTTAAGTAATATCCTGTCATTCTATTTCCCTTTTATTTCAAGTAATAAATACCAGCTGTTTTAAGCATAAAGTGGATCGTATATTCCCCTAATTCTATGAAATTCTGATGATTTAACAAAAGGTTTTGAGAATTTAAATGGGTGAAAGGGGAAAGGCGAAAAGGACGAACGAGGTGCACACTTGAATGTTTTCGGAGTTATGTGAAATAGGTATAATTATAAACATTTTACATGCAAAAATTACACATAAAATGTTATGCCTTCGAAAATTTAAGTGTGTTTGTGTGTTGGCGAGTGTGTGTGTTTATGAGGGTGTGAGCGCGCGCGCGTGTGTGTTTGTGTGTGTGTGTGTGTGTATGTGTGTGTGTGTGTGTGTGTGTGTGAGAGAGAGAGAGAGAGGGAGGGGGGAGAGACAAAGAGAGAGAGAATGAACAACGAAGATACCCCACAAAAAAGTAAAATCACCACCCCTGCACCTTATAGTTCTTGATAAACAGCAGCCGCTATTTATTTGGTTCCTTATAATAAACTTGCTTAATAGTAAGTTAGAGAAAACGTTAAAAAATACAAACACACTCCCCACTTCTTTAAAATTTCTGAATATATAAAAATAATTCCGAATGCCTTGAGTTTCCTGCTAAGCATGCTAAGTTAGAGAGAGAGAGAGAGAGAGAGAGATGAATGAGATAAAATTGATAGGAAGACAAAATCAATTAATTATCATCCCTCCGTGTCTTTTAAATGTTCACAGGATTGCCTGCATCAGCCATTTGTCAGCCGACAAGGGAAATCGGCGACACATATCGCCACAGTATCTAATGTCATTCTCTTTTATCTATAAACAAAATAATGCTTCTAGCAATACTGCCGACCTTTCCCACTCTCTCCATATATTCATTCTGCATGTTCAAATGCTTCGAACAAACACATTTATTCACGTCATGTTCCTGCATGGTTGATCGTCTGTGAGAATTCGTCAGACTCAGACCTTATTCACAGCGCAGATAAAGCAATCCAACATACTGTATTGAAAGTTTTAGAAATTAATGTTATACTAGTATTATGACTTGTATATTAGTTTTGTTTTGATATTTAAATGGTGTGTGAATTATTCAATACAATAGCTTCTTTAGGAATTATAAAAATGAATACCAAAATACCACTACTATATTTTAAAGGAAGAAACTGAGTGTTTCGTAAGTCTTGTTCAAATAAGGGAAGAGACAATTATTTTACCATTTCATTACTTCAGCAAAACAAAATAATAAGAATAAATAATAATAATAATAATACAAATAATTAATAGTCTTACGAATTATTACTTTACGTAATACGAGTTTTCAATCCCATATACATAAAAAATGTCGTTATGTCAAATATTCACCTGGTAATAAACATAAAAGTTCACGATAAATCGAATTGAATACAGAGAAGTAGAGTGAGAGATGGAGAAAGGAGAGTAATCGTAGATGCAAATGGTCAGTCAATATTATATTCGATTATGAATTTAAATTGGAAAATTATTTGTATCCATATCATTCATGTCATTACAAAAATGTAATGATCATAACGTTAAATAGGATTTATAATTTAAGAAAACATGCACCGGAAATTGCAGCCAAATTAATATCAAGATGAACATCATAAATATACGTTGGATAAAACTTTACGATGCCGTCTATATGCAAAATAATTGAAAATATCTAAATTGAAAGCATACGAGTAGTAATTTCTTGGCGTAATTGAGTTTCAGTCTGAAGACCCCCTTTAATTTAGGCCATGAACATGATGAACGCGGAGTTGGATCACGGATCAAAAAACTACTACCGCATTCTCAGACACCTTCTGTTTCGTTAGCATGACGTTTGGAACAGAAAGCATTACCATAAATGTTCAGATGTTAAATATTGCTGAAGGTGACATCCTTTTTTAGTAATAAAGGCAAAATAAATAAAGGACAAAATGCCATGTAAACGCATTGCTTTTTGACTGAACATGATTGCAAAGAGTGGTTTAGATTCGTTTAGCTAACATAACATCCAAAATAATTAGGGCTATTATTCCAATCAGACAACCGTCTAAAAAAATAGAGAGAAAGTAACAAGTTGAATTATATTCTCGCACATCATGTCTTGGAAACCCACAAATCCTTGATTGGCCACAAATGCATATTTCGTAAAACAACTTATGAAACAGAATATTTTCCTGAACCAAGCACCTATATTAAGTTATATAAATTCCAAATTTTCTTAATGATTGCATCAATATGGTTTTGCGATTACGTAGTAGGGTAAGCGCATCGTGTATTAGTTATTATCTTTTTAATTCATTACTTTATTTCTTCTGCATGTATTTGTATGATCATAATTTTCTCTACTTGTTTATTGAGCATGATATTGAAATCCATTTTCCTAATATGGTGTGCTTCGAAGAAGAATGTCACGTGTGCATTGATGACGATATTTACGTAGCGAACCAACCTTTAAACCTATCATTTACACATGATGTTTAAATAGAATAGATAAGCAAAGCCACAAACAAGAGACTGCTAATAATCCATTATCAGTTTATCTTGACTGTTTGAATGAAAACACACAAATATATTTGTAAAGAACACGTGAATCGGGAAATTAGATAAAACTGTCAGCTCCATGTGATATACACCATGCATATACACAGATAGTTATCGAATTCGTATAATAATAATGCTTTAATAATAAATTTCGTTAATTTTGCGTATTAGAGGCTTCGAGTTCTTTTTCTTATTCAACAAACACCTGACTCCACACTGATGTCTGATCGCACATAACCATGGTAACCTTATGGTATTTTTTTAAAGCAGTGTTTAGGCGTAAAAATGTTTATATATAAGACAGAAATTATGTTGAACACTGAATTATTTTAACTGTAAAAACAAGATATTCTACGGCTACACCGTAAAAAGAAAAAAATAGTTCCATCAACATTAAAAGGCGCTTATTTTTCACCCCTGTTTATACAATGGATACATCTTTCCTTCTCAAATGGAAATAATATATCTTGATTAAATATATCGTGGAAATAAAATCAACCGAATATACATGCTTAGGCCCCTATAAGTTTGTGGAAAAATCCAACAACCCTTTTAAAAGGAAAATGGTTTTCAGACTCCACACTGGAGATAATAAGCACCCAATTAAAAGTCCCTTTCCCAAGAGCATGATTATACGAATCTATTGTAGTTGTCATCATAAAAATTAATCTGTGATCTGACTTGATAAGCAAATATTGATTGCTTGTCTGAATTATCATGGCAGTGGACCCTGTGTAGCTAATAAAATCTGATTAAACACCGTCAAGTATAGTTCATATCTCGGAGTGTCACTTATGATATTAAAAATTAATGATGGAGTAGAAATTAGAGCGTATAATCATGTAGATAGCTACTATCATATGAGAACAAATGAATTATTTCTAGTAAATATACTGATGATGATAAAATGCAAAAATGCGGGACATATTTTGAAATAGTTTTTGCAGGATCGATTTTCAATCAAACACGTCTTAACTTGAAAACATCAATATGTTCATGTAAAAAAAGTATTCAGTATACGAATATGTGTGGAACAGTATAGCTGAACCACAGTGTTTGAATTTATAATCGTTTGTGGGTGTATATCGTGACACTACCTCTCACATATCTTATTATGTTTCTAGGATGTTTATCAGTAAACATAATCACAAAATGCTGTCAAAAATACTCCAAGCAGAATTGGAGTGTCATGACTAATAATCTTTTCATTTCCAGTGGATTAGATACCTGAAACTAAAGGGGACCCAGGGAGTCTGAAGAACTCCTATAAAAAAATATGAAGCTTAGAAAAAAACTGAAAAATGAAGCATGTACTGATTTGTAAACCTTTCGGCCCACGCCTTTTGACAAAATCTTGATCAATGCCCTATAAAACCACTATCTTGTACATTTGGGCTTGGAAGTACCATGGTCAGTTCAAAATTGTATTTTTCATGACATAAACAGGTCCGTATTTGCTGCAACTAAAGTTGGCTTTACAGGTAATTTGCAATTCATTGATGATGTGGCATTAATTGAAACGGTTAAACCTAAACTCTGGTAAAACAACGAGATGGAAACTAAAGGACGATCGATGATGTCAAATTTAAATTCCATTTTTTTTTTTTCGTTAGACAAAGAAAATACGAGGCAGAAGCAAAACTCCGGGTAAACAAAAAGTACCCGGGAAAGTTTCTGGGAAAGGTGGGAAAATGCCCAGAAATAGATAGGTGATAATACGGACGTTTGAGTTGATAAAACCAAAAATGCGACGTCAAATAGATGGATTCACACCTGCCCGATCTGGAAAAGTTCCCGTAATCTCTGATCGGGTATTTTTACCCCGATCACAAACTACCCGTAATTTTGCAAGTGCACTTGTGAAACCAAACTACGCGTAATATTCCCGAAGATAAATTCCCGTAAATTAGTAGGTACTTCGTCGAAACTACGCGTAGTTTCGCCAAGGTCGTGGGAACTTTTGTAGTGTGAACATAAATTACGGGAACTTTCTATTCCCCCTTTTTTTTTCTTATGTATTTCTTTTTTTTTTCCTTCTTTCTTCTCGTTCCTTATGTATTTCTTTTTTTTTTCCCCTTCTTTCTTCTCGTTCCTTATGTATTTCTTTGTTTTTCCTTCTTTCCCCGCTTTTCTTATGTATTTCTTTGTTTTTCCTTCTTTCTTCTCTTTCCTTATGTATTTCTTTGTTTACCTTCTTTCTTCTCTTTCCTTATGTATTTCTTTGTTTTCCTTGTCTTCTCTTTCCTTATGTATTTCTATGTTTTCCTTCTTTTTTTCTCTCTTTCCTTATGTTTTTCTTTGTTTTTCCTTCTTTCTTCTCGTTCCTTATGTATTTCTTTGTTTTTTCCTTCTTTCCCCCGCTTTCTTATGTATTTCTTTGTTTTTCCTATTTCTTCCCTTGTTTATAACTTCGGGTATTTTCCCTGGAAAAGACGGTTCGGGCAGGTGTGAACACAAAACACAATTTACAGGTAATTTGGTGATTGAAACAGTTCTCGTAAATTACGAGAATTTTTTTCCTGATCGGGTAGGTGTGAATCCACCTATTAATAGGTGGATTCACACCTGCCCGATCTGGAAAAGTTCCCGTAATCTCTGATCGGGTATTCTTACCCCGATCACAAACTACGCGTAATTTTGCAAGTGTGAAACCAAACTACGCGTAATATTCCCGAAGATAAATTCCCGTAAATTATATACTTCGTCGAAACTACGCGTAGTTTCGCCAAGGTCGTGGGAACTTTAAAAATTTGTAGTGTGAACATAAATTACGGGAACTTTCTATTCCCCCTTTCTTTTTCTTATGTATTTCTTAAGTTGTTTTTCCTTCTTTCCCCGCTTTTCTTATGTATTTCTTTGTTTTTCCTTCTTTTTGCTCTTTCCTTTTCTATTTCTTTGTTTTCTTATGTATTTTCTTTGTTTTTCCTTCTTTCTTCTCTTTCTTTATGTATTTCTTTGTTTTCCTTCTATCTTCTCTTTCCTTATGTATTTCTTTGGTTTTCCTTCTTTCCCCGCTTTTCTTATGTATTTCTTTGTTTTTCCTTCTTTCTTCTCGTTCCTTATGTATTTCTTTGTTTTTCCTCCCTTCCCCGCTTATCTTATGTATTTCTTTGTTTTCCTTCTTTCCTCTCTTTCCTTATGTATTTCTTTGTTTTTCGGCCTTGTTCTTTCTCTTTCCATATGTATTTCTTTGTTTTTCTGACCCACGTGAATTGAGGGAATTGTTGGTTTTCCATCTTGTAGCCCACGGGGAGACAAAAAGTCCAACACGCCACTGGAAAAAGTGTATAATTGTGTATCTTGAAATGGGCTTGTTTCCGATGCAAGAATGAAATAAAGCAGTTTTGATATGGCAGTTGTTAAAATTTTGAATCTGGTCACTGTATAAAAAATACTATTTTTTTTTTTCATATTTCGGATATTCCCGGATGTCTATATTTATCAAGCAATGGTTCAACGGAATTGATTTATTTAAGCCTAATTTAACCTAATGCCATGTAAGCAATAAATAAAACATAAACACAAATACTTAGAACTAGTATTAGTTTGTATAACTGACCACAGATTCCAATGTTGAGGAAATACTCTGTGACCAGGCAATTTGTGTAGTCTACAATACAATTCGTAACTCTTAAAAACAAATAGATATTGCCACACAACAGTTTGTATACTGAAGCGATACAACAAAATAGATATTGCCACACACCAGTTTGTATACTGAAGCGATACAACTAAATATACAATTAAGAAAACATTAGCAGTGTCATAGTGGACACTGACATGTCAACAAACAAAATGGTCGTCTTTCTACAATCCGAGACCTCGTTTTCCCCAACATGCCCAATTATCTCCCCAAAGAATCTCCGGATGTTTGGTCGAATCCTCACTCAGGAGTGCTCGAGTCCGTGTTTTTATTCCTCCTCATGTTCCATAAATCTAGATCAAAATAGTACGAACATTCACCGGGAATTGTCTCTTTCCTTTTCTCCCGAATCCTTGAGGATACCATCGAATATCCGTTTTTAGTCTTCTAATTTTAGCGTGAAACAGTAAGTGAATTATCCTTCAAGTATTGTATTGGGAATTGAGAGACGAGGTTATAAGCTTTGAAGATGGAAAGAGCTGTTTGATGCTCCTACGATAATGACCACACGTTGAATATCTGTCCAGATTTATCCAGATTTATCGGTGATCCAAATATTGTCCTATTAAACATCAGTATTCTCAGCCACGGTTTAGAAATAAACACACGTCGTTTTTGTGTAAACGCTTGCAACTTTTTTTTTTACACTATTTTGTTTGTGTGTAATATTCATACTCCTGACTAAAACATCGTACACTAATTACGAACAACATAACCCTTTTGCTAATGTTAGCTTTAGACAGCACAAAAAAAGGAAGGAAAAGAAAAAAAAAACAAGCATACAAACAAACAAACATACAAACAACAGGAAGAAAAAACTAGAACTGCAATCGTTGACATGAACGATGTGCGTGCATTGACGCCTTGACTAAAAGATTTCAAGGACTATTAAAATTTAAGCTTATATTTTGAAATATATTGGGAAACGGAAGTAGGCTTTACATAACAAAAGATCTGTGTGTTAAACGAATACGGTTTGTGTACTACAGTGCAATTTTGAAAACTCCGCTTTCCATACTATCCGGCGTTCACATGGTTCTGTCAAATTTGCAATTATTAGGCAAGCGGGTATAATGCCTCGTACAAAAACTTGATTTACTCAAAATTTTCTGTGACAACCTATATTATATATGGTATCAATGGAAAGGCAATTTTAATGCGGTCATTATGATGTCGATTTCAGAAGCAAATATTGAACGACAATGACGTAATGCCTTGTTATGTAATCCACTGAAAATTCGCTATGTTTTGTCCATAACTTTTTGATGACGTCATCAAATTTTACAAAAATTGGCAGATAGTTGTGAAATGTATTGATATATATGCTCGCCAAGTTTCAAGCCCCTAGATTGAATATTCGCAATTTTAGGGGAAGTTAAACTTGATTTCCTGGTATCGATAATTTTTTTACAATCCACAACATTTTTGAGCAAGTTGGTCAATGAATCGAAGTATTTTCCTTTACATTGCTGGAAAGGACATAGTCTGAAGTCCCTATATCCAAAAAAGGTACGGTTTTAACAAGGCACAACGCAGATGCAGCGTCTTGGATTTAAGCCAAATTTTGAAACTTTAGAGGGCGCTATTTGCATTTTGCGTATTTTCTGGAACGTGAAAAATGTGGAGCGTGTGCATATTAAGTACAATTACATGCCCTAAAAATTTGAAGCAAAATGGAATTGATTTCAGAAAGTTATAGCCATTTTTGTGTGTTTTTAGTCACAATTTTTTATTTCATAACGGTGTTGATTTTTGAAATTAATTCAAAATATGAAGATATTTTTTAAATGAAAAGTGATTGAATACATATAAAAGGCAAACTCATAGACTATTTAATGGATTTTGTTAGAAGTCCGTAGCGTTTATAATAACATAGATATGGAGGTTGGAAAAATGGTTTTCAGATGCCCCGAAATTGACAAAATGGCGGATGGACGGTCATGGATGAGTGATCTTGGAAAATGAAATGTCAGGGGATCAATAATAGATCATAGAGGATGTGTGTATGAAGTAAGAACGAATTTGGTTCAGCGATAGGACCTGGGGAGGGATAACAAGGTTCACGTGTTAAATGAATGGGTTTTTGTGGAAGAAAAAGAAGAAGACGACGGAATAGGAATTTCGAACGATAACATAGCATTGTCGCTAGAGCGTCAGTGCAAATATTACTCCTGACCTGATTTGTGCTTTAGGTCGTACAATACCTAATCATGTAGTGCCTATACTCCTCTCACAATCATGGGCTCAATATGTCTTCCTGTATTGATACAAAATAAGACAGCATTTTACCAATTCGAAAGAGCTGTAACCATCAAAATATCTTAAGATTATAAGTTGCTTAAAATTTACCAATACATGACACCAATTTTAATCACATTGCTTTATTATTGTCAATATTTTATATCGAAAAAGGTGGATTTATTTGGGGAACTTCTCTAAAATTCCCCTCACCTGCATATATACAATTTTAAATACAGTTGCAAGAATTGCACTTTTTGCTTCATGTCTGATTCGGATCGACAAGTAATTGATTGAAACATATATCACACTCCTAATTCACTCACTACTTGATTGTAAATTTCTCTCCCATTTTAACTTGTTTTATATTACCCAACTCTAAGCCCTCGAGCCCTACAACAATCGTGCCAAGTAGGTCAAATGCAATTAAATTTCTGGCGTCTTGAAGGCTGATATGTCTCTTTAAATTAAGACGGCAGCCCGGAATGCCAAACAACTTTTTGGCCTGATGACGTGCATATGCAAACCCTTGACGAAAGTGCTATCGAAGAGCATCGCAATTTCCAGGAAAAGGGGGTCTCTTTCTGGGTAGGCCTATAGTGATTAAAATTAGATTTATGGAGAGGGATATCGTATGTTCGCAAACTAATCCGATGATTGCGATAAGTGAATACAATTGTATTTAGTTTTATTATCTTAACTGAGTACTATTTCCAGGAATTGAAAAGCTTCGTTATTGATCGTTGGTATTTATGATAGAGCAACTGATTATTACCTTGCCAGGGGTTGATTTGTTGATCTGTTGCTAATGCTTCCGAGATAGAGGTCATTTCCAAGAAAATGGTATTCGAACGTGACTCGTATAATTGGTTATCTATTATAAATATGATTAATTAAATATGATATATTAAACTTTCGCTTAATGTCGGGGAAATGGTTACTTGATATTGATTTGATTTATTCATAACATCCACACATGTTTAATTATTCCATTTCTGTGAAAATGTTGGATCTTTTTCGATGACAAAATGAACCAGATCTTATATGCCCCTCATGAATCCAATCACATTCATTATGTCTATTCCAAATATGACGTAATAATAGATCTAAGACTCTGACATGTGTCGAAATCGAAGTTTACGAAAAACAAGGGCACAATATTGTATGATTTAGCTGGAAATGTTCTTCGTGTATGCCCTGCACATGCTCATTTCATTTGCCCATTGAATGTTTTGAAACGCAGGAAATTTTAATTAACATTGAAATCCTGGCCCAGGGATTGATGTTGTTTTTTGCGCTGACAAACACTCCCTAATTGCTAATTATCCGAGCGATTCTGAGAAATTGTTAAAACTAATCAGGCTGATTAAAACTTGAGCTTTGATACATGTCAGTACGGATAGCGACAACTAAAACTTATAATCTTATGCCGCAAAGTTTGCCAATCACGGAAATGTATTTTTTTTAAATAATTGAATATTAATATTAAGGCTCCTTGGAAATTCATTTTCCTCTCCTTCGACATGAATGGTATACGAAAATACAGTGTTTTTTTTACAGGTAATTTCGCCCTTAAAATTACTTTTACCTTTTAGTAATTTTACGAATTTCACCTCATTTTATATTTTGGACATTACCCTTAATGCAATTTTACTCCTCTTTCCAACACCCTTTCTTTCACTGGCGTAAATCCGTAAAGAATGCTTTTCATCAGGGGGGGGGGGGGATGTTACATAATAATACAGAGCGCCATCCCCCCCTGATGAATAGAAATCGCAAATGGATTTACGCCAGTGCTTTCTTTAGATTCATTTTTATTAATGGGTTCAAGTTCATTTATTTGGATCCACCCCAAATAAAGTTGAGACACCAAACAAATTTGAAACCCTTCCAAGAGAGAGTGAAGTTCGCTTTTGGAAAAAAAAGAAGATGATCAAACTATATTCAGGCCATGAATTTGCTCTTAAATCTGTCATGTCAATTGTTGTCTTATATATCATGAAATTTTTAAAGTTCATTTTCAAGCGTAATATAAAAAATTAAAAAAAAACAAAACAAGATAGGCCCAAGTGCCTACACCCTTCGTATCTCATTACATGTCTTTTTGAATAGTCATTTTTCGGCTTACAATACTTAGGTTATCTTGTGTATAATAATGCCAATATCAATCAATTTAGCATTACAAAGCACAATGAATGTTATACATCAGTGGATCTTTGGTAAATACAAAACTCAAGCTGCGATTCACGTATTGTATGCCCCACTTTGTGACGTCACAATCCCTCTTGAATTCCGTCTTTACAGGGAAAAAATGGGGATTGAGCTACCTTCCCCAACTATGGTAGGGGAGACCTGGGGCAATTGTAACAGTTTTTTCCAAATTTGACCTATCAGCTTTATTGAAGCTAAAATACATTGACTTAAAACTAATAAAAATGAAATAAATGCATATCCTTAGGACCATATGTAAAGTTTGGTACAAGAAAATAAGTATTTGAAGCCATTCACTCTATTCAAAACAAAGTCAGCATGCTTCAATATTGCCCCGGACGAGGGCCAATTGTAAAATACTGCGAGCAATTGCTAACACAACACTAATTGACAACAATTTACGTTTTCTTATCAACAAGCACAGCATGAACAAATAAAACATCACTTAACCACATAAACTCAATATACAAGAACTGACCCAGCCATACACATATATCATCATCTCACTGTCTATAATGCAAAATGGGAGCATACAACAGTTATCGAAGTTATATTTATGTTTTTTTTTTCTATTTCTTTTTTATATTAGGATGTGTGGCTCCACCCTTAGCTGATCAGAATTAAGAACTACATTAAACATATGCATATTACCTCGACCGCACACAGAATATCAATTAACTGACAACTGATACCATTAGTAGCCCTCACCCCATTTACTTCCAACGCATTCTATCAACAATCACACACGCGATACATTCTGAGCAAGAACGCAACAATACAACGCTTTCTTCTATCTTCATCTAATTCTTCTCTCTCTCTAAAAGCAATCTCAAAACCAGCCATCATTAATTCTCTTCTGAAAAATCAAATTCTCTGCCCTTAACAAAAATATGAACAATATCAGTACTCCATAATGAAACAAATAAAAACTATTACGTTTTTAAGGGGACTCGCCGAATCCTCTCCGCACTCCCTCTGCCTCATCTTCTAACCTTCATCTGACATCCTCGATCTACTCACATGCCTACTGCCCTCCCCCCCCCCCCCCAACCCCAGCTCCGCCTCCCCACTCCTTCCCCTCCCCTGCCCGTCCCACAACATCTAATGAAAACAAAAATAAAGTCTGGGGCCCTATCACCTCCCAAATACACCCCCAGTAAATAGAACTAGTTTCAGCAATCCTCATGATCTTTAGTAAAAACCAAGAACACGACAAAAACATGAAAAAATCAACACACGTTAAATTCCTATGACTCAAATACATTCGCCTGAAAGAAACAAAAAAAAAACACATAAAAAGCGATACATCAACATTACGAAAATCTAACTTCCTATAATATAAATTATAAACAAAAACAAGAATAAACAAAACTTGAGGCTCTGATCAGGAAAACAATGATAAACAAACTAAGCATTTTTTTCCGAAAAAACAATATTCATTGCATCTAACAAACGTATAGAAGAAATGTCAAAGTATGAATTTTCAGCTGTCTAGATTATAAGGTAATGGTACCGTGTTTGGTAACAACAAGATAACGGACAATACATTCAAAGTTATAAAGTCGAAAATACTGAGCTATCAACACGGCTTTTTGCTATTTCTTTATACCAAAGTCTACCTATTACACAATCTTGAAATATAAAGAACGTAATGTCTGACCGTTGTCGACCTCTCCTTCATATTTTTACTTTTTTTCTTCCAAGTAAAGGATATGAATTATGATAAAAAAAACACAGACAACACAACAAGAATAAGCAACTTGAGGCTCTGTATCTCATTTGCGGAGCACGTCTCCGCGATAGAATAGAAATTTGTTTCGCGACGGACAGAATGTATAAATAACGTCTCCATCGCAGAGCGCGAAACTTCTCCGAGACGTCTCGCCACAATTTATGAAAAATCCGTCTCCGAGATTTAGGAGAACGTCTCCGAGAGCGTCTCGGATACGTTTTTAATATTATTATCCATCGCGCGCAGACGAAATTTCTACTATCCTGTCTGAGACGTTCCGCGAAAGTGAGATACCACCCTAAATTTACAATGTGGAGGTTCATCTGACCAGTGTCGGTTATAGCTTTTGTACTGTAAGTTAACTATTGGAACAATAACATCAAAGTGTTCTGGAAGTTAGATGCTTTGGTAGCTAAAGGGTGCTATCTCTCCTTCGCCGTGACGACGTCTCCAGCGAAGAGAATAGAATCCTTTGATCTGCCCCGATGATAATAGTATGCTAAAGAGCGTTCCTGAATTGCGGTGAAGGAATCTTTTTTTTTTGAATAGATCTGTCGCGGATGGAACGTCTTGGAGACGTCTCGGAGACCGTCTCAATACAGCCTCTCCATGGTCGCAGGTTTCCGATTATGATTTTATGTACAGGAAGCACAAATCCGGACCACATATTGTCATATTTTTTAATGTAATTTGCAAGCGGGGCACCGGAGCCTGGGAGGGCTTCATACAGCGAACGTTACAAAACGGAAAAATGACACATACATATGTGATATTCTGTCATCAGCACCCCCCACCCTCCCTCCCCGCCTCACATCCCCTCCCACTGTGCCGCATCAGCCCCTTCACTCAAAAACGCCATGCGGGCCCGATACTGGGTTATTTAATCAAGCTTGGTGTTCGAATATTCAGCGAAACTTGCCTTTAACCGATTCGCTACGGAGTTAAACTCTTAACAGACAACAGAGGCATATCTGTAACACGTAAGTTACACCGATTGCCACCTGGCAGAGGTGACATATTGGCAGAGATTTTTTCTATCTTAAGGCTCGGTATTCGTCGTTGAAACTTAGCAAAATATGGCCTAAGAAACATAATTCTAAATTACACAAAAACTGACAGCCGTCAGCTCACATCCACATATTTTGGATCCAGAAGAAAAACACAATGACGTATGTCGCAAAATATTAACTTTCATTATGTTCAAAAACGGTTTTTACCGACTGTAAGAAAGTTCCACGAACGAACGTTAAAATCTGCTAACACTCATAAAGCATGCTGAGCGCATTAAATGCGCATGTCTCTTAAAAATTTAAGTTTTATAGCGTGTTTCTGCTAGGAATGGGAGCCTCTGTTACAATTGCCCCGTGTTACATTTGTCCCCGGTCTCCCCTATGTTGATCCTTTCACATCTGCACGCTAATCACGCCAGCATTCTGCACGCATTGTGTCGATTCGGGTACTGAAACAACATAGTCAAATAACCCGACATAGCATCAAATTGTGACATCCTATTAGGCCATGACAAGGAGTTGAAGCTCAGTGGGGAAACAGGCGAAAGCAAGCGACAAAAACAAGTTTCATGAGGGATGAAATTGCGGTATATTTCTCAACATCTGTGAACGCACCTCTTATGGATGCCTACGTCATCGTCCTGATTTCTCGCTCCCAAATACTTTTTGAGGTCAGGGGGAGTTCCTCGAGTCAATGTTTTGACTCCTGATGATGCCCTGGTGTTGTCTGGCGGCTTGACCCCGTCAGGTCGACCCATTTGAGGTCAACCTTTAGTAGTCTTTATCAGACAGACCCGGTTCGCAGTAGTTGTCTTCGTGAGGATGATGTCTATTGCCGTTGATACAGGTGCGTATATCATTCTAAGAAATATTTGTACTTTGTACCGAGGGGGAAAAATTGTAATTACAGCAATTATATTGATATTTTTTCCACCATCCATGTGTAGGCCTATTGCTCCCTGACAACGACTTATACCACCCATCCATCTCTTACATTTTGCTTTTATATGTTTATTTGTCTTCATGCTAAGGACAAATGTCGTCATCGAAATGAAGAGGGTGGGGTCAGCAAAAAATAATCGTTCCAATAATGCCACGCCCCATCGTGTCCATTGTACATGTTGTTTTTCGCGCCAAAGCTCGAGTCATCTACTCGTACGTAAAACCAAAAACACCTCTATTCGCTTTTCCATATTAAAAAAGACGCCAAAAAAGGCATACAAAAAAGAAAGAAAGAAAGAAAAAAGAGAATTGGGGCTGGCACATAATCACCAATGAAAACGGATTCAACGACCACACCCATCCTCTGGCTGTTATACTTAGATTTAAAAATATATAAAAACAACGCAAAATATGAACTGTGACGCATGATCTTCACTGTTCGTCATAAAGGTGGAATATTTTTTTGCCGCTATAGCGACATGATTTGCTCTGGCTTTAATTTCTTGAACATGTTTGTCCCTGCTTTTACTTTTTGAGACCCTGGCTATATCTTGGACATTCTTCCAACTCTTCACGTGGACCTTTTTCTAAAAAAGTTTTGTCAACCCCCGTGATGCCCATTTTTGTCATTTTTTCTCATTTTGGGGCCCTTTTTTGTTTTCCCGGCCGATCAAGCCCCCCTCAGTCCTACCCCCAGGAAACGCGACTGAGGATTATTGTTTTATATTGTTCTTTAAGTTAAATCTATATTTCTGGGGACAGGCTAAGGTTTCTTGTCTAGGGGAGGGGTTGAAGTAAAAAACGAGATCCGTGATAAATCGCGGAGATTATTATTCTTCATCTTTATGCGAAAGAAACAAAAGAAATGAATAAGAACCACCTTTAACCGTTAAATATCATCCTTTCGTCCTTAATTTATTGTTTAGCCATTGACTTGACGCAGGCTTGTTAATTAGCATGATTGCAGTATGAAATCATATTAATTTCGATTATTATGTTTGGTTGAAATTTTACACATACAGATTAGGTAGATTAGATAGAAATTCACATGGTGTAAAAGATGAATAAAAATGTAAAGTTAAAATGACCCCCAATCTAATAAGATTTAAGAATTATCCCTACCTGCTAAGACACTAAAGGGATCGGCACTTGTACCATAAATTATGAGGATTTGATTTAATAACAGAACATAACAATCCTCACCTCAGACG
>CALNVZ010003430.1:14305109-14348328 GCA_940671915.1 Paracentrotus lividus | reverse complement strand
GACTCTCCGCCTAATGCTACGCATATAATTAGCCAGGATTCTCCCGCATTGTGTCGTTCGGGCTATGAAACAAAAACAATAGGTCAAAATACCACCGACCAAATAGCATCAAAATTGTGAATGCCTATTAGGCCATGACAGGAGTTGAAGCTCAGTGGAGGAAACAGGCGAAGCAAGCGACAAATAAACAAGTTCATGAGGGATGAAATTGGGGTTATATTTCTCACATCTGTAAGCATCCTCTTATGGATGGCTCGTCATGTTCCTGATTTTCGCTCCCAATACTTTTTGAGGGCGGGGGATTCCCTCGAGTCAATGTTTTGAACTCCTGAATGGCTCCTTGGGTGTTGTCTGGACGTGCTTGACCCCGTCAGGTCGACCCATTTGAGGTACCTTTAGTAGTCTTATATCAGACAGACCCTGAGTCGGCTAGTAGTTGTCTTCGTGAGTGATGATGTTATTGCGTTGTCAGGTTGCTGTATATCATTCTAAATGAATATTTGTATTATTACCCAGAGAGGGGAAAAATTGTATTACAGCAATTTATTGCTATTTTTTCCACCATCCTGTGTAGGCCTTTGCTCCTGACAAGACTGTATACCACCATCCATTCTTACATTTTTGCTTTTTATTATGTTTATTTGTTTCATGCTAAGGACAAAATGTCTGTCATCGAAATGAAAGGGTGGGGGGTAGCAAAATAATCGTTCAATAATGGCCATGGCCCTCATCGTGTCCATTGTACATGTTGTTTTCTTTCGCGCCAAACTCGAGTCATCTACTAGTCGATAATACCAAGATACACTGATATCAGTTTCTCCATCAGTTAGACTAGACTCGGATCCAATCAAGGGCAGTGATCTAAAAAAAAGAAAGAATAAAAAGAGAATGGGGCATAACCCGGCAACATATCACCCAATATGTTTGATGATTTCATATCGCTATCACCAAACTTCTCTATCTAAATTCTTGGCTTTTAAGCACCTATAGTAAATTTCAAAAATATATTAAAACAAGCAAAATATGAACTGTGACGCATGAAGTCGTTTTTTTATGTGTTGTCAATAAAACATAAAGGTGGAATATTTTTTGAACGATAATAGGTCGAAAACAGATTTGTTCTCTGATTTAATGTTATTATGACATGTTGTCCCTGATTGCTTTTAACTTTGAATTCACAATCACTGAAATATTCCTCGTTTAATCATACTAGATGTCTTTTCTATAGCATTGTATATTATTTCTTTGAATTCAATGTATACAAGCTAAAATATATACATTTATCATAGTGATACCAGAATTTTGTTCTGAAGTTAGCAAAAAGGTATATAAAAATATAGATTAAGAGAATTATATGTGGTCTTGTTTTTTTGTGGAATGAATGTCTTAAAGAATGCTTGATTTCCCAATATATGACATCATAAATTGAAACAGTGATGTGGTTTGTGAGAAAATAATTATGTGTGATATTTAAGATGATGTCTTAATTCTTCTTCATGATTTTGGTGTCATAATGTCAAAATCAATATATTAATCTGCGCTTTCATTGCTTTGTGTAATCTCAGCTTCTCTGATTTTTGTGATATATTTGTTTATTTTTTAAAGCAAAATGTTTTTTTCTTTTTGCAAATGATTAAAAAAAAAAGGTGGCATTTTTCCTTTCTATTCAGATTAAGTTTTGTTTTTTGTTTTTTCATCACGTTTACCACTACATAATGTTTCTTCTTCTTAATTCAAGCAATTACATTACTGGGCAGCATATCGTCTGTTGGGAGCCGGCCATAAAGGTGCGTTATTGCAGTCTTATAGATGTTCCCGTTGAGAGCCCAAAAGGGCGCTATTACTACTCGTACAAAGTTCAATGGTAATAGCGCCCTTCTGGCTCCAAACGGAACATCCTTGATCTGGCAATAGCGCCCTTACTGGCTCCAAGCCGACGATATTATAATTCACTTCAAATAGTAAGTATACTATCAAACAACTGTTCAAGCTTCTTATTCTTTTCATTTTTTTCAAAGGTTTGATTCAAAGTAAACTAGCTTTTGAAGGTTCGTCTTAATCGACGATAAGTATTCATTTCAAAATGGCTTTAATGTAAGAACGATATAAGAAATTGGAGGTTTAATATGAGTAAAATATTATTGAGGTAGTTAGCTATCAAAACAGTTTTATACTGACCTCAGGCAAGCGCAAGCTAAAGAATTCTTTAAGATTTTGTAGATGCTATCTAACATGGGAAATATAGTTGTTAAGTTGTTATGAAAAATCATTAGATATTTTTAGCCCACTCATTAGTGACACTTTTTGTCCTAGCTATTTGGGGTCACCGGACAGCGTGATACCGAGCCATTTTTGTCAAATCTCATGATTTGTACTCGTATTGGGTGATGCATGTTTTAGGTTTTACCACGAGAAGAGTAGCCCTTCCCAGATCCCGGAAATTATCGTATATTCCTCCCATTGCATATCGAGTCCTTGAGGGCAGGATTCTTGTTTTTACTATGGTCTTTAAGTAACTTTATTGTGTGGGTCGGCCAGGTTTCCTGTCTAAGGGCGGCGGCCTGCGCAATGTTACGAATATGATTTCGTGCACATCGGTACTTTTATTCCTCTTTATGTCGAAACACAAGCAAATGGCACACAAGACTTTACCTTATAAAATATAAATTTTTCCTTTAAATTTGTTAAGCGCCGTGCTGAAAAGTTGGAGTAGTGCTGTCTTCATTGATATAAGCTTGTTAATTTATTTGTGGTTTTTGTGAGAATATAACTATACTATCGTCAGGGAAGTGAAAAATTTCATGTGTTGCAAATAGAAATTAGCAGATTTGTACAAACGGCTACACATGCAAAATAATTTAGACCAAGCATAACTCTCTATAGACAAACAAGGCTTACGCTCGTAATAACGCAATATCTCATGATATATGATTATAATTAACGCAAAATAGCTACATCTCTCTATACCTCAGGACCGTTTTCCTGGCGGTAGAACGAGGGGGTTTGGTGGTCGTGGTGAACAGAAAAGGGGGCTGTCCCTCTATAAAATTAAATAGATTAAATGAGTTCGCGCAGCTCGTTACCGATGGGTGTGGTGACAAATGTCGCGTAATTAAGAAAATCCGACGAGGGAATGTAATGGTTAGCGGGAAGTTGAGATCAAACCAGGATCTTAGAAGTGAAGCGGTGACAAACCATTCCAAGAAATTATAACGGCGAAAATTTCCGAAACGTTTACACAGTAATAATTATATAGTGTGGGCGTGTTTCATCATTGTCACCATTTCATTCAAAATACCAGTTTGATGTCTTACTTCGAATTTTGTAGGAGACTTTTTTGGAAAATCTGATGTTGGAAGTTGTGGGCTCGGTATGGTGGACTCATGACCCACGATATCCACCACCCCAGGACTGTTTTTAATATAAACAGAAAGAGTTGTGGCATAGAATGAATATGTGATAACACAATTTCTAGACATGAGTGTTTGAGCCAACATTTGACCTGGCTTTCTGCAGCTACATCATTTATTTTCTTACACCTTTCATCTGTACATACACATAATTTTCACGTATTCATTTCTGTAATGAGGTGGTGCTAATTGATATAATTGTAATAGGGAAGAAATTGAGATATTCATTTAAATGTCTTTTAGTTTAAAAACTGCATTGAAACTTGTATGAATGAGATGGACAAGGACATTGTTTAGATATTATCTTTCTTATCAGCACTGGAGGCTTCGTTTTGTTTCTTTCCCCTCCAGCTCTTTCTGCTCAAATCGCGTCTAATGTTTCTATCTCTCTCTTCTCTCTATCTTCTCCTTCTATATTCTCTGTGTATCTCTCTCCATCTCGGAATTTCTTTCACTAAGTTTACATACTCTCAATTTGTGCAGTATGTATATTGAAATCTATTAGAATCTAGAGGGATAAGTCTCACATTAATAAGTGAATCGTTGCTGGAAATTCTTTGCCAGGTGATGGTAATGTCTTTCTCCAAATCCGCGACCACTTAATTCTGGTAGTTGTATATTCAGGTGGCATACTGATGACTGCATGATCAATTCAATTTCATTTTTAAAATTTTATTTATTTATTTATTTGATTTTTTTTTTTTTTTTGGGGGGGGGTTGGCATCTGATCTTTTCAAATGAGATTGGCTCGTCCAGTTTTTTTATTTTTATGTGATTTCGCTTCATAAAGTTGATTAACGAAAAAGATTATCCCGGTTAGAAGAATAAGTAACCCAGCCTACATTGTTGACTTTTCAAAACTATTTGAAGTTGTTTGGTGTGTCACTTCTTCTAAAATATATGAAAGGCTTGGGTTCATCAAATCCTAAGAACAGTGATAGGATATGTATAAGTAATTGTGCATTAAATTGAGTCTTGATTGTGTAATATTTTCATCTGTACTTAGTAAAATATACTTTTAAAGGATTCTATCTCTGGCCTTGGGATCGAGACGAATAACTATTTGGAGTATCATAAGATGCTGTTTGTCAATCTGCTTTCTGTATATATCATGGACTGTAAGACACATTTAATATTACATTGATCAGCAATCATTCTTCATCTTTCGAAAACGCTATATGTCTTCTATATTTAGCGCTCACGTATCTGTCTTTATAAGTGAAATCTTTATTCAAAAGATATCAATAATTGCGGATGTGAACTTGTAGATTGTACTATGTGATAATGCAAAGAAACCTTGTTCACTCTTCGTAAGATAGACTTGTATTCTCGTTTCATACAAGTAAATAGGATAACTACAATAATCGATAATATAATGAGGAATTAAATTTATGACGTGTCATACCTGATGTGTGTGGGAGATGATTAATAATAATACATTTTATTTATTCCTGAAATGCACCGAGAGGTGACTTTCACGAATTGGCACATTGAGCTAGGAAAAGAGTAATGTGACTACCGATGCAGAGTAATGTGAGAGACGAAGGAAGCATTAAGTCACGTAGAAGGAAGAGAGAGAAGAGATTCTAAGAAGGTGAGAAAGAAAAGGAGGGAAATATAGATAAGATAAGACGTAGATAGAGAGATAAAGGACGAAGAAAGAGAGAGAAGATAGAGAGGGGGAGAGAAGAAGGAGAAAAAACAAGAAGGATTGGGAGAGGAATAGAGGAGAAGAGAGCACGTAGAGAGTAGGAAAAAAACAGGAGGAATTCTAGAATACGAAGAATTTGGCTATGAAGAGAAAGTGGGAAGCAAAACAGAAGAGAGAGAGGAGAGAAAAGAGAAGAAGAAAGAGGGAGAAAGATATAAAGAGATATATGAGTATACAGAGGAAAATGCGGGAAATAAAAGGATTTGGAGGAGAGATTGGTGAAGTTGATGTAATTCGTCATAATAGGCTGCCACAGTGTGATGGGTTGCTAAATGATTGGAACATTGTTTAATGAATTTGATGATAAATCAATTTATTTATTTAATGAATCATCCAGGGGCAACAATGTATCGTGACTGTCAAATTCTGTATCTTGGACGAGAAAATTGGGTTTTATAAGTTGAGTATAGAGGTAAAGAAAGTAGAAAGAGCTGAGGAGAAAGAGGGGAATAGAGAAATGATTATGAGGGGGAGTTTAAGATGAGTAGTCTTCGATAGAGTAACGAGGAGAAGCAGACGCAGAGAGAGAGGGAGTATATGTAAGAGATAAGAAGAGAGGATAGAGATGCCGCAGATGAGAGAAGTAGGAGATACGAGTAGATGTAGAGAGAGAAGAGAGAAGAGAGCGAAGAGAAGAAGAGAGAGAGAGGAAAAAATAGGAGAGGAGATAATAGGAAGCTGGATAATAGAGCTAGAGAAGAGGAGCTAGAGAACGGTGGAAAGAGAGATAGAGAGGGTGGTAAGACATTAAGATTAATAAAGATTGTGAGAGTAAATGAGAGATGAGAAGAGATGAGAGAGATTGAAGGAGAGAGAGAGAGCTAAGAGTAGAGAGAGAAGAAATAGATATAGATATATCGTTTATGTTAAAAACAAAGAACAAGTCATTAACCTTTTCATTTTACTCAATATTTTGTAAAATAGTGCGTTTTATTTGACTGGAAGGTTGTATGGTACTGTAGTTCAGGTAATCATTACGGTATATATCATTACCCATTTTTTGCATGAGACTTCTGCAATCATTTATTGCGGTACACGCATGAAATATAATCCGGTCTGTAAATATGATACAAATCAATTATGTGTCTAATTTATAGATAGAATAGATATATATATTGAGAAATAGAGATAATATTGCTAGACTTTGATTTTGTAATATTGTTATAGAGATGTAGATAAGATATAGGTGTGCTCACGGTATTAACTTATACAAGCAAGGAAATAGAGAGTAGCTGATGGTATATTGAGAAAGCAAGTGGATGATGACTAAGAGGTACACGCCTATCTCTCATAATTTGTTATCCTGATAACTAAAACGCTCCGTGATAGTATTCGAGCTCAAAGTGGGAAGGAGATTTGGAACGTCTTGCTGGTCGGTAGTTCCGCATAGTATCTCTGTCGACACCTATAAACTACATCGTAAGTTGGATTTTCCATCGGGTGGTAACCATAGAATAACTCTAACTTTGATCTGGGGGATCCTATACGCATTAGAATCACGTTTTCACCCCAACATTCAGCTATTACTACACGCCGACACTGAACAGATGTAACGCTAATAGATATTAATTATCCAATTTTAAAACATCTGGAAATCAAAACTGGGTAGCAACACTCGTTCGGATATATGTGGGATTAAAGATAGAACAACATAGATTTTATAACTACTCAATCCCACTCTAGTTCGATAGAGAGTATGAGGGTTGATATCAGGAGGCAGAGAAAGATCATGTAGAAATGACATCAACATTTCGACAATTCTAGAGCAAAAAGTGCTATACGACATTCTGATTTCTGTCTAAATGATTCGAGGTTTCCTAAAATGGGAATTGAGAGAGCACCCGTGGGACTACTATATGCCACGTGCAGACTGCTCAGTAATCATGCTCGGTAGAGATTGGTTCAGATAGAATGGACGCTGAGTTAAGAAAATTATTTATTCATTTGTCCATAATCTGTAAGTTACGTATTTATTATGTAAATCATTTGTCTGGCTGGCCTGTTTCTGAGATAGAGACTAATAAAGATATATCGATGACATAGTGACGATATTCAACAATATTTTATGATAAATAGACAATTTTTTTTTCTTGGCGGGACTGTTGTTTTACCCTGGTTTTGGACCTGTTTGTCAATTTCATGCATCATGTTGGGAAAGCGGTTGGGGTGGGGGGGGGGTTTCCGGGGGGGGGGTTCATTTCTTTGCGGCGTAGACCGCCTATACTCTTCTCTTATTTTGGGTATCTTTGACCGGCCGAAATTTGAAATCCTACCCCCCCTTCTCGCCCTTTCAATCCAATTCTTCCATGATATCGACCACTGTATAACGGAGGGGAAAAGATGAACGATTGAAAAATCAATGATAGATCGAGGAGCAAATTAAATATCCAAGAAAGACCAAGGTCAAGGAGAATTAGATTGGTAAATTAAGGATCGTAATTGGGTAGATCTTCAAGAAAAACTGGGAGTGTTTTATTTGAAACTTGAAATGACCCATTGGCTAGGATAGCACTAATTGAGTAAAACTAGATCTTGAGCTACATAATTGGATGACGATTCATTGTCCTTTTTTCCTTTAGTATTTTGTCTGCCTGTTTGTTTGTTTGTTTTTGTTTAGGCTTTTTCCCCTTTCAATCCAATTTTTCTCAGATCATACTAAATGACTACTGTATTAAACGGCAGGAAAAAGGTGAACGATTGTAAGTGAATGATAGATCGAGGAGAAAAAAAAATCAAAGAAAGATCAAGGTGAAATAGATTGGTATAGATCTTCAAGAAAAACTGGGAGTGTTTTGTTCGAAATTTGAAATGACTCATTGAATAAAGGCTGAAGGATAGTAAAAGATATTGAGCTATATAATTACTTGACGTTCATTGTATTATTATTAGCATTTCTGATACTTCCAGATAAATCGTCAGAGAGGATTCGTGATATTTTTTTCTTTTAGTATTTTTTTCTTTTTTTTTTTATTAAAGAAATCGTTTTAAAATTAAACACCTATCCTCCGATGCTAATGAAATTTTACATAATTCTCAATCCAAATGTGTTGCATCATGATGGTTAATTAAATAGCGCAGACTCATAATCATGCAGCTTTGAGACAAATATTCATACAGGATTCGTGATCTTTTCCCCTTTTTATATTGATGATTTATCGTCATGTAAATTAAATCTTAGTAAATAAGAAAAAAAAAAATCACTCGGCACATAGGGTAAATTAGGGTTAGTGGGACACTTAAGCATTCATGTAAGCATAACACAAAAATAAGATACTCAATAAAGCAATCACATACCTCATTTTGAAGTTTATTTATATATAGGGTACATGCAGGTAATATGGGCCACCTGAAGCAAATCATGTCGTGGCCGTTGACCGGTGACCGATGACCGGTGTGAGCACCATAATGTTGTTCATATGAACTGTATACGAAAATATATCGTCGTGACAGCATCTGATGGCGAAATTTCTCTGAGAAAAGTGCTGAAAACCAACAAGGTACGTAAAACATACGGCATTTTTTTACCCTGATGTAAAATTTGATATTTCACATAATGTAATGGTGAAAGAGTGTTTGAGGGGGTAACCTCAATTGTTTTGTATATTTAGTAAGCTTATAGTTTCAATTTGATCATACTAGCGTGTACAGGTCAATTTGTTGTAGTGAAGGGGTGCAATTTGGCATTGAATGCTTGCCTGACATAGCAACATTAGGGCAGGTAATATGGGCCATCCAAAATGGCGGAAATGATTCTGGTACTCAGAGTTGGGATGAGGCATCAATCTCTTTGCTACGATTTTTTTGGGTATATTCACAGTATATAATTGATATAAATAATTTATTGTAGGCCTATATTTACTTGTATAATGAAAATAATATTTAAATAATATCAAAAAACGAAATAATATAAAAAAATACAAAACAATGGAATATGTAGTCAAATTATTTACTGAAGGGTCTTATAATTTCAAATGATATCTTAAAGTTAATGATTTTCAACATTTTAAGCAAATTCCAGACATGGTAGAGTCATTGTAGTTTTTAAAACATACATTAAATACATGTGCCCATATTACCTGCACATGCAGGTAATATGTGATGCGTCACGTCGAAATGAGAGACTAATCGCGATTTTTGAAATCCATTTTATTTGATATTATTGATCCCTGATTAATTGCCTTGAATTTGATATATAACCCGACTGTAAAGAGTAAATAGAAGTGGAGATATTAGCCTCTGAACGCGAGGAGAATTGTGCTCTCGGAAATCAAAATCAAGAGAAAAACGTCTTCGAAGTTTGACTTCCGTTTGACTCCGCGCCAGAAAAATAAGAACATTTTGTCACCGTTGTACTCACCGAAATGCCCTAGCAACCACTTGTTACAAAGGTGAAACGATTGACCAATCAGGAGGCTGCATTCAGGTATACAGAGAAGAATACTCGTCCGTCACGCATGATCGAGGCAAACGGTGATGTTGTCTAAATAACATTCAATCTTCTCCAAAAAAAAAAAGCTGAATTTGGTCAGTTGTTTTATATCTTCGTCAAATAAATAAAAACGTCATGCTCTTTCTAATTGTTTAAGAAACAGTGTCCGGCATCTTTAAGAAAAGTGTGTTACCAATCCTTGGCGCTAATATTATTAGATAACAAATATCTTTTAAACCTTTTGGGGTTATTCCGATGTTGCTGGTCTCTTTTTAATGTCAATCGGTATACTCTTACGTCATCAATGTAAGGCAGTCATTTGATTCTGATACTCTGTTGTTGGAAATTTTTGAACGTAATAATGATCGTATAGACTATAATATTTCTTGTACAGGTTAATGAGTTTTGATATTATTGCTTTGAATAAGATAATTGATGGTAAATAGAGATAAGCCTCCAAAAAGTTTTAGAAATAGTTATTGCGACTCTCACTACATGTTTTAGAATCTTCTGCTGATCACTTTTAGGTGGCTAGTTGCGCTTCAAGATCATATGAGAATAAAAACGTAAAGATGTGCTCAGACTCGTCTTTTATTGATCAAACTTGTACCAGTAATA
Organism: Paracentrotus lividus; assembly: GCA_940671915.1. Classification (NCBI taxonomy): domain Eukaryota; kingdom Metazoa; phylum Echinodermata; class Echinoidea; order Camarodonta; family Echinidae; genus Paracentrotus; species Paracentrotus lividus. Next base: position 14,338,160 of record CALNVZ010003430.1, on the reverse strand, counting down.
AAGAAGATATAATAATTTTAGAAGATGAATTATTTTAAGATAAATCGTATTTTGTTTCATCTTTTAGTAAAACGCTACTTTCTTAAACACGTTACTTTTTGATAAATAAACGTGCAGAAGATCTTAACCTTAATACTTGTATCAGAAGTATTATCACGTCACCTTCTTTGTTATGCTCTATGTTCCCTGATGAACCAAAATTGTTTATAGGGAGGTTTAATTCCCATCAGACACAGTTATCGCGGCCCCTAAAATAAAATGCTGAAATTAACATTCATTGGATCGAGAAAGCTAAGTCAAGCAATAGTATGTCTTCCCACATAACCCCCCCCCTCCTCTCTCCCCACCCGATTGTTAGATTGACATTCGTTGCATGCTCCGCTATCCCGATAGAACAGCTTTAATTCAAAGCGAGGTTTTGGCATCGCACGCAAATTTCTGAGTGCAGCTATGCTAAAGAGAGTTTAGTTCGCTATTCGCTTCACAAAAACGAAACAAAAGCCAGTTAAATCACACATCAATGACCGTGAACGTCCAAATAAACAAAACCATCGTTGCTAGGTTGGAGCAAAACGAGAGGGATGAACATGAGCGTTGCTCGCTTGTATGTCCGGAGAAAAAAAAAATGACCGAAAAAAAACACTCGCCGAAAACTGCTTTTTACCACTTTCCCGTATCATTTTCACTCCATTTCTTTAACAGTGGACAAAGATGAGCATGGTAAACCCGAAAATCAGAAAAAAATAAATTAATGTTCCTCAAAATTTATGGTTTTTATTAGTTTGTCTGATTGTACTTCGATCTATTGATCTGCGACTTCTCTCTCATTTCGACAAGACGTATCACATATGGGCACTTTGGTAATGACGTCAACATTTGAATATTGCAGACAAGGGGGTTGGTGATGATTTTTTTCTTCACAATAAAAGTTAGAGCAGTAGTTATTGATTCATATAAACAAATATTTGACTGTGTGTCATTTTGCAATTTTATGCAAATTAGGCAAATAAGCTTAGGGGGCCCATATTACCTGCATGTACCCTATAAACGTTTTATAAATGTATTGGTTACAATTTCCGCCAAATGAAGGTTAAGGTGACTTTTAATCATTACCACTCCATTGTCCTACTTACCCCGTCAAGTAGGGGTAAGTGGGACAGCATAATACATGGAATAAAATGTGGTTTAAAAGTGAGAAACAAAGATCTCTGTCTTCATAAACACTGTAACAGTGTTTATGAAGACAGAGATCTTTGTTTCTCACCGTCTTTTAAACCACATTTTATTCCATGTATTATGTTTGGCAATCAGTTCTTATGATATCTGGAATATCATTTCTAAGATTCTTAGAAATTATATTCCAGATGTATAAACAGTTTATACATCTGGAATATAATTTCTAAGAATCTTAGAAATGATATTCCAGATATCATATAAGAACTGGTTGCCAAACTATTTTCTCAAACATTGTCACGAATCATTATTATTCTTTTTTCCTGTACACATTTCAAGTGATGAAAAGGAAGTGGTTTTTTTTTCAACATATCAAAAATTTGTGATTCTGTAAACAAAGCAAGCATTTCCTTCGTCCTTTACCCCCGTTTTGTATGAAAGTAAACAAAAGATATAGTATTAAAAAAAATAGAACTTATTTCTTTCCCGTACTACAACTTTACAAAAACTAAAGATTTAAAGTCTGCATAATTCAACAATATCAGTGCCCCGTTTAATAAAACCCGTGGGACACTTGAAATTTACCTAAGCATTATATATATAAAAACAAACTTTTTAAAGCAATTATATATCTCATTTTGTAGTTTATTTAGATATAACCGTTTTAGAAATGTTTTGGTAAAAAAAATCCTCCAAATGAAGGTCAAAGTGGCAATATTAATCATGATTACTCCATTGTTCAATTTACCCCGGCCGTCAAATTGGTGTAATACATGCAGTGATCTCTGATATACACTGTCCGTCATAAACATGATAAAGGTGGAATATTTTTTTGCCGCTATAGCGACATGATTTTGCTCTCAATTTAATTTCTTGAATATGTTTGTCCCTGCTTTTACTTTGTGGGACCCTGGCTATATCTTGAACATTCTTCCAACCCTTTACGTGGACCTTTTTCCAAAAAAAGTTTTGTCAACCCCCGTGATGCCCATTTTTGTCATTTTTTTCTCATTTTGGGGCCCCTTTTTGTTTTCCCGTCCGATGAAGCCCCCCTCAGTCCTACCCCCAGGAAACGCGACTGAGGTGTACTGTTTTATATTGTTCTTTAAGTTAAATATATATTTCTGGGAACAGGCTAAGGTCTCTTGTCTATGGGAGAGGTTGAAGTAAAAAAAACGAGATTGGTGAAAATTCGGAATATTTTATTCAATCTTTATGATGAAAACAAAAGAAATGCAAAACCACCTTTAACCCTTAAATATCATCATTTTCCCTCAAGATTTTGTTTAACCTTGATGACAAGGCTGTTAATAGTCATTATTTATAATATTTTATTTTTATTTATGTTTGGTTGAGATTTTACAATACAATTTAGGGAGGATAGAAATTTCCATGGTGTTAAAATGAATAAAATGAATGTTGAACCCCAATCAAAATAAATTTTGACCCATCCCCTAGACAAAAGAGTCGAGCCTGTAACCATAAATATAGATTTAATTTAATGAACAATAACAAATCTCCACCTCAGACGTGTTTCTTTGAGGTAGGACTGAGGGGGCCTTGGTGGGTCGCGTGAACAAAAAAGGGCCCCAAAAATAAGAAAAAGTGACGAAAATGGCCGTCTTCTGGGAGTGACAAACTTTTTTGAAGAAAAATCCCCGGGAAGGGTTGAGGGAACGTCCAAGATATACCCAGGATCCCAGAAAGTGAAAGCGGTGACAAGCACATTCAAGAAATTAATAACAGAGCAACATAATGTCGCTTGAGCCAGAAAAAAATATTCCACCTTTATGACGAACAGTGTAAAAGTGCGGAGTGAAAATCTATCCTCGCAAACTATATTTATACATTAAAATACTACTGAAATTGGCGCGTCCCACTTACCCTAAGCATGTGGGGTAAGTGGGACAGTTAGCTAAAACAATTGCTTTAAGTATTTTGTTTAAATCTCATTTCATTTTATATAATTTTCTAGTTTAAAATTCATTTTGTGAACAATTTCAATACCATCTCGACCCTAAAACAAAAGGGATCTGGGAAAAAAAGACAAGTTTCCATACTTGTGTATTTTCAAAATTAGCTATTTGGCAATCGTTTTATGTCAAAACGTGAGATGTTACAGATTTTTAACGATTATTTTTCCGATAACTGTCAATTTTTCCCAAACAGGCATGCAATTTGTTGCTAGATGTATGTTTATTCACGCTAAAATAGTTCCTCCACTAAGGCAGGTCTTAATCATATACATACATGCAATTCCCACAAAGTGTCTCACTTATCCCACTGTCCCACTTACCCCAATTTACCCTATGGTTATTCAATTTGATTTAAAAAAAAATGACTATTGATACAAATTTCTTTGATTTTTCCCAATCAATAATTCACATTGTACCAGACGATGATAATGGCGAGGAAAGGAGAATGACTACGATCAAAACTCAGAAGAAAGATCAAGGAAAAAAAGATTCCTAGATCTTCCAGCCAACAGGGAGTGTTAAAGGCTGAATGACTCATTCAATAAAGGTTAGGATATTAATGGATCTTGACCTATAGAATTGGATGAAATGGGGATTGACTGACTCATGTGAAAGTGGAATATGATGGTCATGATGATTCAATAGAAATTGCCATGGCCTATACAATAATTTTCTTCTTTTTTTTACTTTTTGTTTGTTTGTTTTGTTTTTTTTTATAGTGTGTGTTCTATCAATAACTTCATGTTGATACCTTTAAATAAAATGTAATAAAATACACATTTCCGACTACTATGATATTACTATGACTATTGATCATTGTTTTACTGCTTTATACTAACAATTACTATATGGAAATAAAATATTTATATGCTTACCAAATTAATTTCATTGTGGATTTTCCCCTTTATGTTATGTTGCAATTTCTACACACATGCAGTGTACCTGTTGTAGCTTCTGCTCAGACAGGGGAAATTTTGCTAGAGCTCTGTTTGTAATTTCCTTTCTAAGAAGGCTTGTAAACCTCCTCCCACCCGTTTCCTTCCATCTATGGTCAGTGACTTGCTTCTAGGAGAAACCACAACTTCATAGGTTCAATATTATTTTTCACTGCGATGTATTCATTTTATTTTATTTTTTATTTTTTGTTTATTCGTTATCATTTGCTTTTTGAACTTGATTTCATTTGATTCGATAAAAAAGAAAAAAATATTGGCAAAAAACAAAAGTAAAAAAAAAATAATAATATAGGTTTTCCCGGCCAATTTCATACATTTATCATCCGTTTTCATTTAATGTGTATTCATATTCGTGTGTTTGAAGCGACAGACTGACTTTAGTCAAACAATTTCGTCTTCATGCTCTCAAATTCATTTTTAGGCACACAAAGTAATGTTTACAAAGTTCAAATTCGGATATATGCATTTAATTTCATTATTTCGTGCATTCAAATTAGTGCGAATTTTAGTATACGGAATGAAATGTCAACAGGATGAAGACGAATTTGAATAGTTATTGCCGAATGTATATGCTTATTATATGAAGTAGAATGAGCAAATACGAAATCGATCACAACAATCGTTAATTTTGATGATTGAATACGGTTTTTGACTGTCAACATTTCGATGCATCAGCGTTTTTTCCGAGAATGAATGCCTCTAATGTTCAATTGATTTACAAAACATTGAAATTGACCGGGAAAACCTATAATAATAAATAAAAAATACTTGCGGCCAATTGCGAAATTTGGCAAAATTATACCCACTGGAACATGAAATAAACTAGTAAATAATTATGACGTGTATCCCTCAAAATTGCATGAAAAACACTCTGTAATTCATTATTTTTTAATGTAAATGATGTTGTTGTTGTTGTTGTTGCTGCTGTTTTTATGTTTTACCATGTTTAATGGAAATGTTTTAATTGATAAGATGTGATGCTGGGTGTGCCAAATATGATAGTGTGATTAAATATGTAAATTTTGCTGAATTTGTAGTTCATTGATAGTGGGAATTTCGGTATGCTGTTTTGCATTAACTTTTGTATCTTGAATTAAACAGGGCTTTTCTCTTATATTAAATTATTCATCATAATATACTGTACTGTGGACATTGAAAGCATCTGAATCATATAGCCTATCTTTTATTTTCATTTGATATATTTCAGTATCTGAGAAAAGAATGGAAATTCGATACTTGATTTTGTTAAGCATTGCAAATCTTTATTAAAATCAAGTTATAATTAAGTCTCAAAGTGACTTTCATAATTCAGGAAGTCTCAGAGTGATTTTCATAATCAAGTTAGACTTCTGAAATGACATGATTACTCATAGTCTTATGTATTACCTTTCTCAATCCCGAACATCAATGTGTATGCTGGCCTTGTGATATCATAATGCATGAAATAGTGTTGCGTTGGTACAAAAAAAGATCATGATTCACGCACATTATGCAATTAAAGGATTACATTATGAAATTCGTAAAAAAGGATTATCGAAGATCGCCAAAACGCGGATCCAGGGGGTGGGGGGGGGGGGGTGGTGGGCGACGAGCCCTTTTGCTCGCCCGGGAATGAACGGGGAAATTCGCGCTGTATGCAACTCACAAATTCCAGTTTTGGGCCACCTCCTCTTTGTTATTCTTGGATGGATTTTCGTCAACCTTTCACTAATATTTTCCTTTTATTTTTCTGCGTTTTTCAAAACCAAACAAATTCCATGATGAATTTCCCCGTTAAACTTCCTCTCTCCTTTTTGTGGTGTTGATGTGGTTGTTAGAGGAGTGGTTTTCTTATTACACAGAACAAACATGTTATTGGAAATGGTAGAGTATTATCTAGTTCATAATAATGTACACACCCATTTCTCTATCATTATCTCTCTTAATGTCTAAGCACTTTTCATACCAAACATAATATTGGAATGGTAACATCATTCCATTCATATATTTATTTATTTTTTTAATTTATCTATCTATTTTTCAATTTAATTATTAATTCATTCATTTCTTTTATATTCATGAATTATTCATTTATTTGTTACATTGCTTGCATTCATATACAGTTGACAGTTATACCAGTCTCTATAAATCATGGCAATAGTATAGGCTATATGCCTTTCTCTCTCTTTCTCTCTCTCCCTCTCTCTCTCTCCTTTATCCGAAACATTCACTTTCACATGACACTGGCGCATCCAGGCAGGGGCGTACGATAAGTGCGACCCATCTGTTTTTTGTTTTTGTTTTTGTTTTTGTTTTGTTTTGTTTTGATAACGTATTAAACATTATGTGTTATCTAAAACTAACATGTATCTTAAACAAGAAGAAATGTTGCCCCGCAATTTGCATAATATACTACCATACACCCCTCTACACCCCAATCCTGGACCCGCCGATATAGTCACATCTGCAGTTTCAATCATGGTCATCGTCGTCTGAATTACCTTTCTCTTTAATTGTTGTTATTTCCAAAAATACCAACAGTGGCGAAGAGAAGTCAATACAGAAAGTACATGCAAACAATAGTTATCTCAACCAAATTAAATATCACGGTATAGCACAGCTTATAGTAAGCATGGTTGAGACTCATCAATAATATCCTTTGCAGACCACACCGCTTATCTGTTGTTAATACTATCACCTCATTGGTGGTTTCGAGGTAGCGGGTCACAAATATAAAGAAGCTTGTGCAATATTTTCGTGAGGTATATTGAAATAAAGAAACAGTAATCATCAGCTGTCAAATCACTATATTTCTCATTTTTGGTGATACCCTTCTGATTTCGATTGCTATTAAGCCATTGACTCCTGAATTATGTCATTAAAACACGTTTTAAAAAGAAAGTAGCCGTCTGCCGCAGTCAATGAGTTAAATGCCGATATAAAATTTCATTTGTAATATATTATTTTCCCCCTGCAACAGTAAGTATGTCCATTAAAGTATGTCCATCTTCTATATTGCGTAGCAGTAATGCTCAAAGGATTGTCACTAATTTAGGATTCCATTAAAATTTTCCCAGAAGATTACAGTTTGCATTACGTTTTGAAATGTTATCAATTAAATTCCATGCCTGCGGCTCGCATCATTTCAGGATTATATTTTTAATTCTGATTATTTACAAACTTTCAATTATCATAGTAATTTATAGAAATTTTTGTTTAGTCAGACAAACCCCATATACCTCCTCTCGTATTCATATCCCTTTAGTGCATATTTATGTATTTTTCTCAGATATTGCACTATGAAATATTTTAGTAAATATTACACGAACTAATTATTACTTAAATATGAAGAAGAAGAAATATAGTTTAATAGGCGCGTAGTTGGATAATAATAAAAATGGAACATCTTGCCCTGTTTACAATGAAGATAAAATGAACATGTACAATAATTTGAAAATACTTGTATGACCGTGACATGCATGACTTATAGAGTAATAAGAAACGTGATTATGAGATTACGTGTATGTCCTTTTAATATGAAGCCTTGCTCTTTACCAAGAATTGGATAATTGAAGTTAAGGTTTCATGATACCTTACAAGAGTTGAGACAAAGTGTAGCGATAGTTTAGGAGTTTGTGGTCTTCGGAATCACGGGAATGTCGATTACAAGGTAAGGCCTATGCGGTTCGAATACCGGTCATTTTACTAATATAATTTGAGTTAAGTGGATACCAAGATGGTTTTACAATATTCAAAAAACTTAAAGAATGAACTATATTTGGAATCCAGTTTGTACACGTTAGTTGTTGCTTTGTTGGGCAACTCGCTTGTCTCACATAGCAACAAATAATGTGTGGAAACTGGATTAAAAATATTGTTCGTTTGAATATCTCGTTATTTGTACAATTTAAAGGTATTTGGATACATTTTTAAACCTGCATATAAGAGCTTGATATATATATATATATATATATATATATTAATATAGTATATAATATATTATAGGGGTTTTCGGGTCAATATGAAACTCTTTGCATCCGAATTCGCTAATGTTCATTAATTTAAACGATACCTCATGGAGCAGAGACTATCGTCAATTTAATTAACGTTTAAATTATTAATCGCGACCACATTTCGGACGAAGTGCTTGTAAGAATGTCAAATTGATCGGAGATAGGTAAAACTTGAACGGGAACCTATATATTATTATTCTTCACAAGGAGTTTAAACATCCAGATGCAAATAGCTTTCAATAGGAAGGAATTAAAATTGTCTATTAGTGGTTTTGCCGTTGAATTAAATCCCATTATGCCCTCCATCAGTAGTTAGCAGAACAAAAATGATCGTAAAGATGCTTCATGAGGGGAAAGTGGTGAAGATGATTTGATAATGGTATAATGGTCATCGTAATGATCATGGCTCATGGCTATACTTTGAAAATGTCGTTGACATCGCGGCAAGAGATGAGGAGAGCAGGCGCGGATTCAGAAATAGAATTGAATGCATTTCGGGGGCCCAATTGTCTGGGACAAAAGCGGCTCTATTATGTTTACGGCATGGGCCCGGTAAATTCACATGTGAGACGTGAGACTCCGGTCTGCGTCCGCTACTGGAGAGACAAATAGGGAGATGCACTCTAACGAATAAAGGGTCAAAATGATCAAATTCTTGATTATTTGATTGCCATACGACATTCCGAGTCAACATGGTCAATGTAATTTCAATAAATTTCCCTGGAATATATGGCTTCTAAAATCTTACATAAATAATAAAATCAACCCACTGTATCTTTAAATATAATTTTCTGACATTTAGCTCACGATAGCTTTCCATAATTTAGAAATGTCAGAGTTTTTTCCGGTAAAGACTATTCAGTTTTGTTTTTTTTTAAGCCGGGCTCGATTGTCACTGAATAAATGAATAAAACTTGTGATTGTGATACAAATGAAACAAAATATTTTGGCTATTTTAAGATGGTTGATATGTCATTATTTAGCTCAGAGAAACTGAAATAAAATGCCTGTTTTGGCAGGCACGTAAAAACCTTTGCTTTCTGGCTCTTTCACAGAGGCGTCGTCCAGGGGGTGTTTTAGGGCAGATTACCCCGAACATTAGAATAGAGAACACAAATTTTAAATACCGAAATTCTGTCATTACAGTCCACCCTGTCGACACGATTTTTTTCAGGTAGCGTTGTATAAAGAAATTCTAATGTCCCCTCCCCCAACAATGTAGACAACCGGTCGACCCCTGGCTTTTAAAAATCAAAAGATGCACCATGACCCTTGAAATTTCTCGATAGAAATAAGGATTTTCTTTCTTTTTATTATAATTTTGCTTTTTAGATCTTTCCCAAACACGCACCTATCCCAACCATCATTGGAAAGAGAAAATGGACCCAAAACAGATCGCAATACCAAAAGTAGGTCGTTTATCATTTTCACATTCACCCTGCAAAGCCATGAAATCGAGATTGACTGCCATGCATCATCGCGATCACCTCATGGTATTTATAATTGCTTCCTGGAAAGCAGGATATTTAGAAATAACAGCCATGGTATGATGATGGGTGATGTTATTGTCGGTGGTGATGATGATGGTGGTGGTGGTGATGTTGTCGATGGTGATGGTGAGGGTGGTGGTGGTCGTGGTCATTGTGGTGGTGATGTTGTTGGTGATGATGATGATGATGGTGAAGTTGATGATGGTGTTGGTCATGGTGATGTTATCAATGGTGATGATTATGATGATGATGACGATAATGATGACGACGACAATTTTGCCTGGTTTATTTCACCCGACTGGCAGTGAAGCTTTGAAATGCTTATAATTTCTACAGCTTTGAGTCCTATCCACAGGGCTTGGTATTGGGGCTAATTGCCTTACCAAACATAAATTTCGAACCAGGGATCTTCCCCATACTACAAGACCACCGCTCTATGGTTTCACACCTACCCGATCAGGAAAAATTCCCCTAATTTACGAGAAAATACCCATAATTTGTGTTTTGTGTTCACACCTACACGAATCGTCTTTTCCAGGGAAAATACCCGAAGAAGGAAAATCAAAGAAATACATAAGGAAAGAGAAGAAATACATAAAGAAAGAGACGAAAGAAGGAAAAACAAAGAAATACACAAGGAAAGAAAAGAAAAAAGGGAAAAACAAAGAAATACAGTCATGAGGAAATAGAAGAAATGAGGAAAAACAAAGAAATACATAAGGAAATACGGGAAAGAAGAAAAAACAAAGAAACACATAAAGAAAGAGACGAAAGAAGGAAAAACAAAGAAATACACAAAGAAAGAGAAAAAAAAAGGTAAAGCAAAGAAAAGAAATAAAAAAAAACAAAAACAAACAAATGCTTGATACTTGATACTTGAACTTTATTTATCCATTCAATTAACATCATCAAAATACATTCACATTTTCACATGGCATTTGATATACAGAGATGTAATATAAGGATAAAAAGGGGATCAGAAAATAGCATGACTATGCTAATCGAGTCTGATACCTGAATGTTCTTACAGAATTACAATAATTAGATATTTACAATGGTTAAACAGAAGGTATTTACAATATAAGATACATGTACATGCAATGGTAAAACATGTCATTATATCATGATAATTGTTAGTCTAATAGTGTACTAAATGTTATATAAGTCCCTAAACTTTGCAAAATTAATTTGTAACTGCAGGTGCAAAATAACCTGTTTATTCATGATTGATTTATTCTTCGAGTAATATTCTTCAAAAGTTTGCGAAAAAAAATCTTGATAATGTTCCTTAATACCAATGGTAAATCATTCCAAAGTCGTACCTGTATACGTTAAGGAAAATTGTCCCTGCTTTGATACTGATTTAGGTATATGAAGTTTCTCATTTTCTTTTTTGTCTCGTGCTATGCCCATGTGTATTAAAGAAACAATATCGGGTAAGTGTATATGGTAGATTATTATAAACAAGGTCATGCATGAAGGTACAATAGATAACTTGTGCAACTGGAAAATGTTCAATAGGTTAAGTTGTTTAAAAAGCATTTTAGAATTTGCGTCAAATGTACTAAATGTGATTGCACGTACCCCATTTTTTGACTTAGGAATAAGCATTGTAGGTTAGTGTGATAAGTGCTACCCATACCTCAATACCGTAAGTGATATGGGGTTGTATAAGTGATTTATACAGCATTAGTAACACTTGTCTAGGAATAAAAAACCTGAGTCTGTACAAAATACCCGATTTTTCTTCTAATACATTTGTTGACTTTTTGAATATGTTCTTTCCAGGTCAGGTGTTGTCAATAATGACTCCAATAAATGATGCAGCTTCACTTCCTTAATAATTGTATTCCATTGATTACATCACCATGTGTTTCAATTGTTTGTCTTCTCCCTGTAATAAGCAATAGTTTTGTTTTGGACAGATTATAGTAAGTTTGTTGCGTTGCACCATTTAGATACCTTTTCCAGTTGCACAGTAACTTCTTCTAATTAATGTTTCTTATACCAGGAGGGAAAGTATGGAATAAATTTGAGTCATCAGCAAAGAGTCGAAAGTTGAAATAATTTGTTGATCGGCAGGTCATTAATATATATTAGAAACAATGTGGGCCCTAAAACAGCCCCTGGGGGACACCACAGGTTGTCGTTTTTTACAAGAATATGGCCTCCATAATTAATATATTATATCTGTCTGAGAGGTAATTTTTAAACCAGCATAGAGTTATCCCTCGAACACCATAGTGTTCTAATTTACGGCATAAGATATTTGGATTTATTGTATCAAAAGCTTTCTGGAAATCAATAAACAACCCCATTGTTATCTTCTGTCATCAAGTGATTTGATCATGTCATTCGTCAGATCAATCAAAGATAATTTTGTGCTGTATTTTTTACGAAAACCGTACTGTTTGCTGGTAAAATAGGTAAGCACCGTTATTCCGAAGGTTCGTAATTCCAAAGGAATCTTTATCCGAAGATTCGTTTATTCCGAAGGTTCGTCATTCAGAAGGTTCGTTATTCCGAAGGTTCGTGATTCCGAAAACGAAAAAGGGTTCGTCATTCGAAGGTTCGTCATTCCGAAAACGAAATAAGGTTCGTTATTCCGAAGGTTCGTCATTCCGAAAACGAAATAAGGTTCGTTACTCCGAAGGTTTCGTCATTCCGAAAACGAAAAAAGGGTTCGTTTGTTCCGAAGGTTGTCATTGCGAGGAGGGGTGTCATATTTTGGGTATCGGGGGCTAGCGGGGACTAATGCTCACACATTTATATAAGTGTACTGATGTGTTGGCTCAGTGGATAGAGCGTCTGCCTTACAAGGGTTGTGAGGTCGATACCAGGTGGCGTTAACCAAAAGTGTGAAACCCCCACTTTTATGCATAAAATGCTCTGCGGATTTTAATATGCCTATCTACCTGATGGACAAAATGTTCCTGAGCTAAATTATGAAGTGCAGAAAACCCATTTTCAGATAGTGTGTGCAATATTTTCGCTGGCGCTCGCATATATTTATAGACCGCGGTGCGTTTTTAAATGAATTTGGCAGGAATGGCGGGGGGGGGGGGGGAGGGTACAAAGTTGATTCGCTGAACACACGGAAAACTATATAATCTTTTTCGCATTTTTGTAAGTGTCTACAGATAGAATTGGAGGGGCTACAGCCCCCCCCCCCCCCCCCCGCGTATCCTTCACCTCGCCTGTTTTCAAGAGAGATTACAATAAAAAAATGAAATTAGGAGTCATTTAATAAGAGCTTTTCCTTTCGGCTTTATGCTCGCATATCAAATTCAGGGAGGTGAATATCATCTTGTTAGTTAGGAATATAAAAAAAAAAGCAAATGTGGCTTTAAATGCACAGCCTCCATGTAATTTTAAAAAATGTAAGCAAAATTTTCGGCTCGCGCTTCGCGCTCGCCATGTCCACTTGACCTCCGTTCGATAGGCGAATTATAGGTTAAAAAAGAAATGTGCTACAATCACAGCATTCATATGATTTTGTGTTTTTTTTCGCCCGCATCTTTTGGATTTGGTCATCTGTGTGTGGAATGAAATGAGGCAAAATATGCCGGAAATACAAGGCAAAGTTCACGTTTTTAGAAAAGGGAGGTGATCATTAACTTGTTAAGGAATTAAAAGAAAATAGAAAGATATAAGAGATAAACTGTGCATATAACATACACATTCAGGCATAAACAAGAAAATTTTCCGGCTCGCGCTTCGCGCTCGCAAGTTTCAATCCTTGCGAAAAGTCTGCTTTTCACATTTTAAACCCTTATAAAAAATCCTATTACGGATCTGTAAAAATAAGAGGGAAAAAAGTAAAAAATACACTACTTTAAGGTCATTATAAGCCAAATTTTCGGCTCGCGTCGCGCTCGTAGAGTTATCGTAAAAAGCCATTGACTGATTCCTGACTCCAAAGTGAAGTATATAATGTTAAATTTTCCGCTCACGCTTCGTGTTCACACATATTTTGCTAAAAGGGATGTTATCATCACCTCGTAGAGGAATTAAAGAAAATCATGACTTAAATAAACTGCCTTCGGTAGTTATGAGCCAAAATTTTGGCTCGCAAGGTTTGCTGTTTAAGAAAACCACTTTTCAATTTTCGAATCCCCCGGAAAAATCCTAGTTACGGGCCTGAAGCCTATGATCACCGTTTGAAAGAATTCTTAAACGCCCTGGTAATGATAGATACCCCTTTCCACCCTCATAACAATAATTGAACTCTTAAGGTGATACCCTTCCCCTCCAACACGCCTGCCCTCCAGTTTCCCGGCTTCGCCACAGATTATTTCAGTTTTGGACTAATTACAAACTTATTTTATTTTCGGATTAACGAACCTTCGGAATGACGACCCTATTTCGTTTTCGGAATACGACCTTCGAATGACGAACCCTATTTCGTTTTCGGATTACGAACGTTCGGAATGACGAACCCTATTTCGTTTTCGGAATGACAACCTTCGATGAACGAACTTTTCGTTTTCGAATGACGAACCTCGGAATAACAACCTTCGAATAACGCCACACATGTTCGGATAACGAACCCTTTTTTATTTCGGATAAACGAACATCGAGGTATAGGCATTAACGTGTTTCGGAATGACGAACCTTCGGAATAATGGACCTTCGGAATAACGAACCTTCGAAATTACGAAGTGTAACCGTAAAATATGTCATTTGTTTCAAATAGTTTAGCAATCTCACATTTACTAGTTTTTCAAACACTTTAGCTAACACTGGGAGTACTGAAATCGGACGATAATTACCCGGAGAGTCTTTTGGTCCTTTTTTATAAATAGGTGTTACTTTTGCAATGCATAAGGAAAGACGGGAAATAAGGAAAAACAAAAAAAAATACATAAGGAAAAACGAAGAAATACATAAGGAAAAAAAAATACATAAGCAAATACGGGAAAGAAGGAAAACATAGAAATACATAAGGAAAGACAAAAAATAAGGAAAAGCAAAGAAATACATAAGGAAATACGGAAAAGAAGGTAAAACAAAGAAATACATAAGGAAAGAGGAGCAAGAAAAAAATTAGAAAAAAGAAGGAAACTAAAAGGGGAAATAAAAATTCCCGTAATTTCTGTTCACACTACAAAAGTTCCCGCGACCTTGGCGAAACTACTCGTAGAAACCAAACTATACCCGTAATATTCCCGAAGATAAATTCCCGTAAATTAGTAGGTACTTCGTCGAAACTACGCGTAGTTTCACTAAGGTCGTGGGAACTTTTGTAGTGTGAACATAAATTACGGGAACTTTCTATTCCCCCTTTCTTTTTCTTATATATTTCTTTGTTTTTCCTTCTTTCTTCTCGTTCCTTATGTATTTCTCTGTTTTTCTTTCTTTCCCCACTTTTCTTATGTATTTCTTTGTTTTTCCTTCTTTCTTCTCTTTCCTTATGTATTTCTTTGTTTTTCCTTCCTTCTTCTCTTTCCTTATGTATTTCTTTGTTTTCCTTCTTTCTTCTCTTTCATTATGTATTTCTTTGTTTTTTTCTTTCTTTCTTCTCTTTCCTTATGTATTTCTTTGTTTTTCCTTCTTTCCCCGCTTTTCGTATGTATTTCTTTGTGTTTTTCATTCTTTCTTCTCTTTCCTTATGTATTTCTTTGTTTTTCCTTCTTTCTTCTCTTTCCTTAATATGTATTTCGTTGTTTTTCCTATTTCTTCCCTTGTTTATAACTTCGGGTATTTTCCCTGGAAAAAGACGGATAGGGCAGGTGTGAACACAAAACACAATTTACGGGTATTTAGGTGATTGAAACAGTTCTCGTAAATTACGGGAATTTTTCCTGATCGGGTAGGTGTGAATCCACCTGTAGTTTCGACGAAATACCTAGTAATTTACAGGAATTTATCTTCGGGAATATTACGCTTAGTTTTAGTTCTACACTTCCAAAATTATAGTTTGTGATCTGGGTAAGAATACCCAATCATATATTACGGGAACTTTTCCAGATCGGGCAGGTGTGAAACCACCTCCCAAACGACTTTTACGGCCGGAAAAAAAAATTAATACAAAAAAAAAAAAAAATGTTTAAACAAGCAAAGAAAAATAAAATATAATTCCCTCACATTTTTTTTGTTTGTTCTTTGTTTTTGTTTTTATTTTTGTTTTTGTTATTTGCTTTTGCTTATTTTGTTTTGTGTGTGTGTGGGAGGGGATTTCGATCAAAGCCAAATACCCCATTTATTCCCAATTATTAGTTTAAAAAAAAAAAAAAAAAACCACGTTGTTTGTTTTTAAAAGAAAAATAATACGTTTTGACTTCTCGGAAAAGCACGACTTTGACGTAAATATAACAACAATCCACTTTTGAAGGAGATTGGGTCCTCATTTCCATAAAATTGTAATGGTATTGGGGCGGGCGAGTGTCCATGATAAAATTGTGACTCAGAAATCAACTGATGTTAGATTTCTATTCAATTTGGTGTGCGCATTATATCATAACCTGTGAACGCTCCGTTATAATAAATAAACGATAAGGATAAATGAAATTTATCCTTATCGTGATTGTGTGTTTTGCTTGTTTATTTCTTTTTTAATATTTTTTTTAGACATCTATTTTGAAATACAGAAAATAAATTATATGGGACACTGGTCTAATACCGAAACCTTTTAACATGATCCAAAATATGAATATAAAGCATCTGATAATCTTTTTTTTTCAACCTGTTCATATTTTGAAGTTACTTGATTTTAGCATATATTCATTGAGCAAACATATTGTGTGGTTGTGTTAATAATTATCCGCATAAATATATGTAATTTATGAGTCTGCATGCTTGGAGAAAACTTAGCGATGTGGAAAATAAAACATTTTATAGATCATTCGACATGCCACGACAGTGTTGTTTAAACCATCGGGTAATAATAAATTTGAATAATAAATCAAATAAGGTGGAAAATCATAAGCCCCCATGATGTCCCTTAATGATCTTAATGATTTTCCCTTTAACCAAATATTTGTCATAACCATGATAACGATGCCTTTGCGTGGGAAAAAAATGGATGACATGAGTCTACTAATAGGTCCTTGTGTTAAGCCACCAAAACCAAAAAGGAAATTAAAACACATTATTGGTTATTTGCATATATCTCGAGAGTTGAAACCGATATAATTATTAAAAGTAAATTTGAAATATCATTGTAACATCGATCATTAAACGAACTTCCTTTTCTTCTATATGTTATGTATCCATTAAATTTTAACAATTATTTAAACGCTATCGGTTTAAAGTTTAAGTTTTTCTGAACAGAAAAATAATTGACGTATTATTACTTTTGGAATCTAAGGCTTATAAGAATATCTATAAATATTTGAATGAAAATTTGCATCAAAATCACAATTATTTCAGGGACAAGACGAGTATAGATTGGTTTTAGGATCTTTTCGAGACAAAGAAAAAAAAAAAACATTCTTTTGATTTATTGATTTTTTATATAAATATTGATATTACTTTGGCTTAGAATTAAAACAACATAATCTAATTATTCTGCAATAAATTATGGGGCAATAAATAATGTTTCATAGCGGTATAGAGATCAACAGCTCTACGGAGAATCGATTCCCCAAATCATCATTATGCTGCATCACACCCCTCATTGATGACGTCATTCGTGACGTCAGACCTTGATAAATCACGATAAGGCCGGATTGATATGTACCTATGTTTGAGGGGAGGAAACGAGTGAGCGGGGATCGAGTGATAAAGAGTGGGAATGGGTATCATCTTGTAGATGATTCAATCATCTGTACCAATATCGAGAGAGAGAGAGAGAGAGAGAGAGAGATGGAATAAATGATAAATATTTATAGGGGGTATTGAGAGAGTTTTCTGGAGACTTAGGGAGAAGAAGATAAATAAACGAAACACAACGTTCAAGGCAAAACAATAGAAAGTTTCTAAAATATTCATGCTTTTACAGAAAGAAATAGGTCTTAATGATTCCATAATGTAAAACATGAAAATCATGGTATTTAAAACAAAACAATGTTTTATTATTACTGATGATGATGATGTCAAGTGGGTTGAGCTCTGTAGAGAGAGAGAAAAAGGAGGCATAAAGTAATGGACATATTGATATACGAGGGAGGGGGTGTGAATTTTAAAAATTCACCAACGTCAACATGGTCAATAATAATATTATGTATTTTCAAATGCGTTCTGATATAGATTAATGGTCTCACAAAGGTTTCATATGTTCATAGGAACAGGAAAAAAAGTTATCGATAAAGATCAATTAGTCGTCGGAAAAAATATAATGCGACGTCACATAACTACGTAAATTGAAAGACTGCCAGAGTTCAATTTGAGTGTCATGACATACAACACCTTGTCTGCTGATAATATTACACGATAATAAAATCATTTTCGTAAGGGGAACAGAGCAGGCTAACGGAAAGGGGAGGTGTAGGTTCATACGAACAAAAGTCATGCAAGTGAACTTTTTGTCTCTGTGGTACCATCTAATACCTAATTATTCCTAATGTCTTTGAGATATGAGCGAATTTCTAAATTTGATAATGACACTCTAAATCGTATATTTAAATTTAGAATGCTTACACGACATTACAAGACTGCGAACCTCACGACTGTTGTGTCAAGTTGTGTAAAATGTTCTATTTAAAAAAAAAAAATGTTTTGCCATATTAATTTATAGCAAAATAAGTAGACTTTCTTTTTAATTTTTTTAAAATGGTACGATATAGTATTTATTGTTGTAAATGACTGGAAATCGATCCACATACACAATACAATCAACTGTGCTGTTTTGCAAAGCCTATACTGCCAGCATTAAAGAGAAAATGAATTATTACGATTGTATAGATAATAAGTACAATTGCCCGAAAACGTGTCCGTGGCACGCTAAGGGTTAATGATATCAATATACCAAATACTTATTATGCAATCCTTTGCTCTGTTGTGGTAATTTTATCTATAGGCCTACATATTGCAATTAACGTTATTCATAATAGTGCATGTTTTCTTTCTTGTAAATTATATGTCTTTATCAAATCGAAAACCGTGGGGATAGTA
Organism: Paracentrotus lividus; assembly: GCA_940671915.1. Lineage (NCBI taxonomy): Eukaryota > Metazoa > Echinodermata > Echinoidea > Camarodonta > Echinidae > Paracentrotus > Paracentrotus lividus. Next base: position 14,319,519 of record CALNVZ010003430.1, on the reverse strand, counting down.
TAGGCTTTGCCAAAGATCACTTTTCAGCCATAATTGAACTAGACGCTAACCTAGTTTTTCTTGACCCGTTGTTGTGCTATACGAAAGCATAGCCATACGAATTAAGATGGGGGAAAATCTCTTTATCCTTCTATATTCATGTCTGTGATTGAATATGCTTGAAGATTAGTTCTATATTTTGTTATCTATTCATGTACACGTTTCTTTTTAATAAGGTAACGTGGCCGAGCTGTCTAAGGCGCTGGTTTCAGGCACTGAATTTCAATGGCTTGGGTTCGACTCCTAGCGCTGCTATGATCGTTTTTGCCATTATCATTTACATTATAAACTAGCAATATTTTGATCTTTAAATATTGCGTTTTCTTTCCATATATATATATATATATATATATATACAGTGGTGGCCAAAATTATTAGAACACCTGAACCTACACAAAGTCTATGGGATTATCAATGCCCTAGTTCATTTGCCGAAATCAGATTAAAGTTATCTTTCGTGTGCCATGAGCTTTCATGACCTTTTAGCATAGGGTCTTATGAATATGTTGATACCAAATTTATATAGTTCCGATTATCTGGTAATGCGCAGCATTGAAAATAGTTGCGCTATGCGCTTTTGGTTTCCCCATAGACTTGTGTATTAAACATGTAGTCCAAGTGCAAAAAAGTAAAATGCCAATTACATATTCCGATTGCTCAAAAAGTATTTGAGGTAGAAGTATGAAACTTAGCACGCTTATTCATTCTAAAATACCTCAAATACATTCTAAATTTCAGCAAATTTGGTAAAATGGAGAGGGTGGATTCGCCCCCACCCTTGGTGGTGAGATGACCAAAATAACCATGCCCATTGAAGATTAAGACTATTTTTTAATTTAATGAAGACACTCCTTGTAATTGTATATTTTTTAAAGGAAATTTCATGAGCAATTCAAATATGTTGAAATATTAAGGGCCATTGGAACAACGGACTTAAATAGGGGCACTGAATTAAAAATTTGGGGCCCTTCAAAAATGATTTTAAAATCCCCACATAAGATGTAACTACTTCACCCTGTGTTGTTATGAATACCATTTTTGACATCCTAAGGAAATTTCCTTTCAGAATATATATACTTTGTAGGGAGAGGCTTAAAATGTTTAACGTTAAGACACTTTGATCCTGACAGGGGCAAGATTTTTAAATTTTTCGACTGGTGGGGTAACATGAAAAAAGGGCGACTTGGGGGCGAGTTCCCAACGCATGGCTTTTTTATTTAGTTTTTAAAGCATAATATGATATTCGGAGACATTCCAACCATTTTATAGGTATTTAAATGGTCAACTGAATGAAAATTATTACAATAATTTAGATATGCTTGGTGTTCTAATAATTTTGGCCACCACTGTATATATATATATATATATATATATATATATATATAAACGGAATGTAATTGAATATTCGGGAGCTTAGCTTAGCCCTCCCCCCCCCCCCACTGTTTTTTATTTTTATAGCAAAGACGAATTTATGACAAGGGAAAAACAAAAGAATAATTCCGTTTTTTGTGTGTGGCTTGCCAATGCCACGTTCTCCTATTTTGACAGTTGATGCACTATTAAATAAAACACGCTCTTTTTGCATTCAACTATATAGTTGTAGCGCAGTTTTATATTGAATGGAGAAAACAGAAATATCAAGGTAGCGTGGCCGAGCGGTCTAAGGCGCTGGTTTAAGGCACCAGTCATTTCGATGGCGTGGGTTCGAATCCCACCGCTGCCAAATGTTTTTCTTGACAAATTTTAATTAAAAACTATTATGCCATGGTAATGGCGGAGTCACAGTTCCCGTAAGTATGGTAAAGCGGTTGTGCGGCGATTCAAAAACAGCCGTTTTAACCATTTTACTACTGGCTGTTCGTTTAAAAAAAAATACATAGAACAATATTGTTGTTTTTTCCTCGCCCTGTGGGCATCATAATCATGCACAAAATACTTAAATGATAATTTAATGTACAACATTGATAACCACCAACACATGAAGACCACAGAAATATAAATCAACTACAACCGTAACAACACAACAACAGCAGCAACAACTTGAACACCAATAATTGGTATATTCCAAATTTTATGTGTTCACCTGTGATAAACTTTGTTTTCTCTTTTAACTCTCATATGAAAACGTGAACAATCAAAAAGGACAGTGTTATTTTATACCAAACACGCACAGTTCCACTACAGTGCACTAACGACCAGAAAGAATCTTACGGGAAATGTGTGTACTGGGTATAGACTCTCTCTACGTCTGACCGTCGATATCGCGATAACAATGAGCTTTCGGGTACAGTACGGTAGGTAACAAGACGGTGGGTTTAATCGACCGTACTCTCCTCGCACTCGCACTACCGTCGTGACTTGTAAGCGCTTTCGCAGTCTGCGAAGACGACGGTGAAAATCTCTTCTGTATTTCTTCTTCTTTAAACCAATTCCTATGTATTTCTTTGTTTGTCTTTCTGTTACCTTCTTTTCTATCATTTAAATGTATTACTTTGTGTTGTCTTTCTTTCGTCATCTTGTCTACCATTTCTCATGTATTTCTTTGTTTTATCCTTCTTTCCTGTTCTCTCCTATAAATTCTTATGTATTTCTTTGTTTTATCCTTCTTTCTTCTTCTCTCCTATAAATTCTTATGTATTTCTTTGTTTTATCCTTCTTTGATATTCTCTCCTATAAATTATTGTGTATTTCTTTGTTTTATCCTTCTTTCCTCTTCTCTCCTATAAATTCTTATGTATTTCTTTGTTTTATCCTTCTTTCTTCTTCTCTCCTATAAATTCTTATGTATTTCTTTGTTTTATCCTTCTTTCATATTCTCTCCTATAAATTCTTATGTATTTCTTTGTTTTATCCTTCTTTCCTCTTCTCTCCTATGAATTCTTATGTATTTCTTTGTTTTATCCTTCTTTTCTTTTCTCTCCTATAAATTCTTATGTATTTCTTTGTTTTATCCTTCTTTCTTCTTCTCTCCTATAAATTCTTATGTATTTCTTTGTTTTATCCTTCTTTCCTCTTCTCTCCTATAAATTCTTATGTATTTCTTTGTTTTATCCTTCTTTCCTCTTCTCTCCTTTAAATTCTTATGTATTTCTTTGTTTTATCCTTCTTTCTTCTTCTCTCCTATAAATTCTTATGTATATCTCTGTTTTATCCTTCTTTTCTCTTCTCTCCTATAAATTCTTATGCATTTCTTTGTTTTATCCTTCTTTCTTCTTCTCTCCTATAAATTCTTATGTATTTCTTTGTTTTATCCTTCTTTCTTCTTCTCTCCTATAAATTCTTATGTATATCTTTGTTTTATCCTTCTTTCCTCTTCTCTCCTATAAATTCTTATGTATTTCTTTGTTTTATCCTTTTTTCTCTTCTCTTCAATCATTTCTTATGAATTTCTTTGTTTTGTCCTTTAACTTTCATTTATATTAGTTTTTTCTTCCTTCCATTTGCGTTTATCATTGAAATGGATTTCTTTGATTTTATGTACACAAAACATACCAAGACTTTGATTACCGTAGTCATTCTACACCGTACACTAAATCGCTCGACTACCGTCCTGTTTGGGAAGAAGACGGTAGCAAAAAGGGAGTTGCGCATGCGCAGTTCGATTTTTGCTCTGGAGAGCTACCGTAGTCATGCTACCGTACTGCTCCGAAAGCCGCTTAACAATGCCCTGAATAAAGACCGTGTAAAAGGAGAGTGCAAGCTGTGCAGTCAGGATCGAAGTATTTTATCATGATATTTTTTTTTATGATATCAAAAACGCGGGGGAAAATATTGACCAATCACAAAGAAGTTAAAATCATTGGAAAGAGAAATTAATATATTTACTTCACTCAGCGTAACTAGGAAATCGATGCGCTGCTGAATTTTACAGAAAGCTTTTAGTGACTGCTGTTTGACCAAAATATCATTTTCACACAGAAAAACGACCCAAAAATGACTAAAATGGGAGATTTTAAAGCTCAAAACGCGAGGGTTAGGGGTAAAAAAATATTCTTCCCAAGGTTTTATCTTGTTTTATATACATTAACCCTCATAAAACCTGTGTAACTAAGTAAATGATCTTCTCGATTTTTTTTTATTCCAGTATATTCAACAAAACTCCCGTTTTTCGGGCATTCCTTCCATTGACAATCGGTGCGTGAAAATGGTTTTCCTAGAAAGAAGCCCCAACGTTTTCATATGTTGCCTGCCAAATTCGACTATAGTCACAATTGTACTTATTAACTATACAATCGTGATAATTCATTTTCTCTGTAATGGCTGGGCTAAAAGATTTGAAAATCACAATGCTAGGACCAGGTCTGCAGCATAATATCTCGTAGTTCATACTCGGCAAATATTGTTATACTATTTTTAGAAAATAAAGAGAAAATTCTTCTTTTTCTTGCTTAAAATTAATGTGGCATGCAAAGAGTTAATACCACAACACTTATCACCTATTTTGTTTTTTGCATAAATATGGTAAATGTTATTTAGAATGATGTTGCAATATAATATTGATATTTACCATATCCATCATTCAATGTAGACCTCAGAATACATAAAAAAGTAAGGCCATTATATATATTTATGTATTATTTGAGATTGAACATGCGACAGTGTATATACACTTGTGATTGCGAAACATTAGAGTATAGTCAAAGATAGGGGGGGGGGGGATAGCGAAACCCAAAAGAAATTGCAACAGAAACGACATTTTCAGCAAAGGAAAATCGAAGCTGTGAACCATGTCTAATTTGGATAAATTCAAAATGGCCGCTATTTGCCAATGTTTGAAGAGTATATTCGGATCTAAGACTCGTATAAATATGAATTCAGTTTCTATTCCAATGTTTTCAGGGTAGATGAATATATTAATTGACATCATTTGGATAATTTAATAACAAATATTTTGTTTTAGAGAGCAGTAGAACCATGCAATGCCATGACTAATTAGCATATTTTCAAAAATGGTCACTATTTATTATGTTTTGCCTGTATCTCCGGATCTATAGGAGTCATAGAAACATAATTTCTGTTTCTATACCTATGTTGACAGGATAGAGGAATACATTAATTGACAGAATTAAGATCATTAGATAATATAAATGTGGTTTCAGATACTTTGAAACAGTAGAACAATGACCAATTTGCATAAAATGGCCGCCATTTAGCATTATTTTACCCTGTATAAATCCTGATCTAGGACTATTAAAAACACCACTTTTATGTATATACCTATGTTTTCAGGGTAGAGGATACGTTAATTGACAGAATTGAGATTATTAGATAACTTAAATGTGGTTTCAGAACCACTGATGCAGTCAAACAATGACTAATTTGCATACAATGGCCACCATTCTGCATTATTTTGCCTGTATTATCCTGATATAATCTATACCTATATCTATACCTATGTTTTTAATGTTTAAAATAATGCTGAATGGCGGCCATTTCCTGTTGCAATCCTAGATTTAACTTCATATACCTCTCATACGAATTTATATTTGTTTATATTGATTCATTGATATCAGGTAGCGTGGCCGAGCGTCTAAGGCGCTGGCCAAGGAACCAGTTTTCATGGTTCGAATCCCATCGCTGCCAATAATATTTTCCCCTCAGTAAACAATAAGAATTATTGACCATATAACTCTAACCCTGATAATGATCATGGATAATATTATTGAAGAATGTTTAAAAAAAACAAAAACAAAAAACAACAAAACCTTCTCTTTTTGTTTTCAGTGTTGTGTTGTGATTTGATTAATTTCTTTTTCTTTTCTTCTTTCTTTTTTTTAAATTTTTATATATTTTGTTTTACAAATTTAGTATAAAATGTGATTATGCTTCAGCATTGCTGATGAAAAGCAACAACTTAATTATTTAGATATTAAGATTGTAAGAAATTAAGATATAGACCCAAGCAGTAGAGTATCTTTTGCCGAAATAAACACGGGGGGGGGGGTTCAAGCCATTGCAAGTATAAGATTCAAATATAAAAGTAAGGTATAATGCTACTGAGTTAGATCTAAGACCCTGCCAGTACCAGTCATTTCGTTGGTTCGAATCCCAAGGCTGCAAGTAATTCTCTCGATAAGAAATCCCCCCCAAAAAAAAAAAAACAAAAAAAAAAAAAGTGTTTACTCTCTTCTGTTTGCCTCTTTCGAAACGTATTACCGACCAATGTCCATTATCTGTATCTATATACAAATACGGGTTATAATTTAATATCTGTGTTAATTAAATAATTAATATGTTAATTGAAATTGAAGTGATTGTGGATACTTTTGTGATTCCGTCGGTCTACATTACTGGTATTACCAAAGTGAATGATACAGAGTAAATCTTTACCTTAAATTAGCGCATGCGCGGAATGTTGTTTCGCAACTATGTGCAATACCTGATCAATTTCACCATTCTATATTCGCAGATAATTTCTATGAAATCATTTGGATGATTCTCAATCTTGTAAAATGGGAAAATAATATTAAGGTCGCGTGGCCGAACGGGCTAACATGTCTAAGGCGCTGGTTCAAAGTGCCAGTTTTTCATGGGTTCGAACATCCCATCTGCTGCTAATTTCATTTTTTAAAGTGATAATTAAAGAACATACAGGAAAACTTTCAAACCAATCATGATGTAACACACTCTTAAAACGACTGTAACGACTCCTATCTCTACCTACAAAACTTTTCATTAAAACAGAAGGGGTTATAGGCGAAATCAAAGATTGCTTTGTCAAAGATTTTGATATATAATATCTCCCAATCCATCCAGGGCTGTCATTTTTTGTATAAGTTTGACAGACGACAATGCCCTCGATCTGACGGTATGTATCCGTATATGTGCCGCTCGCTGTTCCGAAGGTTCAATTTGTCCGAAGGTTCGCGTTTGTACAAAATGAAATAGGGTTCTTCGTTCCGAAGGTTCATTTGTCTGATGTTCGTTCGTACCAAAAGTAAAAATAAGGTTTATTCACCAAAATGGAAAGGGTTCGTTGTTCCGAAGGTTCATTTGTCCGAAGTGTATTACTTTCCGAAAATGAATAAGAGTTCATTGTTCGAAAATGAAATAGAGGTAATTTGTCCGAAATTTTCGAAGATTACTACTTGAAATATCGGAAAAACGGACATCCAGGTTAGTAAATTTATGTGTTCGGACAGACGGACCTTCGGACAAATGAACCTTCGGAAAAACGAGCTCTAACCATCCAATAATATCCTGCCGTGGCGGATCCCAGAGCCCCTACATTAAAAATTTTGGGGCAACGCCCAATTTTCACATTTCAGAGATGCTCCCCCCCAATTCGAATCCTGCAAATCGCCACTTCCTTGGTAACAATTTTGTTGTTTACTACTCCGTCTACGTGTTTATCATTGGAAAAAAAGGTGCATCATAATTGTGAACATGGGTGTTATAATAATGCTGAATGGCGGCCACTATATGTGCAATACCCCATCTATTTCATTATTCATCAATCCTATATTTGCAGAGAATTTTAAAATTGTTTTGATTATTCATTGAATACAAGGAGCGTGCCCGAGCGGCTCTAAGGCGCTGGTCCAAGAACCATTTTCATGTTCGAATCGCACATCCGCTGCCAATAAATTTTTTCCGTCGTAAAACAATAAAATTTATTGAGTCATACACAAGAACTCTACCCTCAATATGTCATCGATAATATATCGAAAGAATGTTAAAAAAAAAACAAAAACAAAAAACAATTACAAAACATTCTCTTTTTTTGTTTTTGTGTTGTGTGTGATTGATTTAATTTCTTTTCTTTCTTCTTCTTCTTTTTTTTTTATTTTTATATATTGAGTGTACAAATTTAAGTATTCAAAATGTGATTATGCTTCAGCAATGTGATGAAAAGCAACAACAAATTATTTATAATTTATTGAGTAAAGAATAAAATTAAGTTGAACCTACAAGAGCAGATAGAGTATCCTTTTGCCCTGAAATAAACACGGGGGAGGGGGGGGGTTCAATGCCAATTAGCAAGTATATAGAAAGTTTCAATATAAAAGGTAAGGGTATAAAGCTACTGAGTAAGATCTAAGACCCTCACCAGTACCTACAAGTCATTTCGTTGGTTCGAATACCCAAGGCTGCCAGTAATTCCCTCGAAAAGAAAAATCCCCCCCGTCCTCACAGGGGCAAAAAAAATAATAAATAAATAAAGAAATAAATAAATATACGAGATAATTACATAAATAAATAAAAAATAAAAAAATAAAAAATAAGAAGAAGAAGAAGAAGAAGAAGAAGAAAAAAAAAATGTTTGCTCCCTTTCGAAACGTCTATACCCCAATGTCATTTATCTGGATCAATCACAAAATCGGTGTTTAATTAATTTTCTGTGTTAATTAAATAATTAACGTGTTAATTGAAATTGAAATGATAGTGGATACTTTTGTGATTCCGTCGGTCTACATTACTGGTATTACCAAAATGATGATTACAGAGTAAACATTTTACCTTAAATTAGCGCATGCGCGGAATGTTGTTTCGAGCTATGTTGCAATACCAGATCTATTTCACCATTTTATAATTATTCGCAGATAATTGCTATGAAATCATTTGGATTGATTCTCCTCTTGTAAAATGGGAAGATATATTAAGGTCGCGTGGTCAAACGGTTTAACATGTCTAAGGCGCTGGTTCAAAGTGCCAGTTTTTCATGGGTTCGAATCCCATCGCTGTCAATTCATTTTTTTTAAATTGATAATTAAAGAACATTACAGGAAACTTCAAACCAAATCATGATGTAACACTCTTAAAACGACTGTAACGACTCCATATCTCTACCTACAAAACTTTTCATTAAACAGAAGGGGTTATAGGCGTAAATCAAGATTACTTTGTCAAAAGTTTTGATTATAATTATCTCCCAATCCATGCGGGGCTGTCATTTTTGTATAAGTTTTGACAGACGAACAATGCCCTCGATCTGACGGTATGTATCCGTATAGGTGCCGCTCGCTGTTCCGAAGGTTCATTTGTCCGAAGGTTCGTTCGTCCAAAAGTAAAATAAGGTTAATTCATCCGAAAATGGAATAGGGTTCTTCGTTCCGAAGGTTCATTTGTCCGAATGTTCGTTCGTCCAAAAGTAAAATAAGGTTAATTCATCCGAAAATGGAATAGGGTTCTTCGTTCCAAAGGTTCATTTGTCCGAATGTTTATTCCTCCGAAAATGAAATAGGGTTAATTTGTCCGAAATTTTCGAATGATCCCTATTTCAATTTCGGAAAAAAGGACATGCAGGTTTAAATTTACGTGTTCGGACAGACGGACCTTCGGAACAACGAACCTTCGGACAAATGAACCTTCGGAACAACGAGCTCTATCCATCCATATAATATTCCTGCAGTGGCGGATCCAGAGGCCCTAGATTAAAAATGTTGGGCATCGCCCCTATTTTTCACATTTCAGAGATGCTCCTCCCCCTAATTTCGAATCCTGCAATCGCCACTTCCCTTGGTAACAATTTTGTTGTGTTACTCCGTTTACGTGTTTATCGCTGGAAAATAATGTGCATCATAATTGTGAACAGTGGGTGTTTATAATAATGCTGAATGGCGGCCACTTTATGTTGCAATACCTGATCTATTTCATATACTTTCATCATCCTATATTTGCAGAGAATTTTTATAAAATTGTTTTGATTGACTTTCATTTATATCAAGGTAGCGTGGCCGAGCGGTCTAAGGCGCTGGTCCAAGGAACCAGTTTTCATGGGTTCGAATCCCATCGCTGCCAATAAATTTTTGTTCCCCTCGTAAAACAATAAGAATTTATTGACCTACAGAACTCTAACCCTGAATATGATCATGGATAATTATTGAAGAATCTTTTTTAAAAAAATTTAAAAAAATTACAAAACATTCTCTATTTTGTTTTCAGTGTTGTGTTGTGATTTGATTTGATTTGATTTTTTTAAATTTTTTTAAAAACAAATTTAGTATTCAAAATGTTATTATGCTTCAGCATTGCTATAAGGAAAGAACATAATTATTTATATATTAGATTGTAATGAATTAAAGATTTAGACCCAAAGCAGTAGAGTATTCTTTTGCCCTTGAAAATAGGAACCAGCATGGGGGGGGGGGACGGGGGTTCAATGCCATTGCAAGTATAAGGTTTCAATATAAAAGGTAAAGGTATAAGTGCTATCTGAGTAAGATCTAAGACCCTGCCAGTACCAGTCATTTCGTTGGTTCGAATCCCAAGGCTGCGAGTAATTCACCTCGATAGAAAATACCCCCCCCAAAAAAAAAAAAAAAAAAAAAATAAATATAATAATAAATAAAAAAAAATTAAAAAAAATAAATAAAAGAAGAAGAAAAAAAAACAAAAAAGTTTGCTCGCTTTCGAAACGTCTATACCCCCAATGTCATTTATCTGGATCAATAAAAAAATCGGTGTTTAATTAATTTTCTGTGTTAATTAAATAATTAATATGTTAATTGAAATTGAAATGATTGTGGATACTTTTGTGATTCCGTCGGTCTACATTACTGGTATTACCAAGATCATGATTACAGAGTAAACATTTTACCTTAAATTAGCGCATGCGCGGAATGTTGTTTAATTTGAACTATGTTGCAATACCATTTCACCATTCTATAATTATTCGCAGATAATTTCTATGAAATCATTTGGATTGATTTTCATCTTGTGAAATGGGAAAATATATCAAGGTCGCGTGGCCGAGCGGTCTAACATGTCTAAGGCAGTTTTTCATGGGTTCGAATCCCATCGCTGTCAATTCATTTTTTTAAAATTGATAATTAAATAACATTACAGGAAACTTCCAACCAAATCATGATGTACCACTCTTAAAACTTTGTTACGACTCCATGTCTCTACCTACAAAACTTTTCATTAAACAGGTGGGGTTATAGGCGTAAATCAAGATTACTTTGTCAAAAGTTTTGATTATAATTATCTCCCAATCCATGCGGGGCTGTCATTTTTTGTATACCGTGTGCAATAAGTATTGTCGCCCCTTACATAGAATATACAAAAATGCAGTATAAATCATAATTTGACTGAATTTTATTGGTATGAAGACAATATTTTGACTTATAATATATCAGTTAACATTAATATTAAATAACATAGCAACCTAACGGAAATAGTTTCCCCCTGGGGGTCAATGACGCTGGATCCACGATCTCGCCAATTTTTCTAAGCTTGACCCAATAAAAACGGTCTCACTGATCGATGCTTATTCTTCACCCCATTTCTCCGGACCTTGCAACAGTGTTAAACCCATTTTTTTCAACCTGCCAAGCAGACTTGGTATCTCTTTGCTCATTTCCCTTCTTTTCTCCAAGTTTTAGCTAATTTCCTTTCACTCTCAGTGCTTTCCTTCTTCTGTTCGCCAGGAGGTTCGAGATCTCTAAATTCATGCATGAAAGTTCAAACCAGCATTGCTCTACCTATACACATCACACAAAGTTCATCTATACATTATACAAAAGGTAATTTCAACAGCTAAGTTGACATATTTGTTTCAAAGCCGAAATCATTACTCCCCTAAGTACTAAGTTTAATACAAGCATGATGTAGGGGGTGACAATACTTATTTCACACGGTATATAAGTTTTGACAGACGAACAATTCCCTCTGACGGTATGTATCCGTATAAGTGCCGCTCGTTGTTCCGCAGGTTCATTTGTCCGAAGGTTCGTTTGTACGAAAATGAAATAGGGTTCTTCATTCCGAAGGTTCATTTGTCCGAATGTTCGTTCGTCCAAAAGTAAAATAAGGTTTATTCATCCGAAAATGGAATAGGGTTCGTTGTTCCGAAGGTTCATTTGTCCGAATGTTTATTCCTCCGAAAATGATATAGGGTTCGTTTTTTCTAAAATGAAATAAGGTTCATTTGTCCGAAATTTTCGAATGATCCCTACTTCAATTTCGGAAAAAACGGACATCCAGGTTTAGTAAATTTACGTGTTCGGACAGACGGACCTTCGGAACAACGAACCTTCGGACAAAATGAACCTTTGGAACAACAAGCTCTAACCATCCGTATAATAATTCTGCAGTGGCGGATCCAGAGGACCTCGATTAAAAATTTTGGGCAATGCCCCTATTTTTCACATTTCAGAGCTGCTCCTCCCCCTAATTTCGAATCCTGCAATCGCCACTTCCCTTGGTAACAATTTTGTTGTGTTACTCCGTTTACGTGTTTATCATTGAAAAATAATGTGCATCATTATTGTGAACAGTGGGTGTTTATAATAATGCTGAATGGCGGCCACTTTATGTTGCAATACTTGATCTATTTCATATACTTTCATCATCCTATATTTGCAGAGAATTTTTACAAAATTGTTTTGATTGATTTTCATTGATATCAAGGTAGCGTGGCCGAGCGGTCTAAGGCGCTGGTCCCAGGAACCAGTTTTCATGGGTTCGAATCCCATCGCTGCCAATAATTTTTTTCCCGGCTCGTAAAACAATAAGAATTTATTGACCTACAGAACTCTAACCCTGAATATGATCATGGATAATATTATTGAAGAATCTTTAAAAAAAATTAAAAAAATTACAAAACATTCTCTATTTTGTTTTCAGTGTGGTGTTGTGATTTAATTTGATTTCTTATTCTTTTCTTCTTCTTCTTTTTTGTATTTTGTATTTTTTTTTTTTACAAATTTAGTACTAGTATTCAAAATGTGATTATGTTTCAGCATTGCTGATAAAAAGCAACTACATAATTATTTAGATATTAGATTGTAATGAATTAAAGATTTAGACCCAAAGCAGTAGAGTACTATTTTGCCCTTGAAATAAGTCATTTAATTAACTAATGAAAATTAATTCCAACACCGATTGTGATTGATGAGATAAATATGACATTGGAAGGTATAGACGTTCCTGTGTAAAGAGAGCAAACATTAAAGATAAAAAAATTTTAATTATTATTTTTTTTATTATATTATGTATTAATTTATTTATTATTATTTTTTTTTTTTTTTTTTTTTTTTGGGGGGGGGGATTTTCTACTGAGAGAATTACTGTTCAGCTCGGGAATTCGAAACAACGAAATGACTGGTACGGCAGGGTTTCTTAGACTTTCTCGAGTCTAGCATTATACCCTTACCTTTTATTTGAATACTTATTACTAATGCAATGCATTGAACCACCCTCCCCCCCCCCGCTGTTTATTTTCAAGGAGCAAAAGAATACTCTACTGCTTGCGGTCTTAATCTTAATTCATTACAATGCTAATATCTAAATAATTATGTTCTCATCTCCTCGGTATAGCAATGGCTGAAGGCAAAATAACATGTTGAATACTAAATTTGTAAAAAAAATGAAAATCAAAATACAGAAAAAAGAAGAGAAGAGAAAGAAATAAATACTAAATCAAATCACAAAGCACCACACTGTAAACAAAATGGGAATGTTTGTAATTTTTTTTTTTCTTTTAAGGATTCTTCATAATAATCTATATGTGATATTCAGGTTAAAGTTTTTGTGTATGAGGGTCAAGAAATTCTTATTTGTTTTACGAGGGGAAAAAATTATTGGCAGCGATGGGATTCGAAACCATGAGAAACTGGTTCCTTGGACAGCGCTGTAGACCGGTCCGGCACGCTTACCTTTGATATCAATTGAAAATCAGATCACAAAACAAATTTTTAAAAATTCTTGCAATATAGGATGATGGAAAGTATATGAAATAGATACAGATTTGCACATAAAGTGCCCGCAATTCAGCATTAATTATAACACCCGCACTCGTTCACATTATGATGCACATTATTTTCCAATGATAAACCGAGAAGAGTAACACACAAAATTGGTTAAGGGAAGTGGCGATTGCAGGAATTCGGAAATTAGGGCGAGGAGCACTCTCTGAAATGTGAAAATAGGGGGCGATGTCCAAATGTTTAATCTCAGGGCCATGCTGGATTCCGCCATGCGAGGTAACATTAGTATCAATGGATGTTAGAGCCTAGTTTGTTCGTAAGGATTTCATTTGTACGAAAGGTTGGTTGTTCCGAATGTCGCTAGTACTCGGGAAACGTAAATTTAAACCTTGCAGTGTCCGTTTTTCTTCGAATCGAATTGAATTTTTAAAATGTATTATTTATTTATTTATTTATTTATTTTTTTTTGTTTTATTTTATTTATTGTTTTTATTTTATTATATGTTATTTATTTATTTTTTTTTTTTTTTTTAGGGGGGGGGTTTTCTATCGAGAGAATTACTGCACAGCCTTGGATTCGAACAACGAAAGTGACTGGGACTGGCAAGGTCTTATGATTCTTAACTCAGTAGCATTTGAGACCCTTACCTTTTTATATGAAACCATTATCTTGCTCAGATGGCCTTGAACCCCCCCCCCCTCCCCGTGTTTATGTTACG
>CALNVZ010003430.1:14259005-14271498 GCA_940671915.1 Paracentrotus lividus | reverse complement strand
ACTTTTGACCAATCGTATAGCAAGATTTGTATGTGGATACGTGTATAATATAGGATACAATAAGACCGTGTTGAGAAAATGGAGGCCCATTGAATTGTCTTGGTTTAAAAAAATAATAATAATTAAAAAAACAAAAAACAAACAAACAAACAAACAAACGAAACAAGGAAATGAAGAAAAAGGAAACAGAAATAAGAAGAATAAAAAAAAGAAAAAAAAAAAAGAAGTGGAATTCAATGATAACAACCAAAAGCATTCTTCTGGGTTCAAAAGTTTACAACTTTTAGAACAATCCTCGTACGGAGAATCCTTCTGAGAAGTCGAACATAAAATACGACGTTGTCTATAATACCCCCATTCCACTGACCATCGGACTCTCATCTTGAGCTCATCTGATCCCCAAAATGTCAATTTTGATGAGTTCCGATGAAATCTCACCCGAGGTGCCTGTTTTGGTGACCCTGATTTTTTGATTATCCGCATGAAATCGGATGAAAGACTGGTATCTGCCCGATATCTGTCCGCTGTTTTCATCGGCTTGTCCAATCCATGCATTTGCTTTCGGAGTGTAATTTGGGGGCTACCTGACTCTAAACTGGCATTTCCAACATGCATCTGATACGGGCCCAACTCTAATCAAATTAATCAGTCACTACTCGGAGTTCGATCGTACATTGACTCGATACTACCAACGAAAACGTTGAAAACGACACTTCTTTTCGCAAACTTGATTTTTAAAAACGCTAATTGCAATAAGATGAGTACCTGATCACCCAATTTCAATCAGATGTCGGCCAGAGACGTCGGACAGCTGAAAACAATAGAATCTTATATACACCGGATATTGACTCGAGGTCGAAAACTGAAATGGTGTGCGGTCAGTCAGATAGCGAACTAAGGCCTGAGCTTAGTTCCCTGACCGGACTATATGTTGCCTCTTTGGATCGCGTCCAACACGTCGGACGAGTACCTGATAGTCGACAATCACACGTCGGACCATCAGAGTTTGACATGAGACCACTCGGTGGGTAACCAGAAGGATTAAAAATTGCGTCCGATTAGTGACCGATGCTCCAAAATGTTCAGTGGAATGGGGGTATAAAACTCACTCATCATACATTAATCTGATTGGCGGCATCATATGTTTGCGCAATGAATTTTGATTGCACCAGCTCTATCAATTGTCACGGTAGATAGCATCCACAATCAAAGTAATCATCATGATCAATGTATACACAGCTTGCTAGTAAAGTTGATTGGCAAGACCAAGTTCTCTCACTATCAGCACTCTCGGCACGCTTTACGGGATCAAATTCCCGCCATTTATTCATCATCATAATGAGAGAAAATGGTCAAAACGTTTTACTGTTGTCTGCGCCGCAGTGACCGCTGCGCGCTCCGAGACGCGAAGGACAATGGGCAGGGCGGGAGATCATTGACAATGCATGGTCTGCCGAGTTTATCATCTCCTACTCCAGTTCAATCAATCATAATTGGTCAAACATATGTAGCTTTAATTTCCCTCGATTTGGATCAACAATAGCGTTGGTGGTGATAGAGAAAGGGATGGGGAGGGTGGGAGGGACAATGATATGAGAGAGTTTGTTGATATTGGCGCAAGCGGAGCGTGCTTGTCCTGACCTTATAACTCGTGCACTTGGACATGAGCTTGGTCGGTCCGCCGGGGAGCGTTCGGCCATGAAACCAGCTGATGGAATCAACGAAGAGTGGCATTGACCCCTCCTAATCCTAACGCCCCTCCCCATCTCTCTCTCTCTCTCTCTCTCCCTCTCTCTCTCTTTCTATCTCTCTCTCTCTCTCTCTCTCTCTCTCTCTCTCTCTCTCTCTCTCTCTCTCTCTCTCTCTCTCTCTCAGTGAGTGTTCCGGTTTATGTCCACTACGCCAAATGCCACTTCGTCCAATAGCCATGTGGTCTAATAGCCACTTCGTCTAAGAGCCGTTTGGTCCAAGATCCACTTCGTCTAATAGCCACTTCATCCAAAACCCATTTAGTCCAATAGCCATTTGGTCCAATAGCCAAAAGCCACTTCGTCTAAGTGCCACTTCAGGAAATAACGTATTTCCAGTTCAGTGCAACCGTCACACTTGCCCTCCAAGGCAAGATGTAGCGCAGTCAGTGCAAACATGTTAATTTTATCCCATTAGCTGCTTCCAAATCAGCTCGAGCTTGCTCAATCTACAGATTCTAGCCCGATTTAGCCCTCCCCCAGAAAAGGCTCGAGATACGAGAAACCACGTCCAAGTCAGCCCAAATATATAAACCAGTTTACTAATTATTATAATTTATTCATGTTTCTTTCCTGGCGACATAGTAACAAGGCATTCAAACAACCTGTAATAAAAGAATGAAGAATACATGAATCCAGTTTGAATACATTAGTTGTTGCTATGTCAGGCAAGTCTTAGGGTGCTATCTCACTTCGCGGAGACGTCTCCGCGACAGAATAGAAATTTCGTTTCCGCGACGGATAAATAGTATTAGAGACGAGACGTCTCGGAGACGTCTCCTGAATTTCGGAGACGGATTTTTATTTTCACAAATTGTCGCAGAGACGTCTCTAATACTATTTATCCGTCGCGGAGACGTCTCCGCGAAGTGAGATAGCACCCTAAGGGTGGACGAAGATGCTATTAGACGAAGTGGCTCTTGGACCAAATGGCCACTTCGGCGAGTGCATTTACCCGCAAGCTGTTCTTGGCGCCGGTAGCCGCCCAAATCTATCTTATGAAGGCCCAAATCGACTAGGGGCGCCAGCAAGAAAGTTAAAAAAAACACCATTATGCTGCGGCCAATTATACCTGAATTAAATTACATTGACCCCCCCCCCCCCCCCCCCTCCGCTTATCCGCTCCTTCCAGCGTGTATGATAAAACAACTGAGTGACCTTTTTGGCCCCAACGTGGTGCACGCAAAGATAAGAAAAAATTTTGGTGTACAATTCTGAATCCAACCACAGGTTGGCACCAAAATCATAATCCACGTCGCCACCCCCCCCCCTCCCATCCGGGTGCCAAATCCAGAACGCGCCTGGTATTCGTATTTATTGCATTGACGTTGTCCAAATTGTTCTTTCACTCGGCGATTCCATTGACGCGAAATTCACCGTAATGCTACAGTCACACAGACCTTACTTTTAGTTACGGTTTTGTTGTTTTATCCTTTATTCTATCTTTTCTATTCTATCATTTCATATGTATTTCCTTTGTTTTAATTGGAATGATGAATTATCACTATTTCCACTGCTGATTATGACGGGAAGGCATCAATTGGCGATTCCGCAGAAGAAAAAGGAATTTTGTTGACGCAACACCGGACAACTAACCATTTAACGTAAGTGTCTGGTATGTGAGTGTAGCATTAAATTCAAATAATCATTCTTATTGTCGTTCCATTTTGAGCTACATGTAATTAAGGCCTAACTAATCATTTGATCAATTTCGTTCATATTTCGTTTGTTTTTGAATATCTCTATTCAGTTACTACACAAGAGTATCTTTTGGTGATATGAATGAGTATGAGTATGTAAGCTGATATTATTTGGGGATTTATATCACCCCCTTTAGTATCTTTGTTTTAATGATTCATAGTTTATGTCCCCTATTGATATCAAAAATTACTGTAATTATGGAAAGTATTGTATTATTTTATGTATCTGTATGTATGATATTCGATTTTGTTCTTTGTTTGTCGTTTGTTTTTTTATTTTTATATTAATGTATTTTAAACATTTTTTGATTAACTGATTTTTCTAGATGTACAAATAAAGGCAACGGAGTACTCGACCTATATTCATCGCTATTTTTCTGGCTTCCTTTTATCCTTTAACCATATGCAGTTTACTTTATATGTAAAATAAATTACTGTTTAATACCGGAAATTGATTTTTGGATAAATACCGCTCAGTCAAGTTCAATTCCACATCCTGCAATTTTTCCATGTGTATCATGATAATAAACATGATCGATATTGATGGTTACTGCCCCTCCCCTTATTTTTTAATGGCGGGTCGCCTATACATTTACAGGACTGTTCTATCAGTTTTAATATAGGTTCAACAGTCTTACTTGAAAATCATCTCATCTTGTCTTCCTTTATTTTTCAATCTATTTGAAAATGAGTTCGCAATAACAATAAGTATAAATAGTTATATTCTTCTCTCAATTTTGTAATTTTTACATTAAAAAGTAGCTCGGGAGTAATTTTAAAACCAATCTTTGCGAGCAATTTCTAAACTTGCATCAATGTTTCTGATTCCCTCACAATTGCCATTGTGTATATCTTTTCTCTCGAGAATATCTTTCAAGATTAATTATTTTTTTTTTTTTCCTTTTTTTTTTTCTTTTTTTTTTTTGTGCGCGTTAACTCACTCAGTCCCTTAAATATAAAATGTCAGAGCGGAATATCCAACACTTTCCTTCTTTGACAAAAGGACAGTATGACGAAACATCAAAATGTGTCTGTCAGCGCAACCAATCGGATAATTGTTCATGGACGATATTAGGATTAATCAGCATACTTATAAATCACTTACTCAAAATGTAAAGATATGCGATCTGCTTCCTTTGTTCAGGACAAGTACAATAACAACTGAGAACGGTACGTGTGGTCGGATCATATTACCCCTATCGGTTATAACGACATGAGGCTTAATCACTATCTAATGAAAATGATATGGCTACATCAATGGAACTTTTGACCGGACCGTCTTCTTTCGCAATGCAGGAATGTATTCAAGGAAGTTCCAATGAATTAAAAATGATTTTTTAAAAAGAGCAACAACAACAACAAAAGAGAAGAGCAGCAGAGGGGAGAGAGAAGAGAGAAGAGGAGAGAGAGAGAGAGAAAGAGAAAGAGAGCGGAGGGACACCTATAGTTATGAATAATATTATTATTTTTTTTTTTTTGGGTGACGTAAACACGGAAACTTGCTCTCTCGCATCGAGAGAATTGTAATTACACACACGTTCCATTAAAAAAAAAAGAAGGGGGAGGGAGGGCATAATGAGTAAGGATCAAACCATCGCATTCTTCATATCATCGATCCATGTATCTGTGAAATAGTATTGATTCCTATTTACGACCATTGAAACGGGAAATTGAATTAAATATTTCTTTGTTTATTTTTTGCGATCTTTATCTTATCAAATCCGTGTGCCCTTTTTGCTTTGTTCTTAAGATAATGGTCCATCTCTCTCTGTCTATTTCCCTCTCTCTCTCTCTCTCTCTCTCTCTCTCTCTCTCTCTCTCTCCCCCTCTCTTACTATTGTTTTGTGTTTGTCTTTCATTTTCTTGTTCTATTTCTCTCTTAGTCTCTATTTCTCTATTTCCTATCTAACACTCCTGAACCCCCTTATTATAACTCATATTCATTTTACTTTTTCACATCGTGTAATGTCATAACTTAATATAGATATGGGATTTTGAAATGAAACGCTGGAGCATGGAAACGGGGAGATTAAAATATATTTTTAAACCTTCGACAATATGACAATGATCATGCTCCATGCGTTTCGAAGCATGGCAGAACACATTATCCAGAAAATGGTGAGGGCAGTGGCAGATCAGGCGGATCTCTTTTTTTCATTTATGGCCATAAATTATATGCGCCCCGTCTATTTCCAAAATTACTTTTTGATCTCTGCAAGAGGGGGTGCCATAGACAGTATTGATTGAATGATATCTACGAAGGTACTATAATTCTTTTATTTTTTTTTACACGAAATAAATATTATTGTTGATTTCCCCCCAAAGATTTTAGAAAAAAAGATTATAATTATCTTCCTGTTTGAGTTTTAGAGGTAAAAATGATGGGATGCAAACGGGAAAATATTGTATCTAACTTTTTTTATGTTCTTTTAAAAACAACAAACAAACAAACAAGCAAGAAAATTCCCCGTAAAAAAAAAATCTCCTGTCTTGTCGTGAGATCGCTCTTTTCAATTGATTATCGAATCAAGAGCTAATCTAAAGTTCTGTGCCTAATATGTTAACATAATAATGTAATATAAGTTCATGATAGAGCATAATATTTCACATATATTTTCTGCACTTGTAAATTTGACGCTGCTGTCAGTTTCGTAAAATTGTCATGATAGATATGTTGCTATTTTGGGACCTGACCTGATTTAGCAGCGTTATATCATTATTATTATTTTTTCATTTTTGGCTCCTTGAACAATTTTCATAAATCATGGACAATGTAAATGACAGCTGTATGTTTTTGAATGGGTGAAGCGTTGAGGCGGTAGGGAGAGCCAGAGAGAGAGTGAGAGAGAGAGAGAGAGGAGAGAGAGAGAAAGAGAGAGAGAGAGGAGAGTGGAAAGCAGAATAAATCATTGTCTAATGACATCAGCGGAAGAGGGGCGTGGGAGAAATGTTTTTTCCCCTCAACATCTGCAA
The DNA here is from genome assembly GCA_940671915.1 of Paracentrotus lividus. NCBI lineage: Eukaryota > Metazoa > Echinodermata > Echinoidea > Camarodonta > Echinidae > Paracentrotus > Paracentrotus lividus. The sequence goes on along the minus strand of CALNVZ010003430.1, from coordinate 14,265,077 downwards.
CTTGAGATGAGCGGAAATAGAAAACACTTTTTCACTGTTCGACTCGTGATCCTTTATTTAAATAAATTCATTATATTTCCTAAATGTTCATTGTTGATTATTGACATAGTGACGACTAGGCATCAACAAGAGGATTGTAATTACTTTCTCTATCTAACATAATGCCCCTCGCCAGCACTGGACAGAATCGAGTCCATCAAAAATGACAGATAACAAAGACCTACTACGTCACAAAGATGAAAAATGTTCTGCTTTTTGTTTAGGAAGAAAAAAATAGAGAGTAATTATTCGGAAGAGTGTCTGGCTTCTCGCCACGTAAGCCTTCTAGCGTAAGGAATGAACCCTTTTTCTTCAATAATAATGTAAATATTGAAAGGACAGTCATATAATGAAAAAAGGCAATGAGCTACTTTCCGCTTTAATTGTAGATATATCTAAAAATTTCATTTTATGGATAATAATACAATTTAGATCAGTTCTGTACATTAGATTGTACAGTGGTGTACTGCTATGGTTTCGTCATAATGTTTATCCAACTCCGTGGGTTTATCTAAGCGCGCATGAATGACATGCTTCTATCTACAATCCTTTATATGTGCACGCTCGGCGGGAGCACTGATGATGTAGTGTGAATGCCACACTCTAAAAAATGAAGTTGCTAATTATGGGTGCAAGTGACTGCACTTAGGCGCTAAATCAGCACCTGAAGTGCTGTTTTAGCACTTACCCAAGTTGCTATTTTACAAACAAAAAATTGTTCATGTCGGTATGGGATCAAACCGGGTTCACCTAGACATGGAAGAGATACCAATAGACCAAAGGAGATCTCCCTATACTTGATTGAATTAGGAAAGCATAGTAAGAATAATATGGCAACTTTGAAGAAAGTTCATCATGAAAATGATGATCTGCTAGCAATCGTCAGATGTGAATTGGTCTAACGTCTCGTAACGCTCTTTCTCATCCAGGGGACCCAGGCCCTCGACCCTAACGAAGTCACGCCATTTTGCCCTTTTTGCCTGAAATTTCAGCCCTCACGAGATCGTCGCTAAACAGCACTTTGAGTGGCAGTCACTAATACCAGCTCTTAAAAAGTGCTGATCAGCCTCTAAAGTGCTAAAAACAGCACTTCAGTTTTTAGAGTGGATATATCATTATAACTACTCATATTTATCATATGTACCCCGAATATGCTTGACGACCCATGCAAATGTTGTGCCATTAATCATAAAATACCGTTTGTCATCATAATCTGTTCTCAGGATGAAAGGGACAAGCTTTCCCCTGTCAGATGATACAACATTAACTCAGCTGTATGATTATGAATGAATATACACCCTAAGAATACAATGGCTAGAAAGGGTGTCACCTTTCGAAAAACGCTGTCCTCCTCGCCCCCTTGTAACAGGGTGATTTACTAGTACCCCTTTTTCTCCACCATTAAAAAAAAGAGTTTAGCTATACAGAAAAGGCTTGGTAATATTTGGTTTAGAAGGTGGATAATTAATTATAGCAAATAGTGTATGATTATTATATATTGAAAACATAAATGAATTTATTCTCTTTAAGTTTTGAATAAGGAATAATCAGAAATCTCCATTGCACACGGTGGTACACCATTATAGAACAAACTAACTTGAAAATAAAGGATAGCTGTACCTCTCATTCATTTTCATATCCTTCCTTTTCTATAGTAGTATTTCATTGTCGTGTTTATAACATTTGTTATGTTTTTATGAAAGTGGTAATGAAGATTCTATTTCAAGTGCAAATTAATGGTGCACTTAAAAACCTTTTTATTAAAACACCTTTTTTGAAATTGTTTGACTACAGTTATCAAATAAACATTTCACTCCACATAATTCGCTTTAGGAATTCCAGGCATCTATTTGTTGGGAAGAAAATAAAATTCGAAATCCACAAATCACTGAATTGTTATGTATTTTTCTTTCTTTCACCTCTACGAAGGGTTCTTACCATATCTCATATATTCAATAATTAAACATGTTTGCAATAAGAATAAGTTTGGTTTTAAAAGCATCATAAAAATTCAATATTGAAGTAATTTTCAAATCCGTGTTTTGTACACGGATATATTTGCACCTTTAATATACTCACTTAATTCCAAGTATCTGTTATTCTAATTTTCAGTAAATTGTCTTTTGACAATGAGATTTATGGAGACATTTAGAATGAATTAATCCTATAACTTTTTGAAAAGCAAATTTATTCCGCCTTTGAAGCATGTTCTAAATTAAAAACCAAATCTATAACCATAATTAAAATGAGCTGGTTTTGTTTACTTCACTTATTAATGCTATTACTTAATTTTTTTTTCAGCTTTGATATGTGGCATAGCGGTTGTTGTTTCCAAATTCTCAGAATGTCATCAATTTCTTATCCGTGTCCGTCTTTTATTACTTGATTAACCTTTATAATTTCGAAATCATGCCATTTTAAAAAAAAATATACCATTCATCATCATCATCATGACTGTTCGAAATTACTTTGACCATATTCACCGCTTATAGCATTGCCACATTACGAAATGATCTGATGTGGTTGTTCTATGAAAAACACGTTTTAGTTCATTCCAATTGACACCCTCATGTCATTACTCTAAACTAAGAATGATAAGCTATTGTGCTGTTATTTCTGAACTTAAACAAAGTTAGGTTGTGTAAACATGTACGTACACGCTTTTATGCACTCAGCTAATCGGGTATACATAGGCCCGACTTAAAATGCAGTGTCTTAATTTGGTGATTTTGCCAATATTTTACATAAAATTTGTCTTTACAGATTACGCCTCAGAATTACAAGGAAAGCCACTTGGGATCACTTTACGACTCTTTGTGCCAGTCTTAATGAATAGTTGCATCCATTTATTGAGAAAATAAATATGTAAAAATGGAATTCAATTTTGTTAATGAACCATGTCAAAAAGTGATAAGCATATTTCTTTTATTTTGTGGCCTATTGATATGAAAATCTTTATTACTCCACAGACCTAAGACGGTGCGTTTGTTTTTAAAGCCTCTACCATGTCTACGAAAAAAGAAAGAAAAGACGGAATTGAGTTAAATTTCTATTGAAAGAAACAATCATTACAATTTTCATAACAGTAGAATGTGACAGGAAAAAGAATGGTGGCACCAAAAGGGTTTTATACAGCATGAATAATGTTTCTTTAGATGTGGAAAGTATGGAGAATTGATATCCTAACAACATAAGCCTCGTTTGAGTCGATTTGATGTTTTTTTTTTCTTAACGAACATAACATATAACATAGGCTTAATACCAGGGACTCACGTCCTGCATATACTACACAAGCTATTGATTCTGACCTTACCCCCCCCAAAAAAAAAAACAACAACAACACAACACAAACAACAACACAAAAAAACACACGCACAAATAACACAAACAAACAAAACAAAAAAACAAAATAAAAACAAACAAACACAACAAACGTTTAATGGAAATGAAATAAATTGTTCAACTAGTTTTTGTCCAAATTCTTTTCTTTTTTTTTCTTTTTTTTTTTAATCATTAACATTATTTCATGAAATGCAAGGTCATATCATATCCATTATTTCATGAATGTATTTTGAAAAATGCTGTGACCAGAAGTTTTTTTTTTTTTCTTATCATTTTTTCTTTTTTTTTTGCGTTACAATACTTGTGGGAATTTTTGAAACAAATAGGACAAAGAAAATAGTACTAAAACACAGTTGTTCCGTGTTTTTGCTAGGACTTGTGCTAATTAGTTGCTACAAGTTCCATTGCCGGGTTCTGCACGTCAACGAGGGTTATAAGAAAGGCACAGAGCTACGCGGGGTGAAGAAACACTCGACGCGCTTACGGACTATTTTTGTGAAGTATAACGCCCAGCTGCCGCAGAGATTAACAACCCCTTGAGCCGGTTACCAATTGACACGCTGTCCCCCGAAACTACGGGGAGCGTGACGACACATTCAGGGGGGTTTAGCTGCTGCACGTGTACCCGCCCGCGACGTAGGGGTTCAGCTCTAACATAAACCCACTTCCTATTATCCGCTCTAATTTTCCGCGGCGGTGAGGCTGCGGAGTCCAATTAATTTTCATGAGGCGCAGGGGAAGTCTGTGTAAAGATTCATGCTTGATAATAATAGGCTTCCTCGAGCTTCTTTGCCTGGTTTATGGTGATCATTATACACATCCGCATTGTCCAGACGCTAAACACCAAAAACATGGTTTTCCCAACTCTCCATTTTTTTTGTCCAAAAAAGGGGGAAAATACGCGCGCGCGAAAGTTCTTGTTTGTGACGGTGCCCACAAAAGAATAGGCCTTTTTCGCGGCGCAAATCGGGTGTAACAGTTTTGCACTTATCTACATTTGTCGTAAAAGTCAACATTTGTCAGCTCGCATGTAACCTTTTCGCATTTTGTTAGCATTTTCACTCCTAATGGTTTTTTCTTTCCCACCGTAAGTGCTTCCAACATTCATGTTGTAAACATTAAGTTCCACGCCATAAATGGCAAACGTTGACATTTGATTTTCAACAAACGACCCGTTTCTAGTAATCTGCCTATTAGGCGTTTGAATAAGCCATGTTGTCTATATATTTTTCTACCATTTTTTTATATCGAAGCCAAGAGGAAAACGAAAGGGACAAATAAACGCATACAAATAAAAGAGAGAATGTACGTGTATGATGTATGGAAAAAATTCATAAATGCACGTTTTAAAAGGTATTTACGGCTATACACCTAGGACATTCATTATACGGAAATATTGGTCGAGTGACCATTTAACTCGTTAAAATAAATAGCTTTAAGATTATTATTTTAGCATGAAAATCAGGCGTTTTTGTTTCACGCATAATGGAATGAAATGGGTGTGGACGCGATGTGAACATTTACAGGCGAATTCATGGGGGACCATTAATGTAAAAAAAAAGGGGGGGAAAAGGGGAAAAAAAAAAGTTCCATACTCCCTCCTAGCAATTGAAGTGGTACTTTGTAATTATCACGACTAGAAATTTCTTGCTAAAGGCAGGTAAAACAGTCGCTAATAACTGAAAGTGGCTATACTATACCTGTGGGGTGAAACACAAAGACTTACGATTGAAAAAAATTACGATTGATTTTTTCTCGGTAGCCTCATATGACAGGATACTCCAAGTTTATGATGTTAATCCTAACCCTAGCCCAACCCTACTGTTAATCATATCCAAATCCTAATCATGACTTGTACGTAGTTTCAAAATGAAGATATCGAGAAAACAAGCATCGTAACTTTTTATCAAATCGTATGTACTTTGTGTTACACCCCACTGGATGGGTAAATATAACGATACTACATGTTGTTACGAATTGTATTAACCTTCCCTAAACTTTCAATTGAAAATATTGACTCGGAAAGCTAATCTATTCAATAATTGACGCAATAGAAACTTTATTTCATTTCGGACAAACGGACATCCCAAGTATAGGAAATTTACGTGTTCGCAACAGACATGACAGACGAACCTTCGAACATTCAATTGTGTTGAACTTTGCCGTTCACACACTCACCTGGTATACATAATACTGGAAATGATGGCGTCACAATCAGCACGCATTCCGCTATATTCCGTACCCACGTGATCAGCGGATAGGCGCCGCGGCACAATGCGGCGAATGCAATAGAAAATAAGCGTTTACCTGTGTAGTAGGTTGGGTATGGTATGGTTCATTTCCGTAACGGCCTAAATATCAACAACATCTACTTATAGGATAAATGAATATAACAGAGGGAACACACTATTTCAGAGCTTTGTTATCTTTAATTCGTTGTGGTTCTAACTGAATTATGCACAAAATCAAAAAATATCACTTATTTGATTTAATTTCAATATGCTAGAGTGTTTATCAAAAAGTATAAAAGAGCAGACCAGAAGCTTTGGTTTCATTTGAAATTTACAAACAGAAAATTAATAATCTTTCTCTCTCTCCTTCTCTGTTGCATGGTTATGGCTAGGGCTAACTTTTTTCTTCTTCTTGGCTACTTTTTCTGGGGGATACTTTTTCTGGCAACCTGATGACACG
>CALNVZ010003430.1:14218876-14258980 GCA_940671915.1 Paracentrotus lividus | reverse complement strand
ACGCGCCTGGTATTCGTATTTTATTTGCATTGACGTTGTCCAAATTTGTTCCTTTTCATCTCGGCGATTCCATGCGCGAAATTCACCGTAATGCTACAGTCACACAGACACTTACTTTTAGTTACGTTTTTGTTGTTTTATCCTTATTTATCTTCTATTCTATCATTTCATATGTATTTCTTTGTTTTATTGGATGAATGAAATTTTCACTATTTCCACTGCTGATTATGACGGGAAGGCATCAATGGGGATTCGCAGAAGAAAAGGAATTTTTGGACGCAACACGGACGTAACTTAACCATGTTAACGTAAGTGTCTGTATGTGAGTGTAGCATTAAATTCAAATAATCATCTTATTGTCGTTCGGAGCTACATGTATATTAGGCCTAACTAACATTTGATCATTTCGTTCATTTCGTTTGTTTTGATATCTCTATTCAGTTACTACAACAAGAGTATCTTTTGAATGAATGAGTGATGAGTATGTAAAAGCTGATATTATTTGATATATCACCCTTTAGTAATCTGTATTTGTAATGCATCATAGTTTATGTCTATACAAAAATTACTGTAATTATGGAAAAGTATTGTATGTATTGTAATGTATTGTATGTATGTATAATTCGATTTTTGTTCTTTGTTTGTACGTTTGTTTTTTTATTTTTTAATTTATTTTTAATACATTTTTTGTAATTTACTTGTTTGTTTCTAGATGTACAAATTAAGGCACGAGACTGACCTAGTATTCATGCTATTTTTCTGGCTCCTTTTATCCTTTAACCTTATTGCATATTACTTTATATTGTAAAATATATTCTGTTATAATACGATTGTTTTTGGATAATAACGCTCAGTTCAAGTTCAATTTCACATCTGCATTTTTCCATGTGTATCATGATAATAAACATGATCGATATTGATGGTTATGCCCCTCCTTTATTTTTAATGGGGTTCGCCTATACATTTACAGGACTGTTCTATAGTTTATATAGTTAAACAGTCTTACTTGAATCGATCTCATCTTGTTTTCTTTATTTTTCAATCTATTTGAAATGAGTCGAATAACAATAAGTATAAATAGTTACTATTCTTTCATCAATTTTGTATTTTTACATTAAAAAGTAGCTCGGGAGTATTTTAAACAATCTTTGGAGCAAATTTCTAAACTTGCATCAATGTTCTGTTCCCTCACACCATTGTGTATTATCTTTTCTCTCGAGAATATCTTTCAAGATTATTATTTTTTTTTTTTTCTTTTTTTTTCTTTTTTTTTTTTGTGCGCGTTCAATCACTCATCCCTTAAATATAAAATGTCAGAGCGGATATCCCAACACTTTCCTTTTTTGACAAAAGGAAGTAAGTGACGAAACATCAAAATGTGTCTGTCAGCGCAACACAATCAGGATAATTGTTCATGGACGATATTTAGGATTAATAGCATACTATATCAAATCACTTACTCAAATGTAAAAGATATGCGACTTGCTTCCTTTTGTCAGGACAGTACAATACACTGATGAACGGTAACGTGTGGTCGGATCATATTACCCCTATCGGTTATAACGGACTGAGGCTAATCACTATCCTGTATGAAAAATGATATGGCTCAACATATGGAACTTTTGACCGGACGTCTTCTTTCGCAATGCCAGGAAGGTATTCAAGGGGAAGTTCACAAGTGAATTAAAATGATTTTTAAAAAGAGCAACAACAACAACAAAAGAGAAGAGCAGCAGAGGGGAGAGAGAAGAGAGAAGAGAGAGAGAGAGAGAGAGAAGAGAGAAAGAGAGGGAGGGACACCTAAGTTATGAATAATATTAGTTATTTTTTTTTTTTTGGGTGACGTAACACGGAACTTGCTCTCTCGCATCGAGAGAATTGTAAATTACACACACGTCATTAAAAAAAAAAGAAGGGGGGAGGGAGGGATATGAGTAAGGATCAAACCATCGCATTCTTCATATCATCATCCATGTATCTGTGAAATAGATTGATTCCTATTTACGACCATTGAAACGGGAAATTGAATTAAATATTTCTTTGTTATTTTTGCGATCTTTATCTTTTATCAACCGTGTGCCCTTTTTGCTTTGTCTGTAGATAAGTCCATCTCTCTCTGTCTTTCTCCCTCTCTCTTCTCTCTCTCTCTCTCTCTCTCTCTCTCTCTCTCTCCCCCTCTCTTACTATTGTTTTGTGTTTGTCATTTCATCTTTCTTGTTCTATCTCTCTTAGTCTCTATTTCTCTATTCCATATCTAACACTCTGAACCCCCTTATTATAAATCATATTCATTTTACTTTTCACATCGTGTATGTCATAACTTAATTATAGATATGGGATTTGAAATGAACGCTGGAGTCATGGAAACGGGGAGATTAAAATATATTTTTAAACCTTCGACAATATGACAATGATCATGCTCATGTTTCCGAAGCATGGCAGAACATTATCCAGAAATGGTGAGGGCAGTGGCAGATCCAGGCGGATCCTCTTTTTTTCAATTATATGCCATAAATTATGCGCCCCGTCTATTCCAAAATTACTTGATCTTCTGCAAGAGGGGGTGCCATAGACATATTGATTGAAGTGATATCTACGAAGGTACTATAATTCTTTTATTTTTTTTACAAATAAATATTATTGTTGATTTCCCCCCAAAAGTTAGAAAAAAAGCATTATAATTATCTTCCTGTTTGAGTTTTAGAGGTAAATGATGGGATGCAAAGGGAAATATTGTTAATCTACTTTTTTATTGTTTCCTTGGTTAAAAACAAACAAACAAACAAACAAGCAAAAAATTCCCTAAAAAAAAAATCTCTGTCTGTGTCGTGAGATCGCTCTTTTCAAAATTGAGTTATCGGAATACAAGAGCAATTAAAGTCTGTGCCTAATATGTTAAACATAATAATCTAATATAGTTCATGATAGAGCATAATATTCACATATATTTTCTGCATTGTAAATTGACCTCTGTCAGTTTCGTAAAATTGTCATGATAGATATGTTGCTATTTTTGGGACCTGACCATTTCACGTTATTATCATTATTATTATTTTTTTTCATTTTTGAGCTCCTTGACAATTTTCATAATCATGACAATGTAAATGACAGTGTATGTTTTTGAATGGGTGAGCTTGAGGGGTAGGGAGAGCCAGAGAGAGAGTGAGAGAGAGAGAGAGAGAGAGAGAGAGAAAGAGAGAGAGAGAGAGAGAGTGGAAAGCATGAAATAATCATTGTCTATGCATCAGGGAGAGGGGGTGGGAGAAATGTTTTTTCCCCCTCAAGCATCTGAACTGAGATGGCGGAAATAGAAAACACTTTTTCACTGTTCGACTCGTGATGCCTTTATTAAATAAATTCATATATTCCTAAATGTTCATTGTTGATTAATTGACATAGTGACGACTAGGCAATCAACAAGAGGATTGTATTACTTTTCTCTATCCTAACCATAATGCCCTCGCCAGCAGCTGGAACAGATCGATCCATCCAATATGACAGATAAACAAAACCTACTTACGTCACAAAGATGAATAACATGTTTGCTTTTTGTTTAGGAAGAAAAAATAGAGAGTAATTATTCGGAAGAGTGTCTCGGCTCTTCGCCCGTGCCTTCTTAGCGTAAGGAATGACCCTTTTTCTTCAATAATATGTAAATATTGAAAGGACAGTCATGATAATGAAAAAAGGCATGACTACTTTCGCTTTAATTGTAGATATATCTACAATTTCATTTTAATGGATAATAAATACAATTATAGATCAGTTTGTACATTAGATTGTACATGGTGTAATGCTATGGTTTCGTCATAATGTTTATCCCTCGTGGGTTTATTCTAAAGCGCAACATGAATGACATGCTTCTATCTAACAATCCTTATATGTGCACGCTCGGCGGGAGCACTGAAATGATGTTAGTGTGAATGCCACACTCTAAAAAAATGAAGTGCTAATTTATGGGTGCAAGTGACTGCACTTGAGGCGCTAAATCAGCACCTGAAGTGCTGTTTTAGCACTTACCCAAGTGCTAATTTATCAACAAAAAATGTTCATGGTCGGTATGGGATTCGAACCGGGTTCACCTAGACATGGAAGAGTACCAATAGACCAAAGGAGATCTCCCTAACTTGATTGAATTAGGAAAGCATAGTAGATAATTATGGCAACTTTGAAGAAAGTTCATCATGAAAAATATGATCTGCTAGCAATCGTCAGATGTGAATTGGTCTAACGTGCTCGTAAGCGCTTCTCATCCAGGGGACCCAGGCTCGACTCCTAACGAAGTCACGCCATTTTTGCCCTTTTTTGCTGAAATTTCAGCTCACGAGATCGTGCTAAAACAGCACTTTGAGTGCAGTCACTATACAAGCTCTTAAAAAGTGCTGATTTCAGCCTCTAAAGTGCTAAAAACAGCACTTCAGTTTTTAGAGTGGATATATCATTATACTACTCATAATTTATCATATGTACCCGAATATGCTTGACGACCCATGCAAATGTGTGCCATTAATCATAAAATACGTTTGTCATCATAATCTGTTCTCAGGAATGAAAAGGGACAAGCTTCCCCTGTCAGATGATACAACATTAACGTCAGCTTTATGATTATGAATGAAATATACACCCTAAGAATACAATGGTAGAAAGGGTGTCACCCTTTCGAAAAACGCTGTCACTCCTCGGCCCCTTTAAAGGGTGATTTACTAGTACCCTTTTCCACCATTAAAAAAAAAAGAGTTTAGCTATACAGAAAGGCTTGTAATATTTGTTTAGAAGGTGGATAATTAATTATAGCAAATAGTGTATGATTATATATATTGAAAACATAAATGATTTATTCTCTTAATGTTTTGAATAAGGAATAATCAGAAATCTCCATTGCAACGGTGGTTAACCATTATAGAAACAAACTAACTTGAAAATAAAAGATAGCTGTACCCTCTCATCATTTTCATATCTTCCTTTTCCTATAGTAGTATTTCATTGTCGTTGTTATAACATTTGTATGTTTTTATGAAAGTGGTAAATGAAGATTCTATTTCAAGTGCAATTAATGTGCACTTAAAACCTTTTTATTAAACACCTTTTTTGAAAATTGTTGACTACCAAGTTATCAAAATAAACATTTCACTCCACATAATTCGCTTTAGGAATTCAGCATCTATTTGTTGGGAAGAAATAAAATTCGAAATCACAAAATCAACTGAAATTGTTATGTATTTTTCTTTCTTTCACCTCTACGAGGGTCTTACCATATCTCATATATTCAAATATTAACATGTTTGCAATAAGAATAAGTTTGGTTTTAAAAGCATCATAAAATTCAATATTGAAGTAATTTTCAAATCCGTGTTTTGTACACGGATATATTTGCAACTTATATACTCACTTAATTCCAAGTATCTGTTATTCTAATTTTCAGTAAATTGTCTTTTGACAATGAGATTTTATGGAGACATTTAGAATGAACTTATCCTATTATCTTTTTGAAAAGCAAAATTTATTCCCCTTTGAAAGCATGTTCTAATTAAAAAACCAAATCTATACCATAATTAAAATGAGCTGGTTTTGTTTACTTCACTTATTAATGCTATATTAATTTTTTTTTCAGCTTTGATAGTGGCATAGCGGTTTGTTGTTTCAAAATTCTTCAGAATGTCATCATTTTTATCCAGTGTCCGTCTTTTATTACTTGATTAACCTTTATAATTTCGAAATCATGCCATTTTAAAAAAAATATACCATTTCATCATCATCATCATGACTGTTGAAAATTACTTTGACCATATTCACGCTTATAGCATTGCACATTATGAAAATGATTGATGTGGTTGATTATGAAAAAACACGTTTTAGTTCATTCCAATTGGACACCTCAATGTCATTACTAAACTGAAGAATGATAAGCTTATTTGCTGTTTTCTGAACTTAAACAAAGTTAAGGTTGTGTACATGTACGTACACGCTTTTATGACTCAAGTAATCGGTATAATAGGCCCGACTTGAAAATGCAGTGTCTTAATTTGGTGATTTTGACAATATTTTACATAAAATTTGTCTTTACAGATTACGTCAGAATTACAAGGAAGCACTTGGGATATTTCGATCTTTGTGCAGTTTATGAATAGTTCATCCATTTATTGAGAAAATAAATATGTAAAAATGGAATATCAATTTTCGTTAATGAAACCATGTCAAAAAGTGATAAGCATATTTCTTTTTTATTTTGTAGGCCTATATGATATGAAAATCTTTATTACTCCACAGACCTAGAAGCGGTGCGTTGTATTTTAAAGCCTCTACCATGTCTACGAAAAAAGAAAGAAAGCGGAATTGAGTTATTTCTATTGAAAGAAACAATCATTACAATTTCATAACAGTAGAATGTGACAGGAAAAAAGAATGGTGCACCCCAAAAGGGTATACAGCATGAATAATGTTCATTTAAGATGTGAAAGTATGGAGAAATTGATATCCTAACACATAAGCCTGGTTTGAGTCGATTTGATGTTTTTTTTTCTTAACGAACATAAACATATAACATAGGCTTATACCAGGGACTCACGTCCCTGCATATACTAGCACAAGCTAATTGATTCTGACCCCTTACCCCCCCCCCCAAAAAAAAAAAACAACAACAACAACAACAACAAACAAACAAACAAACAAAAAAACACACGCACAAAAATAACACAAAAACAAACAAAACAAAAAAAACAAAATAAAAAAAAACAAACAAACAAACAAACAAACGTTTTATGGAAATGAAATAAAATTGTTCAAACTAGTTTTGTCCCAAATTCTTTTCTTTTTTTTTTCTTTTTTTTTTAATCATTACATTATTTCATGAAATGCAAGGTCATATCATATCCATTATTTCAATGAATGTATTTTGAAAATGCTGTGACCAGAAGTTTTTTTTTTTTTTTTTTTTTTTTTTTTTTTTGCGTTACAATACTTGTGGGAATTTTGGAAACAAATAGGACAAAGAAAATAGGTACTAAACACAGTTGTCCGTGTTTTTGCTAGGACTTGTGCTAATTAGTTTGCTACAAGTTCCATTCCCGGGTCTGCACGTCAACGAGGGTTATAAGAAAGGCACAGAGCTACGGGGTGAAGAAACACTCCGACGCGCTTACGGACTATTTTTGTGAAGTTATAACGCCCCAGCTGCCGCAGAGATTAACAAACCCTCTGAGCCGGTTACCAATGACACGTGTCCCCGAAACTACGGGGAGCGTGACGACACATTCAGGGGGGTTTAGCTGCTGCACGTGTACCCGCCCCGCGACGTAGGGTTCAGCTCTAACAATAAACCCCACTCCTATTATCCCCCTAATTTCCCGGCGCGTGTAGGCTTGCGGAGTCCAATTAATTTTCATGAGGCGCGGGGGAAGTCTGTGTAAAGATTCATTTGATAATAATAGGCTTCCTCAGAGCTTCTTTGCCTGGTTTATGAAGTGATCATTATACAAATCCCATTGTAACCAGACGCTAAAACACCAAAATGTTTTCCCACTCTCCATTTTTTTTGTCCAAAAAGGCGGGAAAATACGCGCGCGCGAAAGTTCTTGTTTGTGACGGTGCCCACAAAAGAATAGGCCTTTTTTCGCGCGCAAATCGGGTGTAACAGTTTGCACTTATCTACATTTGTCGTAAGTCAACATTTGTCACTCGCAATGTACCTTTGTCGCATTTTGTTAGCATTTTCACTCCTAATGGGTTTTTCTTCCCCCGTAAGTGCTTCCACATTCATGTTGTAAACATTAAGTTTCCACGCCATAAATAGGCAAACGTTGACATTTGAATTTTCAACAAACACCGTTTCCTAGTATCTGCCTATTAGGGTTTGAATAAGCCATGTTGTCTATAATTTTTCTACCATTTTTTCTATTCGAAGCAAGAGGAAAACGAAAGGGACAAATAAACGCATACAAATAAAGGAGAGAATGTACGTGTATGATGTATGGAAAAAAATTCTATAAATGCAGTTAAAGGTAATTTACGCTATACACCTAGGACATGTCATTATACGGAATATTGGTGAGTGACATTTAACTCGTTTAAAATAAATCTTTAAGATTATTATTTTAGCATGAAATCAGGCGTTTTTGTTTCACCGCATAATGGAATGAAATGGTGTGACGCGATGTGAACATTTACAGGCGAATTTCATGGGCACCATTAATGTAAAAAAAAAGGGGGGAAAAAAAAGGAAAAAAAAAAGTTCCATACTCCCCCTGCAATTGAAGTGGTACTTTGTAATTATCACGACTAGAAATTTCTTGCTAGGCAGGGTAGACCAGTCGCTAATAACTGAAGTGGCTATATAATACCTGTGGGGTGAAACACAAAGACTTACGATTGAAAAAAATTTACGATTGATTTTTTCTCGGTAGCCTCATCATGGACAGGATACTCCAAAGTTTATGATGTTAATCCTAACCCTAGCCCTAACCCTACTGTTAATCATATCCAAATCCTAATCCATGACTGTACCTAGTTTCCAAATGAAGCTATCGAGAAAACAAGCAATCGTAACTTTTTATCAATCGTATGTCTTTGTGTTACACCCCACTGGATGGGTAAATATAACGATACTATCATTGTTGTTACGAATTGATATACCTTTCCCTAAACTTTATCATTGAAAATAATTGACTCGAAAGCTAATCTATTCAATAATTGACCAATAGAACTTTATTTCATTTTCGGACAAACGGACATCCAGGTATAGGAAATTTACGTGTTCGCACAGACAATGACAGACGAACCTTCGGAACATTCAATTGTGTTGATACTGCCGTTCACACACTCACCCTGGTATACATAAATACTGGAAATGATGGCGTCACACGCATTCCGCTATATTCTCGGTACCACGTGATCAGCGGGAGGCGCCGCGGCACAATGCATGGCGAATGCAATAGAAAATAAGCGTTACCTGTGTAGGTTTGGTATGGTATGGTTCATTTCCGTAACGGCCTAAATATCAAACAACATTACTTATAGGAAAATGAATATAACAGAGGGAACACACTATTCAGAGCTTTGTTCTTTAATTCGTGTGGTTTCTACTGGAATTATGCAACAAAATCAAAATATCACTTTATTTGATTTAATTCAATATGCTAAGGTTTATCTAAAAGTATTAAAAAAGCAGCCAGAAGCTGGTTCATTTTGAAATTACAAATTAATAACTCTTTCTCTCTCCTTCTCTGTTGACATGGTTATGGGCTACTTTTTCTGCCTTTCCACAGTCTCTCGAAATACATCATAGTATTTCAAAGAACCTTCCCTTATTGATTATCTGTTGATGTTGACACATTTACAAAGCTGACCAAAATGGTCCCACACACCCACCGCAAATCATAGGAAAATCTTCGGTAAAGTTTTGAAAAAAAATGCTGAATCCATATTCTCCATGAATTGTTTATATTTATTTCATGAGGGATAGAACAGCGTTTTGAAAAGGTCTTTGCCACTGTTTCTGTTTTGTAACATGCACGAGTGATAATTAGGAATACTGGGAAATGCTTTGTAACTAATGTATTCCTCCTCCCGTTTATGTTACCATGGTTACAGAACGGGATACATGATCATTGGAAACCTGAAACATGTATGTTAACTCAGAATATCTATGTATACTCACAAATTTTCTAAATGACTCGAAATTGTATCAACAGAACACAGGGCCCCCTTGTAAAATTTTACATGAATACTGGTGGGGCTTTATATATTAGATTAATTGTAAATACAATTTCTGTAGATCCACCAATAAATAATCAGGGCAGAGTATGTAGAAGAAAATCGTATTTTAAAATCATGTTAATAATTATACCTTCTCCATTCCTCTTCCTTTTCTCTCCTTATTTGTTTTGTATCGTAGTTGTACAGTTACCTTTGTTCTTGTTTGTTTATAATTATCTGATTAATATTTATAGATTCACCCTTAAAAGGTCCGTAGGTCTAGAATTGATCATGTCACTCTTACCGCATTTACTCGGCTCTCGTGTCGAATCCACAGGAAGGGTTCGACACTGCAAAGAGTGAACCTGTGATACAAATTAAAGGGGGCTGGGGGGGGGGGGGGGGGGGGGGGGGGCTTCAGCCACCACTTTTTAGCAAACGTGTACAAAAACGCAAAAAGACCATAGATTTGTGATATTTAGCCTGTTCAGCCCCCCCCCCCACACTTTCGGCTCAGCCCCTCCACTGTTCATCATAAAGGTGGGATATTTTTATCTGGCTCAAGCGACATCATTTTGCTCTGGTTTTAATTTCTTGAATGTGTTTGTCACCGCTTTCACATTCCGGGATTCTGGCTATATATTTGACGTTCCCCAACCCTTCCCGGGGATTTTCCTTCCAAAAAGTTTGTCAACCCCGAAGATGACCATTTTCGTCATTTTTTCGTATATTTGGGGCCCCTTTCTGTTCACACGACCCACGAAGGCCCCCTCAGTCCAACACTGTAAAAAAAAAATTACCGTCGAATTTACTTAATTCAATTATGTTAAGAAACTGCCTTAATTTGTTCGAGCATTAACAACTCCATGCTATTTTAATTATCTTCTACTGAAAATGATATGAAGCTATTATTACTTAATTGATTCAATTAAGTAAAAAAAAAAAAAAATCGGCATTCGGCGAGGAATTTTGCCATCCCAAACCTTAAATAGATCATCTGTAAAAATACATTTTTTTTTTTTTTTTTTTTTTTAACAGTGTATGATTTATAATAACAAGCTCCTGCAAATAAAGAAACTAAATCACTCGCTATTGACGTATTTAGTGACCAGCCTGACAGGTATTTGTAATAATATCGGATGTTGCTTGAAATAGCCAAAGGTGTAATCGATATTTCACATTGTTTATTCAGTCGAGACATTATAGGGAAATGAAAAACAAAAATAAGAAGGAAACACGCACGTACGAACGAGGCGGCAACAAAAAATTTGCTAATCGCGATCGAAATGTTCAGCAAATACGGGTTATTACGTCAGACTTATGGTGTCATAATTGTGCTTGCAGGGCGATTAATGTGCATGTCAGGTCGTGACGTCACCGCTTGAAGGCATATATCGGGGGTGAATACTGGCAGGTATGTATTTTAATACATATTTAATATTCTTATATTTTCTATAATAGGCTTGTATTGATACCCAAGACCCCGTTTGCCTTAATTATTATTTTTTTTTCTGCTGCACAGATTAGGAATTATTATCATTATTATTTTTAGGGGGTGGGAGTGGTGGAGGGGATCTTCAAAACGAACCAAGCCCTGCCCTTTGAAACCGAAAAAGCACCCGTGGGTCTAAAATTCGAAAAAAGAGGGGCACATACGAAGTTTTAAAATAAAGAGGCGTATAGACGATAATTACCTAAGCATGTATGTGCCCTGTAACATAAAAAGTATGAGATATTCATCATAAAGCGTACCCATAGTTTACCCAAGATTAATATTCATTATCTTCCCTTATTATGTGTATCCAAAAAAAAAATGAACAAAAACAAATCATACTTCAACCCCTCAAAGAAAACAAAAACAAAAACAGCGGACAGCCTAATTAAAATGAGAAATCATTGTTTTTCATAGCTGCGTGGAATATAAGGCTATATTATCAAGATGAAATATAATTTTTTTTTGGCACTAGAGGTGAGAGAGAAAGAATGTTTCCGCTCATTAAAAGGTCAGGCGATGTGAGTAATTAGCGGGTCCAGAAACTTATAGAGAGAGGTTGCGGGTCGAAAAAAAGGCTAGACCAGGTAGCTTAAATTGGCTTCAGAATTCGAACTCCTACCCCCTGGACAACCACCCTCCGGTTAGCGCGCCTCCGGTTAACCACCCCGGGATAACCAACTCAGGACAACTTCCCAGGACATAAGGATAGTTGACTGGTCGTAGGGGTATTTGTCCCTTGGAGGAAAGAGACTCCAAGATTGTCCTATGTGTTTTATCCTAGAGGGCGGGTTATCATAGGGTTGTTTGTTCGGGGGGGGGGGTGGGTAGGGGTAGATGTTCTATAGTACCATTTTGATTTTGATACTCGGTGAATAAAAACCTCTCCTGATCCTTTGTCTGTTGTTTGTTGTTTTGCAAATGATCTGACGACAAATATGCTAAACTATTGATACTGTTTACCATTTATAATTTCAATTTTATTATCTTTCAGTATTATTATGGAAAGAGTCCGCATTAACGGTTCATCCGCATCGTTCAGTATTTGCTGATGGGGCCCACATTGCAGAATTATATAAATAATTTTTATTATAATTACTATTGCATCACAGCCAAGCTGATCACACCACCTACTCAAAAGTCTAACATAAAAATAGAGGTGACCCGACATTTGCTCCTGCGACAATTGTTCCGGGCTTTATTTCGTCTAAGATATAGGGTTAGGGTTAGGGTTGTAATAGGGATTTATATTAGGTTTAGGGTTAGGTTTAGGGTAGGGTATAGTGTAAAGGCCCTGGTTGAAGTTAGTCATTCGATTAGTGTATGGAATTTATAGCGGAGCAATTGTCGCGGGAGCAAATGTCATGGAATCAAAAATAGATATTGCCCAACAATCAACATGTGACTCGACCATACTCTACTCCCTCTTCTCAACCTATCATGACACTGTGGTCATTGTGGTGTGTGGGTTACAAAGTACAAACTATTCAGATACGACAGGGAATGATAGCAATGCTCCATGGAAACATTTTTTTTTTCCAGATCAATACGCGGAAATGAAATAATGCGAAAGTCATCAGATTTTGTTAATGCAAAAAATAAAAAATAAATAAATAAAATAAATAAGTAAGTAATGAAACAAGACAGAGCTTTTGATAAAGATTTTTTTTTTAAACATTATGTATAAATCTCAGATTTCTTAAATTTTTGAATAAAAGCAATTAACATGATTGATAAAGAACAAAGAACCTTATAATCGGCCTCATTTAGTTTTAACACAAAAATACACTCAAATTTTTGCAATATAGAAGTTTGATATATTTTCGAAAAAAAATTTCTTGACCAGTCCTTATAAATATTCAAATGAGTGAGATGGTGATGTTATCGCTTTGCCATTTGTTCATGTATCGTACGTGACATTTTGATTTTTTTTCTTCAAATACAAGCATTCTTGAATACAGGCAAATATCAGAATAAAATTTATTTCTCATTTATGTTTAGTAGATATTACAAAAATTACATTTTCATAGCTGGAATACGAAATATTTGTCATTTTTGTTAATGAAATTTATTGAAAATTGTGAAACGATGACACGAAATCCCTCATTTGAATATTAAAATCTGTACAAGATAAGATATTTTTCCGAAAAATATGAAATCTCGAAAAAATGACAACTTCTTTATTTTTTATCATTTTTTATTTATCATTTTATATATTTGTTTTCACCAATCCGGGGGATGTTTTTTTTTTTTTTTTTTTTTTTTATTTATTTATTTTTTTTTTTTAAACTATGATAACTTTAGAACAGACTTCCCCTAATCAAGGATAGCAAAATACCAATTCATTTTAATGTAATTGATTCCGTCTCGTCTTCACCCTTTTCTCATCGGTAAATCAAATTGTGACTCTTTCCGGACTACATTTATCTATCCATGATCAGAAGTATTACAGTTTCGTAGAATACTTGGAATATCTTCTCCTTATTATCTGACTCTGTTCCCAGTGCCAACGCGTGACTGATTACCGCTTTTAAAATTACCTGAAGCATTTCCCTGTCCTGCTCTCAACCGAAAAATTAAACAAGGCGAACAATAATTTTGTTATTATGAATAAGAAGAAAAAAAAACATATAAAAAAAGAGGCAAATATGTGAAATTACACTAAAAATAAAATAAAAATGACAGGTCAACACGACCCCACTCTGGGGTAAAACCTAATTTCAGATCTGGGACCCTTTTTTTTAATAACATTACTAATAACAGTTATCATGTTTTAACGATTTTTGTCATTTTGTCAAGGGTATTTTACCATGAACTTTTTAAGCTTCTAAATACTCTTCCCCAGCATGTCCAGCTTAGATCAACACGTTTAAAGAAACTTTTGAATGCTAAATTTTATATGTTGTTAGAGAACTTGTAGGTTGTTGATGTTTTCCAATTGTTGGATAGAACCATTTTGAGCTAGTCGTGAAGCACCTTATACCTGCAGACCAAAATAAATAATAAGAAAAGAAGAAATGAAAGTGTTCAGCATGCTCATTGGAAAGGATCGGAGGAGACTTTAAGGCAAATATACATTTTTATGACCCCCGTTTCTTAATGATTATGTCGGTATCCTTGCTCTGTTTAAGGAAGGGTAACTCATACTTTCCGTTTCATTAATGCTTTGGAAATCTACGAATGACATAAAATTTTACTTATTACATCTAAGGACATGCTAAACATTATTATAAGCTCCTATAAGCGAAAAGTCGTTATTTTGGACCGTACCCTTCTTCCAAACACTATTCCCACATTAATGAGTGTGAATATCAGAATTTTTTTATTTTTTATTATGAATCTCCAGATCTAAAAATTTGCAGCAACACTTAAAAACCAATAGGATAACTTAAAGACAGCAAATATAAAAACTAGCATGTACTTCTTTTTATAGTTGTGGGAGATAGAGAGATGGGAGAGAGGTGAGAGCTATGGACGGGGGAGACTGGGAGGATGGGATGGGATGGTGTTGGCTCAGTGGATAGAGCGTCCGCCTCATAATCGGGAGGTCATGGGTTCGAGCCCCGGCCGCGTCATACCAAAAGACGTTAAAAAA
This sequence comes from Paracentrotus lividus, assembly GCA_940671915.1. NCBI lineage: Eukaryota > Metazoa > Echinodermata > Echinoidea > Camarodonta > Echinidae > Paracentrotus > Paracentrotus lividus. Next base: position 14,244,203 of record CALNVZ010003430.1, on the reverse strand, counting down.
TGGAAGTTACTGCTTCCCTGTTTGGCGTTCAACAAGATAGAGCAATGTCCTTCTGTTGCTGCTCAGCGGCTGCCGGGCCCACGAGAAAAGGGGCAAAATAAATATCCGTTTCGGACAATAAAATTTGGAGCATTTTAACAGAAATGCATCAATCAAATGTGATCATTTGACCTTTAAGACATTTCTAGAAGGGTATAAATTTCAGAAAAGGAATGTTCGTTAGCAATTTTGTTTTGCATTTCTTGCATGTTTTTTCATACTAGGATTCTTTCACCAAATCTACAATGATAGTGGATCAATGAGTTGTCCCATTGCTGCGGGAATTCAGTGCAGTTCCAATCGCTTTTATATGTGAAAATTGATTTTGACATTACAATTTCAAATCTTCTTCTTCTTTGGTGTATTCTCGTACTGTTGAGGTGCAGTGCAGACGTGTGTACAATATCTGATAAAGGTTCAGAATACTGTGTGCGAGTTAAAATATCCACAGATAATAATATATGGATTTTGTGAGTACAAACGACAATGTGCTGGGGGAGGGCATTCCAGCTATGAATAGATTTCCGGGAAGTAACTCCTCTGGGAAGCCAGTGTTCTAGCATGCGATACCATCTGTGGTAGATGATGGCAGGAAAGTGTGCGGGATGGCTATCAGTGAAATAGATCATCACATGGGCTGTTCCTGTATATGCGTGGCTCTTTTGTATTGTATTAGGTGTCAAGAAAACGATCAACTTAATACTATATTTTATGATTTTTTTTACTTAACTGAGAAAAATGACCTACCATAACTGTTCCTCTTTTTCCGGCACGCACTGTATATTATAAGAGACAGTGATAGATGGCGCTATAGCACAAATAAGAAAGGCAAAATTGATAAAATGTAGCAATAAAACTCAATGATAATACAACCTGATAAAATTTTTGGGAGAGTAGGAATGATAAAATTAATGTGATTGAATATTAAAAATTAAAAAGACTTAAAAGGGGTTAGTAGGCATTGAGAGAGACAGGGGCAGGATAGGACGAGGGAGAGAGAGGATAGTGTAGTATGTTATGTTATTCCGTAGAACTAAACTGCCAAAATTAATTTTTTTATTGTTTTGGCTTCTAAAGGGTCCCACCCGACCAAAAATGGCAGGGGTCAACTTTTCAGACCCTTCTCATTGTATTGTATGTTTTTAAATCGTTTGCAGAGGATCAACAAAAATGGTTCTAAACTATTTTGTTGTATTTAAAAGAATCCGATGCATTCAGCTCCCAATATATTTTGTGCAAAAGGCCAACTGGCACCCCTAATAAGGTCAGGCATAGTTGCTTGTGCCTTAGTTCGTTAATAACAAAAGCTGTATTTATGATTCTTAATTGCAAACTTCGGTTAAAGGGATTTAACTTTCCAAAACAAGAGCAATTAGATCAAGATGAATAAAATTATATTTCTCTAACAGTAAAAACAAACTACAGAAAGTTTCGAATCAGACAAATGAAAGTCATTAACTATCATAAAACAGAGTAACAAACGGGGTATGTTGTGCTGCGTCGAAACGCACATGGTCTTCAAACCCATTCCGGAATGGGTTTAAAAATTTGAGTATGAAATCATTGATATCTCAAAAGTAAAGTTAGCAATTAGCTTGCAATTTTGAAGAGATGTCAGACTGAACTACACTGCCCTCCAAAAGTTTGGGTACACCTGATGTCAGCTCTGTTTTGGATCATTTTGAGGCATTTTATGTCCAGTATTTCAGCCCAAATGATGTTTAAGTACAAAAAATACATTATGCAACCAATATACTTCACGATTACCACGCCAAGTCTCCTTGGAATTTAGAAATTACTCAAAAATCTGCAAAAAGTGCAAAAACGTGATTTTGCACTAATCTATTCAAATATTGAAAAAAAAAGATATCTCGGCTAATAATGGTCCGATCAATGTAAAATTTTGTATGGATGTTGAGGCATATGTAAAATATGACCCTGTACTGTTTGTTTCTATTTTGAGACAACACTTTATTAATTATGCAAATTTATGCAAATTAAAGGTCTATTCTTAAAAATTTATCAATATTGTGTTATAAAAAAATTTCTATGAAGCCCAAATTTTTGTTAAAAGTTGCTGAGTATAATGCTCAATAAAATTATGATTAAAAAGTTGGACTTTCTCATGAATTCCTTTGTATTCTTTTGTTTTATTGCTTTCTATTGTTTTCGATTGTTTTTATTTCTAAGTATTTCGCAATGTTTTTGGCTCTTTTATGTTTCTGAAATGTATCTTGATTGATTTCAAGATACAAGATGATGCTTAAAGCCTTTGAGATTCAATTAAGAGTGTTGTAGAGCAATTCAGGTGAATGGTGCATTCAGTACACAAATTGGCAATAATTGAATTTTTCGATATTTTAAAACTATTTTAATTACACGTCAAAATAATGGTTCCTACTTAACAAATTTTTATATTAAGACTGAATTATAACTGTTCTGACTGGGGGAGGGGTCTCGGCCAATTTAACCAACTTTAAAACATCCATGACTGCTGCGCAACCGCTGCCAACCCCAAATATGCCTTTGGGTGACTTTTTCCTTTAAAGTGTAGTGCAACTATTGTTCTAAGAACAATGCCCATTGTGTATTTAGGTGATACAACATTGCATTATTGCATGTGAGACCTAAATAGAATGCAAGATAATATTTTGCTTTCATTTCAGAAAGAGAAAAGACCCCAAAAAATAAAGAAATACATAAAACTAAAAATGATCGAAGACAATAGAAAGTGATAAAACAAAAGAATACAAAGGAAGTCATGAGAAAGTCTAACTTTTTAATCATAATTTTATTGAGTATTATAATCAGCAACTTTTAACAAAAATTTGGGCTTCATAGAAATTTTTAAAACAAAATATTGATAAATTTCTAAAAATAGACCTTTCATTTGCATAAATTTGCATAATTTAATAAAGTGTTGTCTCAAACTAGAAACAAACAGAAACAGGGTTATATTTTACATATGCCTCAACATCCATACAAAATTTTACATTGATCGGACCATTATTAGCCGAGATATCTTCTTTTTTCAATATTTGAATAAATTAGTGCAAAATCACGTTTTTGCACTTTTTGCAGATTTTTGAGTAATTTCTAAATTCCAAGGAGACTTGGCGTGGTAATCGTGAAGTATATTGGTTGCATAATGTATTTTTTGTACTTAAACATCATTTGGACTGAAATACTGGACATAAAATGCCTCAAAATGATCCAAAACAGAGCTGGCCTCAGGTGTACCCAAACTTTTGGAGGGCAGTGTATGTGTTTATAAGGCACGTTGGCAAAATGAGCTAAATTGCATTTAAATATAATTCAATGTTACTGCATTCCTTTAATGCAAGTACTACAAAAATTTCCGTTCGCGCTTCGCCCTCGCATTAAATTAAAGTATTTGCAGAGGAAATACAAATTTGGCGCATTCAGACTCTGATTTTTTTTTTTATTTTTTTTTTTATTGGCAATGCATGGACCGCAAATCATCCCTCAGGTCTGAGGACATGTCTATACCAGTGGTACAATAAACTAAATCAAATCATTTAGCAGTACTTCATTAGGCAGGGGGGGGGCGCAAAGTCAACATTTGCGCCAGGAGCACTTGGCCCCAGATAGAATTTACAAAATTGAATAGAGAGGCCAAGTTAGAAGTGTGTTAGTTGAGGGGGAGGGGTTATCCAACTGAAGGCGAATCACCTTTCCGGCTGCTTAAAGATAATCTATGTCTTAAATCAAAACTCAATGTTTGTGATACTGAAACCGAATGATACACCAATGACTTCCCCAAACCCCGCGATAATTTGGAAAACCATTGATTTTAGATATGGTAGCTTGTCGTCTGTTTGTTTATTTGCTTTTTGTATTATTTTCACAAACGTGTTTGGCGCCATCTGGTGTTAAAGTACGATTTCTAGAGATAATTAAGGCCCATTTTTACATTTAACAAGCTAGAAATACTTATATTGATGATGTAAGATATATTTGCTTATACAACTAGAACTACAACTCTATGGTTACAAGGTGTCTATGCAATTCGAATTTTTAGCCCAAATAAAGAAAATTGACTCTTTTTTCAACATATGCAATTTTAAAAATATGTATTAAATAATTCTTCACAAATTGAGCCCCATAGAGTAAAACTATAATACAATATCTGTGATGAAACAATGAATAACATAAAGAAAGTGAGAAAAACAATGAATAACATAAGGAAAGAGAGAAAAACCAATAAGGAACATAAAGAAAGTGAGAAAAACAATGAATAACATAAGGAAAGAGAAATTAATACAATAAATAGTATAAGGAAAGCAGAAAGATCATCACCATAGGTATGGAAGGAGATACAACGGATTACATCAGGAAATAGAGAAACAATAAATAACATAAGGAAAGTGAGGAAAACAATGAATGAATGGGATAAAAAGAAATACATTATAATACATAGCGCAGCATTCAAGCTGTGCAACTTTCCCTCACACTTACATGTATGACGTCATCAAGAACCCCTCCAAATTTCACTTGGTGTTTAAGATATCAGGGAGGGGACACATAATGTCCTCTATCTAACTCCACTTCAGGTTGTCCTTTTTTACGAAATAAAAAGCAAGTTGTTCTACACACCCCACTGATTCGTTTCGTACATGATAATAAGTCTTTACTATTTCACTTTAAGAGGATAAGACTATGCAAGTTTAGATCTACTTTTTAAATTCAAAGTAATATGTGAACAAAGTCAAAATTCGAAAAACCGTTTTTCTTTGGTCCCGTTCTTTACCGACGAATAAATGATCATAAATTAATTATGCATTGAGTTATTTCCATTATTTTTTATGTTTTTGTTGAAGGTTCTTAGTACCTTCAAAATATGCCTAAGGATTGAGATTTCATTTAAGATTTTCCAAACAAGCCCTATTTTTGGCTCTAAAAATAGCTTGGACTTGCCCAATACTGTTATATTTATTATGAAACCCGTTTTCTGAGTCTGTGCGCTAGGCTGCTCAACAAAATAATAATGGCCTTCTAGAAATAAAGTGATTCAAAGTTTGAAGAAAGTATTTGTAAACAACAAATGATATTCGTGTTAGAGCAAACACCCATGGGACTTAAATATGGAGATATAAAATTACGGCTGATGGCTTATGACTAGAATGATTATTTGGAGCTTAATCAATGCTCAACATTATCATGTGCCCTGTTGCGAGAGGCAACCAAATTTGACCTTCGGGCAACCAAATTCGGAGGAAATGATCAAAGTAGTTGGCCGAGCTGGGCTACCATTTTTGTTGTTGCAAGACTAATGAATGGGCCTAAATGACGGAATTAATTGTGTATTATGTATTGACCTATATTATTTTCTGCCTTTTTAAACTAGGTTGCATTTCATTTTATGATAAATGTTTAATATAAAATTCAAATCTTCAATGTTGTTTTTGTTTCTTTTTCGATTTGGGTAAGCAGATTTTTTTATTCGGGCAACCATTTTGGAGGAAAATTAAATATTTGGTTACCCTGCAGGGCAACTTATGAAAAATGTTAGTGTTGAGCGTTGGCCTAATCAATATCCTTATGAATGACTGTTGAATAGAATAGTTGCAGCAAGGTCCCTACAACGGGGGGGGGGGGGGCGTTAAAATTAATTGGCAGATACAACCTATAAAACGGGTGTTAGTTCTACAACACGTGACCCTATGGGTTGTCCAGAATTAGACTTATCACGGTTTTGTGGTACGGCCCCAGAGCGCTTCGCCCATAATCACATTCAATCTTAATTAGGGAATAACCTCGTCGTTTGGAAAAGTTTCGACCAAATTCAGTTTCATTTGGAATTATTCAAGCTCTCAAGCAATTATTTAATTTATCATTCATCCGTAAATGCTAAGTTCAAACTAATAACGTTAGGGGCCGAACACAAGATTTCATCTTCGCAGAAATGGCATAAAAATGTTAAATGAGGTTCCTTTTTTTTGAATTTTGATAACAAAAATTAGACAAATAAATTAAAGGTTCGTTATGTTTTTTGGCGTAATATTCATATTATGAATCAAGCGCGGCGATTTCATGTCACGACTGGGGGGGGGGGACGGAAACCCCGAAAAATGAAAAATAATAGCTTTAAAATACTTCGCACATTATGCAGAAACCAATGAACACACCCCCCCCAGATCGCCGCCAATGTTATGAAGACAAGAGTTGTTAAAAAAACAAAAAAACAAAACCAAACCAAAAAAAAAAAAAAAAAAAACTAGAATGAAAAAAAAATATATATTAGAATAAATAATTAGAATTAAATTAGATTAACTTCGGTTTTTCCCACATGAATATGTTTATATATACGGTAATTGGTTTTCCGCCTGACTAACGAGACCCTATTTTACCTCTCACAATGGAACCTTTTGGAAAATAAACCTTTGGACTAACGAGTCTTCGAACTAACGAGCTATAACCCTATAACCCAGGAATGTCATACAATATAAAGTGAAAAATGATTATGTTCAATTGTCATGTGTTATAGATTTAGAAAATATTGAACAGTTAGTTAGAATGGCAAGATAATGAATTAATAACAACGCTTTAAACCTTGCAAAAGTGTTGAGTTAAAATTTAGATTTGTGGCATATCTGACTTTTTTGTTCTTTATTCCTAAAGGGAGTGCTACGATCATTAAGATATATGATTGTTTTCCTCATTTTCGAATCTATTTTGTTGGCAGCTATTTTTGAAAAGTAGTCTGATTGAAGTTAAATATACATCAACCTGGTTTTATTTCTAATCAATGTAAGTAACTTTTCGTAAACAGTCGTAATCCTTCAAATCTTGACCAAGAATCTACTCTACATGATTTAAAATGATATTCTATTTATTTAGTGTCGCCTATAATGATAGTCAAGATTCGAAATCAAACGAAATTGCCCCTGCCAGTTTAATACAATTCTATCAAACAGATATTCTCGACCTTCTTTTTTTTTTTGTTTTGTAATGTTCTTTATTGTGTTTCATTCAATACATCAAATCAAATTATACATTTACATCTGTATTGCATAATTACATTCAATACATAACATCGAATCATACATCATTTAATTATATAACATGATTCAAAACTCACTAAATAATATCAATTCTACAAATTGTGATATATAACATATTGGAACCAATTACAGAGTACAAAATAACAGTAATCTCAAATTATATTGAATGAATTATTATTACCTCCACCCCCCCCCCCTCTATATTTTGTTTTGCAGTACTAGTATCTCTATTATATATCATAATTTATAACATATTGAAGCAAAGTATAGACTGCAATAAAACTTAGTATATCGAATGAAATTAAGTTTGTTTTATCCTTACCCCCATTAAAAAAAAACAACAACAACAACAACACAAACAAAAACAGGACAAAAAAAAAAAAAAAAAAAAAAAAAAAAATAGACGCGGGCAGTCTATGGCAGTCGAGACGGTCAATCAAACACAGCTATGAAAAGGGCTACCCACCCCCTTCATGAATATTGCAGCGATACGATACTTTAAAAAAAAAATTAGTAGGGCGAGAGGATAATGTAATAATCACCTCCTCTGGATACCACATATCGGATCATATACCATATTGGGTCTGAGAAAGTTAGACTAATCCATGCTACCTAGAGGAGAGGAGTCAAAGGTTGCCTAGTGACGGACTTTCAGAGCACCTTGACGTATTAAGTGAGTCATCACTTAAGAAATAGAGAATCCTCAGTCACATCGCAAACCTGACTCCAAATAGACTACATGATCTAGGTGGCTGCTCGATATTCCGAAGATTTTTTAGTTCGAAAGTTTGTTATTCAGAGGGTTTCTTAGTTCGAATATTTATTATTCCAAATGTTCATTATTCCGAAGTTCGTCACTCCGAAGGTTCGTTAGCCAGTTTCATCAGGCCAGAAGTTCGCCAGTCTGAAGGTTCGTTCGTCCTTAATGTTCATTATTCAAGAGGTTTGTTAGTATGAAATTCCGTTGGTCAGAAGATTCATTAGTCTGAAAATTCGTCAGTCCGAAAATACAAATTTTAAAAAATGGGTAAGATTTATTAATCCGCAAAGGGTAGATAAAAAAAAAACTAATAAAAAAAAAAAATAAATAAAAAGTTCTTGAATGATGTTAATCCGAGGTTGAAACGGGTTAGGTTCATGTTTCGGATTAAATCAGAACTCTCGAACCAGATTTTGTTGCGGAGGATCAAAACTGTGTAATTATATCTCACCCTGATTTATCAAAATAGAACGAAAGTTTGGACAACAAATCCTGCGGACTATTCCAACCAAATGAAAATTATGTATTATGTATGATGTACCCCTTATAATTGTAATTGTAATTAAGTGTAAAGTAGCTTTTAAATGAAATTATGTACACAGCGCATTTGAACATTATAATGGAAAATGCGCTATATAATACATTTATTATTATATTATATGATAATTTAATCTAAAGTGTTTGTGTTCGGACTAACGAACGTTCGGAATAACGAGCTGTAACCGTAGTTTAGAATTGGTTTCGTATCAATCTGGCATTGGTGTGACTGAGCCTTAATGGCAAGTAGAGCATAGTAGATTTGGAATAAATGCAAACGGTTAAGAGACCCCTGGGTTTATCTGTATTTGTAAAATAAAGGGGAAAAAAGAGCTCACATGTCGAAATTTTACCCAGGACACAAAATAAATTCAATGCTGATGTGACTGTTTGTCAGCATGAAACAGTGCATTATACGCCTATGGCCTGGAGATGGTCATATGGAGATGGAGATGACTGTCTATTAAATCATTATTTAAAGCATACCCCTAAAACACCTGAAATTGTAATGAATAATTAAGGAAATTGTATCATTTGAGGAATTTTCCGCCATCGTTAAAAAGTTTTTATTGAGGTCACGTGCTGCAAATGTATGAATCGCCGCAAAAGTGTAAATGCTGCTCAAGCTTCTGAAAAAAGTCGCACCCTAGACTTGTTTGACAAGAGCTTGAAAGTTTTATAATGTCAGTAATAAAGGTCATCAGAAAAGGGAAGAAAATGCTTTTGAGTGTGAAGGTTTACGGTAACGAATCTAGACGGGGTGCAAGGGGCAAATGCCCCCACTATTTATTATACTTTTGTTTATTAATTAATTATTGTTATTCTTTTTTTTTACAATTACAAATCGAACATGAACGTTGATGATTTTAATAAACCCGATAAAATTATATTTAAGAAAATCATGCCTTTATTTTCAATTTTGCCGTATGCACCCCTTCTGCTTCCAAATCCTGGATCTCACCGCTGGGGAAAGGGAAGGACTGCGCACATACTGGCCTCGCTACACATGAGCTGGTAGGGGCTGCGGAGATGGGGTTTAAAAAAAAATATCCCTGCGGCCCATCCGGGATTTGAAACTAGGGGGGGGGGCAGCCTGATACTAGCTTAAAATGAGGGGAGCCGATTTTGTTTCTTCTGATTTCAACATTTAGAGTCAACGATTGTGGTTTTCAAAAGTCGTTGCACCCCTCCCCCCCCCCCGGATCCGCCTAGATCTGTATCCTGAATGGATCGGGAACATGGGGAATAAGTGAGGGTAACCGGGCCCGTAACTATCAAAACATGATTATCAAAATAATACATACTATTTAGGAAACATTACGTAATTTATCAAATGGGATTATATTTCATGTAGGCCTATTATAAATAGTTTTAATGATATTCCGATTGAAAATTTTACGCAATCCCAAACCCCTTGCCCCATTATGTATGGTAAGTTTCTTTAAATAATTTCCCTTTGATATATTTTAAACAAAATAATAGGACCCAAGGAATTGTAAAAATTTCAATATAAGATGCAGGGCTTAATATGCATGTGAGCCTACTAGGCTTGTAACCCGTTGCTGTTTTGGGGGGCATTTCATCAAAGGACTTGTCGGACGTTTTATCTGACAAATTTGCTCTCAGCCAATCAGATGCAAGCATTTCAGTAGCTTATAACAGTTTGTCGGATAAAACGTCCGACAATTCCTTTCATGAAATGCCCCCCAGGTGTTCATTCATAGATTAAAAGCATGGATATTCCCCCAAAAAATAACCTCTAGAAGCGTATTTTCTCCCATAATAATACTATAGACGAAATTACTTCGGCTGTATTCGAAATCATAAAAAACTCATGTTATACAAGCCTAGGGTATAACTACATGGCTATGACGCAGCAGATCGATGATTTTGTACACATTGGATATGGCATTTTCCATGTTTGCAGCTCCACGCACGTTTGCATCTACTGACAAAAACCTAGGTTTTAAAGCGAGAACGAACTGAGCAACATTGTGTGTGTCCTCTCATTGACGTTGTGAGAATTATGTATAATACAATGAATGCAACAAATGAATTATAATTCATTTGTATAGGAAAACTAACATGTTTTAAGGGGGAAGTATTTTGTTTGATACATGCTTATCACGATAATAATGTATTGAAGTATTGTGTTATCATTTAACAGTCTATGCAGTGCATCCCAGGAAAAACCAAACCGAGATTGATTGATGCCTATTGCGGCGGTCACAACTCGCCGTACGTTCGACGTGCAACTACCTACGACGGATTTCGTAGAAAATTCGTGCAGCGAGGTACCTTGCAGGTACAATGCATGTACGACGTGCAGGAAATGTTTACAATGATACCCTTACTACAGAAACGCAGGAATCGCAGAAATTGATCAACGACCTGTGCGTGCATTGTACATGCAACGCAGGCTACGTTGATGGCACGTGCCTCGTAGCCTACGACGAGTTGTGACCGCCGCATAAATTATCATACATGACTATTATTCAGAATGAATAAACTGTGAAAAGCAGTACATAATTTGACCGTGGAATATGGAATAATACTGCACGACTAAAACGCCCTATATAGATAATAATTATTTATATACAGTGCGTGACCCCCCCCCTCTCTCTCTCTCTCTCTCTATGTATAAAAAAGCAGCAAAATAAATCAAAAATGAGGGGCATAATTATTCAAATTGCGCCCCCTGGATCCGCCACTGCACCCCTTTCTAATCCGTATTATAGACAGTACGGTTCAGTGAACATCTGTGAACTTGTTTCCATATGATCCAGTGCAAAGAATTGTCGGTTTCACTCACGGTGGCCCATCGAATTAGCTCATTCACTGATACGTTTGTTTCATTTCAACATTTCAACAGAATGTTTTTATCTGGACACTATTGACTATGGAACCATCTAAGGAAAACGAGTTTGTTAACTGGCGATGGGGTTACGTTATCGTTCTCGCAAAATTTCAATTCATGTTCTTGGACGCTGGTCTTGCTAAATCTTTTGGGGTACTTATTCCTGAGATGGTTGCACGTTTTGACACTGATTATGCCACTGTTGGATTCATCTGCAGTCTTCCCAGTACTTTGACCTACTGTGCATGTAAGTTCCCCCTAATAACGACGATTTCTGTTAACGCTTAAAACATGATGATTCAACTGAGAATTAGTGCGAATAGACCAGTAGGGCGTTTCCTGAAAGGACTTGTCAGACGTTTTATCCGACAAACTGTTATAAGCTACTGAAATGCTTGCATCTGATTGGCTGAGAGCAAATTTGTCGGATAAAATGTCCGACAAGTCCTTTGATGAAATGGTCCCCAGTTTACTAACATATTCAGGCTTTCAGGTTGTCAAGAACAACCTTTGTATAAAAAGTATGCATAAAATTTGAAAATGTAAGTAAACTGGACTCTTCAGGATTTGAATGGGGCAGCCTGCGCCCGCAAATTGGGAGGGGACACTGCTAGATATTTAAAGATAAAATAGGGGCGCACACCTGTTGAGTTTCCCAGATCTGTGGGGTGTATAACACAAAGACTTACGATTGATTTTTTCTTGGTAACCTCATTTGAAAACCAGGTACAGTCATTGATTAGGATTTGGATATGATTAAGAGTAAGGTTAGGGCTAGGGTTAGGATTAAGATCATCAACTTTGGAGCATCCTGTCCATGATGAGGCTACCAAGAAAAAATCAATCGTAACTTTTAATCAATCGTAAGTCTTTGTGTTACACCCCACTAGAAATGTTTCTATCTGAGTTTGATTATCGTATTGAACGAAATTAACATCAATAAAATATAAGTAGCCGAAACCAATGGTTGGATAATAGGCCTTTTCACTAGTTTTGAAAGTCATATTCTGGTTATAATCATGATAATAACGAGTATAACAATATCCTGTCAATGATTTAGAGTTGATTATGCATGTATAGCATCAGATGGTGTCTGCTTGTACTTTTAAATTAAATATTGTCAAACATATTTCAACAGCAATGTAAAGTATTTGTACCAAACTCATTCTAACTTCTTCATGTTCTTGGAAAATGTTACCAAACAGACTCAAGTTCAAAATGGAAGGTTCTACAGAATACTGCATATTAACATAATACTGTAAATGTCAGACATAACTTTGCAAAAGGGCGATTCCACACTAGAACTTGAAAAAATGCCAAAATTCAAATATTCTTTCAACTTATCATAAGTAATATTTTACTCTGATACCTAAACTTTATGGAAATTAAAAGCTTTTTCCAAAGCAAGTTGGAAATGGATTTTTTTTGGGGGAAAACGGTGGAATTTGTAAATTTTCATAAATCTTACTGATTAACAGGTCGAAAACAAAAACTGCTTCAAACCACTATAGAAAGAGTGCAAGAATATTAAAAAGTGTTACAAGTCAGTGGATTAATGTATCATGGATGACTCCAAATAAGTTTTAAAACATTTTTATGATGCTTAATGGGGTGAGTAAGGATTATTCCGAGCCTATTTTTGGCAATGTCCCGTACTACAAATGGAAATGCAAAAGTTTTGACCACACTTTTGTTTTTGATGTTGCAATCTTGCTATTTCATTTCTCTATCTTTGACCGATGGGTAATCATTTGATCCTATTAGGATATAAAATTCGCCCTTCATTTTTCAATAAATGGCATTTTAAAGTTGTCCCGTACGCCACACAATATATATTATATTTCATTGGGGTGTTCGGATTACTACATAGTCCACACACTCTATAAGTAGGTCTTTTTTAATTGAAACACATTGAAGTGACATTAATTGAAATTGAATAGGCCTTTGTTTATCTCTAGTGAACATGAAATATGTGATTCCCATCATTCTAACTGACTTCAAATACATGTATTCCATTGTGAAGGCCTTCAGCTGTACTGGTGATTTTCACTGGTCAAAGCTTTTAGACACAGGGTACTCATCGATGTTTACTTTTTTTTCATACCAATCATTCTGTTATTGGTATATGGAAAAGTCCACCCTTATTTCAAGTTGGTTCATGAAATACAGTAAAGTTTGACAATTCTCACATGTGTCTTAAGATATATTGGACTGTATATCAAGTGATCTGGATTCTTGCCAAACATTTAAAAAAATTATTTTTAGCCCTTTTTTTGCAAAACAAAATATCTCAAGAATCGAATGTCTATTGCTCGTTACACTTTGCCTGCTAATTGATGAAATATGTCTCTGGGGAATGCATGGATTAGAATTTTAAATGAAGTTTTAGTTTTATGGTAATAATGTCATGAATATATAATTAGCTAAAAAACAATAAAATACAAAAGAAAAAATTCATCAGAAAACTAAGAATTTGTTTGAAATTCAAATCCATACATTCACCAGACATAATGTTTAGAGAACATCTGTGCAAAAAATGGAGGTTTTTTTGTGTGTTAGGTATTCAGTAGATCTTGTTTTGGGCAAAATGGCCTAATTTGCATAAATTGCAGAAAACAAATGACAAGTAATGATAATACCAATAACTATAATGTTATTGGTATTATATACTTGTCACTTGCCATTCCCACTTTTCAAGTCTGGTTATGCATCCCCTTCTCTTCATTTCCCCTTCCTTTTATTCCTTTTCATGTTTTGCGCCCCTTAAAGTGCCCTCGGGGGCACCTGCCCCCTCCCCCTCAGATACGCCACTGATTGTCCTGCATGCCTTGTTAAGGATACAAAAGAGAAATTTGGGGGTAATGCTTCGTTTTTGATTGACATAAAGTTAAATGTTACACAGGCTGGCCCGTATGACACGTCAATAGTGTCCCGTACGACACACTATATTATTCATGATATATTGACAGAACTATTCAAGAATAGTGCTTTCTAACATGATAATTGCCCTTTAGTTTCATAAGATTATCATTATTATCAGAAAAATTAATTGATTTAAGAAGTAATCGAGACAAAAATTAAGAAAGTATAGCACTCATTCAGAGATGTCCCGTACGACACATTTTGCATGTCCCGTACGCCACAATGTTCTCGAAAACTATAATTTGCTTTATTTATTTGTTAATGCTTATTTGACAAAAATGATTTTATATATATGTTCTTTGGTAACTGAAGATCAACATTTGGTTCAGTTTTGATTTAAATTTCATGTGCAACTCACACACTTTTGAACACAAACTTAAGGGTTCCAAAAGAATCACTGTTTCTGCGTCCCGTACGACACATTACTATTTTCAATCTTTAGTTTACAGGATTTGTATTCAGGTCAAATCAAGTCTTGGTTCTTTTACCATTCTGGTAGTACTTGAGAATGAAGCCATGGACAGTGTAATTGGATATTTTTTGTTTTTTATTGTCGAAAACCTGTCAAATGTTCTCTAAATGTCCGTACGACACGTATGGAATCGCCCAAAAGATAAAGTTATACGCTCTACGTCCACAAACGGTTTTGAGAACCAGTTTGGTGTGAGAAAGCCTCAATGAATGACATTTGCCCCGGCGTATAAAATTCATATTGATCGAATGACTATCCAACACTGATTTTTTTTTTTTTTTTTTTTAATTGTATGTTTTATTAGTTCAGAAACACAATCATAACATTATAAAGATCATTATTAATTAATGGAAAACAATTCAACACTGGAGTTAACATGTAGGCACACCTACCCTAAAAATCTAAACCAACCCTGACCCTTACATGAAATCCTATTGCCAACCTAAACTTAACCCCAAATCTTAAAGTTCCCGACCGGACCGAGAAATGAAAACCCAAATTACATATAAAACGAAAGCTAATAATTTTTCATAATCAACAATTCCCAATCTAAGCATTATTATTGTCAATCTAGAAGTATTTCTTTTAAACAAGTGATCCCAAACCTCAACCAGGCCACTCTCCCAAATACTCAAAAGTACCCACTATTTTAATGTCGCGGCTGATGACGTAAAAGATTGTTAACGGAATGCTACACTGCAATGCTGAATCGACTTTGCCTTCATTGTAAATAACAATAGAAATTCTAGCATACATGCGGGTTATTGTTCTGAATAGCAATACAAATTGTTTTCTGAAAGGCGAAACCAATCATGCCTGGCGCTAGCATTCCTTAAAGGAGGAGTCCGGGCTGAAATTAAAAAAGTTTTTGTAAAGTAAGTAAATTAACAAACACAATACCGAAAATTTCATCAAAATCGATGAAAAACAACCAAGTGTATGCATGTTTTTTAGGTATTGACATGTTTTTTCGTAAAACCAGTTTTGGCATTGGTCTCATTGTCTCATTGAATATTTGAATTCAAATGAGCCAAAAGATGATGTCACAGGTCCCCCTACTTTTGTGTATTTTATTATATTGAAATCCTAATTTTTCTATTTTTTCAATATGATTAGTTAATTACAGAAATCTATCCCTCATAATGAAATAGGTAAAAGGCACTTAGTGACCTTGAACATTCCACGAAGGATTAATCCCTGTTTTTATGTCGCTTGGGCGCAGAAAATCTTGATAAGTTGGTTATTTAACAAATAAAGATACAAGAAAGTAGGGGGACTGAGACATCATACAAGTTTGGCAATTTGAAGATGGCAAAACTGTTTCCTAAAAAAATTCAAACTAAGAAAATTCTAACTATTGCTATTTCTGATCCGATTTTGAGAATTTTCAGTGTTGTGCTTTTTAGATTTTACTTTATTTTTTCTACATAATGCAAAATCCAGGTCCCGGAGGATCCTTTAACATTCTTTGACGTCTTCAACGCGCATTAAATGGGATATACTTTCGGGGGAGATTGGGAGGGATGGCCTGGTTGAGGTTCGATCACCTTTTTATGAATACTGTTATGAAATTTGAATTTATTTTTGGGGTATTTATGTTATACGCCTACTTAGCTTTCAATCGATGTAAGGTTGTATTTACTCCGTCCACGGTCTTTAACAAAAATATTATTGTCGAGCAAATGTCGTGCCATATTGCCTCAACTTGCTATCACCCTGATCACAGCTAAACGTTGCATTGCTTTTATAAGTTTAGGTCAGTTTGGAGTCGTTGAAGCGTTGAGGTTAATCAATGCACATATTGCCGAATACCTGTTCATAACGCTAAAGCAGCGCCGATGAATTATTATTACTGACATTATACGCACCTCGATTATTTACAATAAGCAGGACAGATGCATTTCTTTACGATTGCAAAGCGTGACGCGCAGAAATCCTTGTAAAATGAATGTAAATAGTTTGAACAGCCTCGCAATTGTACATGTTAGTTAATAAAGAGACAGTGTGTTATTAGCCTTCCACGTAGTGTGTTTAAACATGCCCCCCCCCCCCCCACCCAAAAACAGCCCCTCCCTACAACCAACAAGTATGACCAACATGGGCTGGCACTCCTTTCGTCTTTATTCGCCTATGTTATCCCTTCCCCTGTGGCATAAAAAAGCGCCCAGTCCTTAAAAGGAAGCATTTTGACTATACAGAGGCTATTTGTGACATGGGAGGGGGGGCGACGCAAATCGTAAAAAATCCAGAGCCAAGCCGCATTTTCATTGGAAGGATCTTGGTAAGGTTAGTGTAAGGCATTCTAACCCGAACCTAACCCCTAAACCTAAGTGAAAATAGGGTGTTCATTTGTGCTCCCTGCATTATGCGCTTACCAGAATGTATAAATGCGTATTTCAATGTATTACCAATGAAATACCAATTGGGAGTTTTGTAAGGGTGGTTGTGCTAGGTAACAATTAGTTTTAGTTTAGGGTTGCGTTAAGTTTAGAAGTTCCTAACACTAACCGCTAAGTAGACCCTAGAAAAAGGTATCCACCAGTCGTATAGATCCATGAAATTTTCTCTACAAGCGCATCGGTGTAAATCCCATACAGTTCCCATAGATTTCCATAAATTACACTATATTTATTGTTTCGCATTTTTACAACCGTTAAATAGTAACCAAGTTCACTATCTGAAATTGGGTCTTTCAGAAAATCCAATAAAAAATGTGTTTCTTTTAAGGTCCATTGGTATCACTGGTTCTAGAAAGAGGTAATCATCGTTTGTTACCTTAGCAGGACGATGATGAGTGCAGTTTGCTTGGTGTCCTCGCTTTCTCTCCGAATATAACCGTTCTTGGCCGTGTTATTAGCATGACAGTATGTAATATTGCTCAATGTATATTGTTCAGTCATTATCCATTCCTAGGAATGACCATCATCTAGGCCAAAAGAGGACATAACATTTTAAATTGCTGACAGAGAAAAATAACTGTCAGTGAATAAGGTGCTAAATATAAATGGTAAAAAAAAAAAAAAAAAAAAAAAAAACTCTTCGACAATACTATACAGGGTGTTCCGAAAAAGGAACCCAACTTTGATCAACAATAACTTCAAGGATATTTCAGTGGTGATTAACAAATTAATATCACTGGGAAAGTACACTCATTACCATTTCTAATGATACCCCTCTCAGCTCACCAATATCATCCATCACTGAAACCCCGTTGTTTGAAAATTAGTCCGCAAAATTGTGATAGTTCTCTTTCATGTCCTGGATGAGTTTGCGGTCAAAAGATTCCTAACAAATCTAAGTAAAGATTCAGGACTTAAAAAATGAGTTGAAAATGGGTGGAAATTTACTTATTAGTCCTTAATCTTACCACCAGTTAATTTCAACATGTTACTGTCACGACAACCCAGAGAACCTTCAGTTCCCCAGGATAATGTAAGAAAGCAGACAGTGGCATCAATCACAATTTTGCCAAGATAATAAACAAATAAAAAAAAGAGGGTTCGTGATGCGGACATGGTGAGCTGAAAGAGATATCAATACACATGATAATGAGTGCATTTCCAGTATATAAACGTTCATAATCACTACTTGTCAGTTTTTAAAAATGATGATGATAAGTGGGTTCCCTTTTGGAAACATGCAGCAACCCATCTCAATTGAGCGTGAAAGTGAACACTACAATTTTGCAAGACATTTTCAAAACATGAGGTTCAGTGAATGCGTGACATTGGTGGAGCTGAGCGGTATCTTAAAATAGTAATGAGTTGCACTTTCCATGATATAAATTTTATAATCACCATGGTAATATTTTTTAAAATTATCGATGATCAAACTGGGTTTCCTTTTCTGGGTCACCCTGTAATTAGATATCACGTATGTCAATTGTATTCCATGTAGGCTAACACCATAACAAATAAAGAGGTTATTGTGTTTTTTTTTTATCAAATCCAACATTAAACATCCAGTATCATTAACAAAATTAAGATAGGCGAATGGCTTGATGGCATTCAGCTTTGTCCACTTTACCAATACTATATTTCATTGGCGTCCAAAAATAACAGATATTAGAAACAAAAAAGTCAGCCAATAACACAAAACTCTAAAAACAAAGTTAGTAAATAATAATGTCGCAATAAAATATTCAAATAATTGAATATGTTCAGCTTAAACCAGTTCTTACATATTTATGTATATTATATGGATATTAATAATTTTGAAAATATTCGGTTATGAATTATAGTACATAATTGTTTAGAAAAAAATCCGATAATAACCTATTACATAGCTTTGCTCCCGAATAAATACTACAATATTATTCAAAACAATAGGATCAATTATTGTTGTTATAAAGAATATGATAGAGAGCACTAAACAAACCGAGATTAACAAAATGTATGTGTAAAAAACCAAAACAAATATTGCAAGTAAGTATATGTTTGTTAAGAAGGTTGCAGAAAGTTATTAAAATCCATGACAGAAGGTAAAGCACGGAAGTCACGTATTACCGGGATCCCTATTATATAAAAAAAAAACATTCTGCGACAACTCTTCAGTCCTAGGTTTAGGCCAGGAAAACATGGATATACGACAACATTGCCAGAGACCTTTAACTGTAAGTTCTTGTCCGCACAAATTTAAAATATTCCTTTTAGTGTGGAGAAGCTAATATGCAAAATGTATTGTCCATATGTGATTTGAGGCTTCTCTCCAAGTTTTCCCATCCTAATCTGGTGTTAAAATTCAAATTGTTAGAAAAGTAGTTAAAGAGATTAACCTTAAACAAAATTATTCTGCTAGGCCTTTTATGAATTTTGATGTCGTGACTAGAAAAATAACAGGATACAAACTTTTTGACCAACAATGTTGTTTAAATACAAGCAAGTTAAACATCATTATCAGAGTCAAAAGCCTGTCAGAGCAATTAATACCGCTCAGTAAAAAAGCCCTTCCGGTGCTTGCGGACACTCAAGACGTCTAACAGATAGGTAATGTAGAATACCGGCCACTTAAGCTCATTTGCTTTAATTAGCACATGAAAAACAATAAAATCACTAAAGAAAAAATTTCATTGCTTAGCTTACATCATTTCAACTTTATTTTCCAAAAAAATTGAGGTAATCAAATATTTGTTGAGCAGTTATCATGCAAATAATGACCGTCATTCGTAAAATTTCCGGCACCCTACAGTGTAGGAAATACCGGACAGGTTCTAGGACAATTACCCCCTGGGACAATTACCCCGGAACAATTACCCCCCGGACAATTACCCCGAGGACCAATTACCCCCCGAAATTACCCCCGGACAATTACCCCCCGAGGTACAATCTACCCCCGAGGACAATTACCCCCCGGACAATTACCCCGGACAATACCCCCCTAGCGACAATTACCCCCCGGACAATACCCCTCCGGACCAATTACCCCCGGACCAATTACCCCCCTAGGACAATTAACCCCCCCTAGGACAATTACCCCCGGACAATACCCGAGGACATACCCCCCGAGGACAATGACCCCCCCCGACAATTACCTCCCGGACAATTACCCCCGAGGACAATTACCCCCCCCCCCCAGGACAATTACCCCGGAACAATTACCCCCGGAAGTTTACACTCGATCAAACTACCCCCCACGACAATACCCCCCCCCCCCCTCACAGCATTGATTGGAATTCAGCGGCGCCCATTGTGGGTTCTCGCCCGGTGTCGCAGGTTCTAATTATTTTCTACTTATTTTAATCAAAGGATATCTCTTCTCTTTCACCATTTCTCTTCTCCTTTGCCTCTCTCACTTTCTTCTTTTCCTTTCCTTTTTTGCTCCCCCCCTCTCACCATCTTGCGCCATGGAAAAAAAAAGGGGGGCTTGAGCCCCAAGCCCCCCCCCCCCTCTTTGGATACTCATATATGCATCAGAAAATATGTAAACGGCCTCCATATTACTTTAACTTTTCAAAATAGAAAACAACAATAATTGAACATTCATGAAGAAGGACACAATACACATAATAATACACATTGTTAATATCTCTGATCATCTCTGATCCAACTGATATGATTTTAATATTTTTTTTGTTTAATTCACGAAAAAAGGGATAAAACTTTGGATCTGAACCATGTTCTAACGGCGCAATAAACGGGAGATCATTAATTAATAACTCCATAAATTAAACAAAATTAAGTGAATATTAACTAAGAGCTTAATATCTTATGTAAAATAAGGTAATCGTAAAATAAATATCATACATAAGTTATCCGTTATCGCCCAGATAGAACCCCAATAGAAACATGTTCGGACACGTATTTTGCTGAATCTACCGTGGAATAGAGGCCAGTTTACAATTTTGATGCATATAATGTGTATCCAAAACAGGGCTTGGGGGCAAGGCGCCCCCTCCCCATTTTTTCATGGCGCAGAAGGCGCCCGCTAAACAAACAAAAAAGGGGAAGGAGGGTGGACGTTGGTGTGGTCGAATGGATAAGTCGGCGGACTGACGATCACAAGGTACGCGGTTTCGAATCCCGTCCAGTCCACTAAGTCCTTTGGCAAGATATAATCTGCAATTTGCCCAGACTTGACCCTAGTAAGTATAGGGTACTGGTAGGAAAAATTCCTCGAATGGGCTAAAGCGCCCTTTAAAGGCAGCTTATGGCTTTAGCCGCGCGTATAATATTAGCTGCGCCATGAATAGTACTAGTAGCGCGCAGTATAAAATGCTTTATTGATTTATTATTAAATATTATTAAAGAAAAAGAAAAAAGGAAAAAAAGGGCGGGAAAAAAAAAGAAAAGTTGTGGTGTGAGAGAGAGAGAGAGAAGGAGGAAGAGAGAGGCAGAGATAGAGAAAAAGGAGAAAGATAAATAAGAGAAAGGGAAAGAGAAGCCATTAAGATAAATCAAGTAAAAATAATTCGAAAAACTTGCGACACCAGGCGAGACTCACAATGGGCGCCGCTTGATTCCAACATCAATTGCCGGTGGAAGGGGGGTGGGGGGGGTTAACTGCCGGGGTAAATGTCCTCGGGGTAATGTCGGGGGTAGATTGTCCTCGGGGTAATTCGGGGGTATGTACGGGACGGTAATGTCCTGGTGATAATTGTTCCGGTAATTGTCCTCGGGGTAATTCCGGTGTAATTGTCCTCGGGTAATTTTCCTTGGGGTAATTGTTCGGGGTTAATTGTTCGGGGTGGTTAATTTGTCCTGGGATAATTGTTCCGGGGGATTGCCTTCGGGGTATTGTCCTGGGGTAGTTGTCCTGATACGAACATATAAAAGAAAGAAAAGAGAAATTCATTAAATTAAGATCGAGTAGAAAATTAATTTCGAAAACCTGCTGAGCGAGAACTCACAATGGGCGCCACTTATTCCAACATCAATGCCTGTGGGGGAATTCCCGGGGGTAATTGTCCCTCGAGGGATTTCCGCGGGTAATTGCCGGGGTAATTGTCCTAGGGGGTAATGTCCTTCAGGGGTAATTGTGGGCGAATTGTCCGGGGAATTGTCTGGGAATGTTTTCCGGGGGTAATTTCCGGGAGACTGGGTATATTGTCCGGGGTAATTTGTCGGTAATTGTCCGGGGTAATTGTCCGGGGGTAATTGTCCTCGGGGGAATTGTCCGGTAATTGTCCGGGTGTAATTGTCCCCGGGGCGGTAATTGTCGGGGGTAATTGTCTCCGGGTATGTGTCCTCGGGGGAATTGTCCGGGGGTAGTGTCCCGGCGCGTAATTGTCGGGAATTGTCCTGATACCGACCGGACAGTATGTTTTACCCTTTTTTTATAAAGATCTGTGGAAGCACTGATTTGGATGTAAACCATCAACTAAAATGGATTGGATTTTTTATAACAATTATTCATTTAGAAATATTAATGATTTACTTCAATTCAAAACACTCGAATAAACTTTATTATCTCATGTAGATCGATACATATCACAATAAAAATAAAAGAAATTAGACATTTCAAAATTGTCAAAAATTTAATAAATAAATAAATATAATACATATATAGGCAACTTACTATTTGTCTAATGGCTAGCAACTCAACCGCGAAGTAAAACAAACAACCGTCCATGGGTGTCCGGTATCCCTTACACCAAAAAATGACTGACTAGCACTTTTCAACACTCTCCACCCCAATTACACAGGCCTTTGTACGTGAAACACTCATACACTTTGGACCCACCCTCCACACATGTCCATAAGCATGAAATAGGGTCATGCCCCAATTTTTATTTATACATCACATTCTCTAAAAATGTCAATTTTACATCAGGCCATTTTTCAGGCTTGCAAATTTTCCCTACCTTGACAGATTGTGGTAGTTTTCTCGAGGATTTTCAACTGTGTTGTCGGAATACAGCATTCAACCTTCCCAACAGACCACCGACCAATAGAGCGGTTATTTCAACTCAGTTGATCTTATGTTGGCAAGCTGGGTGGACATGTGGTGACACCGATATCCCTACTGTCGGTATTCCCTACATCTACCCTACCCTTTTTTCCGTCGGGGAGACGTCTTTGATCCTTTTTTTTTCCCCCGTCGCCGAGATCTCTCCAATACATTTTCCCGTCGCGGAGACGTCTCCATTGCCCCTTTTCCGTCCAAATCCGTCTCATGGCAAGTGAGATACCACCATTAATCCATTGCTTTCAACAAATCATCCGTAACTTTCAATAGTGATGTGATATACCCTAGGAGCCAAGGGCCTTTAATCAGAATTTTTGCTGGGGAAGGTTTGAAGGTCCTATTTAGAGTAAAATTTTGCGCTGATTCCAAAAATACCACTCTTATCGACCGCAGGGGCGACACTTTGGCCATTTTGGCCAAGTTTTGACCAAAAATGACCATTTTGGTCACTTGTGGTCAAGAGAATTTTATTTTCAAAATTTTTGCCGATAAATGGAATTTTAAAGACCTATCTGATGTAAAAATGTGCGCTGATTCTAGAAAAACTAGTTTTATTGACTCTGTGTGTCATTAAAGGGGTCATTTTGGTCAATTTCGGCCAAAAAATGGAATTTTTATCATTTTTGGGCCAAAATCAGACCAAAATGACCATCAGAGTTATCCAAACGATAGTTTTCTCACCTCAAAACCATTTTAGAAAACTTCCTTGGGTCTCAAAAAATAATTCCATACCATTTTCCTTATAAATTTGGACAGCCATGGTCATTTGGACCAGTTTGACCGAAAGTGACCATTTTGCAGTTTTCCGGGATTTTGCTATACACCTATGTATTATAGTGTATTGTGTACACATGTACTGTATAAATTATCCTTTTGTTCAAACTCATTTCATGAAGGAGTCGAGTTGACTTGTGGTGGAGAAGTGGGAAATATTTATCCCTTGTAAAATATGATGCAGATTTCAGAAATACAGGTCTTATTTAACTTACCATTAGGTTCTGGTCACTTGTTGGTCACTTATTGGCCGAAGGTTGACCATTAGCATGATTAGCCCAAATGAAGTAAAATACTATTTACAATTTATACAGCGCCTAAAACTTAGTCAGACTGTGTCTCTAAGCATTTTACAGACAATATTATGACCCATTTCATCAGATTCCGATGTACCTGCACACAATGTGTGCACATTCTCCACTCCCTACTTAGCATTCTGAACATGCACTATTAGAAAAAAAAATGTGTGTGATATTAATGTTTGCATGCACAAATATGACAAGTCTGACAATCTGCCATATTTTTATATCGTGTTTTTATAATGTCTACTTTGACGGTTCTTACCATTTCGACCCGCACTGACCATTCCTATATCCAAATGGTCAGTGTGGGTCAAAATGGTAATAACCGTCAAAGTGGATACAAGTAATTTACTATTTAGTCTGCAATGCACTACTTGTATTGAGTTCAATGTTTGTTAATGCTCTTCCGCGTTAAAACTGATTATTTGTCCCACTCATTGAGTTCTGGTCATTTTGGCCACTCTCTGGTCAAAGGTTAAGCAATAATTTTATGTTTATTTTATTTTAAATAGATACAATTTCAATCACTCAACCTGTATTGTACAATTATATGCAAAAAATAACAATTGTATAATCGTCATGATGGTGTAAGCAAAAGACAGAAAGAGTAAATGCTAAGCTGATCATGCTGACCCAAGCTGACCAATATATGATTTCCATAGCAACGTGAAATCTATAGTGGTATAATATAAGTTTTATATAATTATCTATATAATTGTATATCTGAATGATCTGTTAACGATTTGGAATATAACCAAGGAATATAATAATTTAAAAAGATTGTCATGAAAATATAATCTATGACTCAACCATCATAGCAAGGCCGTTTTCATGTTGCTAGATGTGTCCTGAGAGAGTCCAGTATCCTTAACAAAGGTCCTCAATGCTTTCCTCTGAGGATAGCATTTCAACAAGGCTCGGATCAATCATGTCCTCCTGGCAACTTATCGTTCATTATTATATTGAACTCTTCTTCTAACATGGAGAGGCAAATGAAAATCACAGTCATTTGGTCAAGATCTTGAAGGATGTCCAGTCATCTCAATCTCCTGAAAGTATGGAAGAAAGTGTCCATAACTCCTTTATGGTACGTTGTTTTTGATCGTTTCTGCAAATATACACCAGGGTGGCGAACATGGCGTAGACCCAGTTGGGATGAAACGAGTGAACATGGTTGACTTTGTGTTTACTGTAGAGCTGTGAGAACCATGTTGATCTGTTCACATTCATGATAGC
>CALNVZ010003430.1:14206249-14217662 GCA_940671915.1 Paracentrotus lividus | reverse complement strand
ATGGCCTCCTGGCAGAAAAAAAAATCAAAGACAACCATGAAGAAGTTGTAGACACTTTTTTCCATCCTTTCAGGAGATGGAGATGACTCAAAGGACATCCTTCAAGTTCTTGACCAATTAACTGTAGCTCTCATTTTACCTCTTCACGTTACAATTAAGATGAGATCAAGTATGTTTGATGAGCGTATTAGTTGCCAGGAGGACATGTATTCTCTCCGCCTGGTTGAAATGCTTTCCAGAGAGGGAAGCATTGCTGGAGCCTTGGTTAAGGACACTGGACTCGCTCATGACACATGTCTAGCAACATGAAAACCGGCTTTGCTTTAATAGTCATGATAGTCGAGTCATAATTGAAAGTCGTTGAAATACCTTTTTCATGACATTCTTCTTCAGATGCGATATTCTAAATCGTCATCAGATCCTGGACATACATGTAGTTACTTCATTATGAAACATAATTTAAGTCACTATATAGATTTCATGTTGCTATGGAAATCATACAATAATTGGTCAGCTTTGGTAAACATGATCAGTTTGGAATTTACTCTTTTGCTTATAACATCATGGCGACAATACGACTGTTATTCTTTGAATACAATTGTACATAATAGGCTTAGTGATGGAAATCTTATTCTGTTTAGAATAAATTTCTTATTCTAATTAAAAAGTGACCAAGATGACCAGAACTTAATGAGTGGGACGAATAATCCGTTTTAACGCAGATCGCAACAAGCATTGAACTCATTACAAGTAATGCATTGTAGACTGAATAGTATATTACTTGTATCCACTTTGGCGGTTTTTACTATTTTGACCCACACTTGCCATTCGCATATAGGAATGGTCAGTGCGGGTCAAAGTGGACATTACAATTATTAAATCACA
The DNA here is from genome assembly GCA_940671915.1 of Paracentrotus lividus. NCBI lineage: Eukaryota > Metazoa > Echinodermata > Echinoidea > Camarodonta > Echinidae > Paracentrotus > Paracentrotus lividus. The sequence continues at coordinate 14,216,777 of CALNVZ010003430.1, read as the reverse complement.
TGAAATACGATATATTGTCAGAATTGTCATATTTGTGCATGAATTTTGTTGTAAAAACAATTATCGCACAGTTTTTTGTTAATAGGTCTAGTGCATGGCTGGAATGCATAGTAGGGAGTGGAGAATGTGCACACATTGTGTGCAGGTACATCAAAATTTGACGACCTGGGTCATAACATTGTCTGTAAAGTGCTTAGAGACACAGTCTAACTAAGTTTTAGGCGCTGTATAAATTGTAAATAGTATTTTACTTCATTTGGGCTAATCATGCTAATGGTCAACCTTCGGCCAATAAGTGACCAATAAGTGACCAGAACCTAATGGTAAGTTAAATAAGACCTGTATTTCTGAAATCTGCATCAAATTTTACAAGGGATAAATCTTTCCCACTTCTCCACCACAAGTCTACTCGACTCCTTCATGAAATGAGTTTGAACAAAAGGATAATTTATACAGTACATGTGTACACATGTAGTCTGTACACTATAATACATATAGGTGTATAGCAAAATCCCGGAAAACTGCAAAATGGTCTCTTTCGGTCAAACTGGTCCAAATGACCATGGCTGTCCAAATTTATAAGGAAAATGGTATGGAATTATTGTTTGAGACCCAAGGAAGTTTTCTAAAATGGTTTTGAGGTGAGAAAATTATCGTTTGGATAACTCTGATGGTCAGTTTGGTCTGATTTTGGCCCAAAAATGATAAAAATTCCATTTTTTGGCCGAAATTGACCAAAATGACCCTTTTAATGACACTCAGAGTCAATAAAACCAGTTTTTCTAGAATCAGCGCTCATTTTTACATCAGATAGGTCTTTAAAATTCCATTTATCGGCAAAAATTATGAAAATAAAATCCGCTTGACCACAAGTGACCAAAATGGTCATTTTTGGTCAAAAATTGGCCAAAATGGCCAAAGTGTCGCCCCTGCGGTCAATAAGAGTGGCATTTTTGGAATCAGTGCAAAATTTTACTCTAGATAGGACCTTCAAACCTTCCCCAGCAAAAATTCTGATTAAAGGCCCTTGGCTCCTAGGGTAATAGTTTAATGCGTTTCCCTAAGCCGGATTTTCAACTCATGCATGTCTAAAGTTTTGACAATTTTCAACTCATGTATTAAATGATTTTTAAAATTTGATGTTTTATTAAATATCTATGTAAACCCCTCCCAAAATGTTTCGCAAATGGACTTTGGGCCATGATAACTTTTCAGGTACGCTCTAGTATATATATGATATTCATACCATTGGAAAGATAATTTATTCTTTTTTTTATTGATATCATATTTGTAATGATTTTGTCATGCTTCAATGCACAGAATATCAAAATATGGAGAAAAGTAAAAAGTCAAATGTTGTAAAATGCACTTTTATTGATCACATTGAAGTTCCGCAACTTGACTTTAGGTCCTGATAACTTTGGGGATATTTTCTAATTTTTATTGAATTCTATACCATTGTCAAGTTAATTTATTCCTCTCTTGATTGATACCTTATTTGTCATGGTGATGTCATGCCTGGGTCCACAGAAACCCTGAATACCACCTGAATACATGGCAAAGGGAAAAATAATTTTAAGTTTAAATTTCTGTAACACTACTTTGAACCTTGGTAAATTTTAATGTGGGTTTTTAATCATCATCAATTTTCATAGCATTAAAAAGTTAATTTATTCTTCTTTTTATTGATGCCCTATTTGCAATAGTAACATCATGTTTTAATACACATAACTCATGAATATAATGCAAAGTAAAAAGTGAAAAATTGCAAAATGCATTGTTATTGTTGACAACAGACAGTAATGCTGACAATATAGGCATTCAATTTGCAAAATTTAACTTCTGACTTGTCCTAACATTCAGGTGTTCTGTGCATGCTAGAACAACACTCTCATTACAATTAGGGTGTCATTAAAAAGAGAAATAAATTTACTTGACAATGGTCTAAAATGCAATAAAATTAGAAAATACCCCAAAAAGTCGAGTGGCGGATAAATGCGTTTTGCAACATTTGACTTTTTACATTTCTCCATATTCTGATATTCTGTGCATTGAAGCATGACAAAAGCATTACCAAAAGGATATCAATCAAAAGGGGAATAAATTATCTTTCCAATGGTATGAATATCAGGAATAACTAAAGCGTACCTGAAAAGTTATCATGGCCCAAAGTCCATTTGCGAAACTTTTTGGGAGGGGTTTATATATATCACTTACCCCCAAAAAAAGTTTTATGTATACCTTTTCTGTTTTCATGATATTGTATTTTGAATTTTATCCGTGCCACGGGTAAAAAAACAAAACTGAAACACAAGCCTTTCAAGAAATTTTGAGAAGGAAGGTAGAATAGATATAGGTCTATAATTCCAAGGATCTTCCAATGGCGTATCTAGCTTTTGCACAGTGGGGGTGATCTTTAAACTTGAGCAGGTGGTAGTACTGAGTCCTCCCCCCCCCCGCACTTTGCCTCTTCCTCCTCTTCTTTCTTTCCCCCATTTTTCTTGGCAGCCCAAGGATGGTTACCCCCCCCCCCCCATAGATCCGCTACTGATCTTCTTTATTTACCTCATTTAAACCAAGGTATTATTTTGCCTGTTTTTAAATTGGTCTGGAAATTCACATTAAGCGTGTCAAGACAAAGACTTATTTTCTAAAAATGTTTTTAAAAAGAATATCCATGGCACTGCTGCTCAGACATTGATTCTAGAGTGACAGGTATCTTAGACGCTAAGACCTTTCCTACATTAACAAAATAAATATCAAATTGTTCACTTGTTCTGTCAATTTTTCTTTGTTTCATCTAAAGGAATTTGGCGTGTTATTAGACGGCATAAAAAATTTCAGTTATCGTCCAAGCGTTTCCTCTATTAGCTTCGATTCGTATAAAATACTTCTTTCTTCTTTTTATCTTAAAAATCACTTCGATTGTTTCGTAATTTTCTATAATTTTTCATTTTCCCTCGTATCATCTTGTGCCTAATATATACACAACAAAAAAAAAGTAAGTTCCCCCCCCCCCTAATCAAAATGATGTAACTTTTGAACGGGATTGTTTTTACTAAAATAATTGGGAGGGGGGTTTTCTACACTTATTGAGTACCTTCTGTGAAAAAATGACATCGATCCCCTGAGACATGCATGAGTGATCAACGTTTAAAACAAAAATGGACATTTTCAAAAGACACAAGGATCATTTTTTGGTCTGTGAAAATAACAATTTTCTAAAATTTTCTTTTTACCTTGTGTTGAATTGTTTGGGTGGTTTTATCCTCCAAAATTTGACCATCCAACACCAATCCCGATACATTGCACTATTTTTCATGGATGAGTGAGCACAATTATGTTTAGACCTCTAAAAATGGTAAAATCCAACAATTTTATTTAAAGAATTGCCATCAGATATAATCATCAGCATGATCGACACATTTTTAAAGAACATTAGCACTATTCGTCGTGTCATGGACGAGCGAGCACACTTTAAAGGTCAGTTTTGTGACTTTTGTCATGACAAATTTGCCTTAAATGTGTACTTATTCATGCATTACACTACGGTTTTATCTCATATTCGCACATTAAGTTAGTCGATGAGTGTATAAACATAATTACTGCCAATTGTTATTGCTCAACACCTTTTCTTAAAAAGTTCCAGGATGGTGATTCAGGGTTTGCTTTTGCCTCGAAATTGTACACAATGTCAATGGAGAGAAAATGAAAATGTCAACAAAATTAAAATTCGGCTTAATTTCATTGGTAATTTTTGTTAATTCTACTAAGAGATTTTTCACGAAACTTGGCACACAACTTCATGGTGGTACTAACTAACAGGAACAAACGCTAAATTGAGAATCTGATAAGGCACGGGGTAGGGCTAAAGCTCTGAAATGTCTTCTTATTTCCATATTTTTTTAAATATCTTGTGCTCACTGAAGCATAAAACACTGACATTTTCGTGAAACTCAAATCGAATGAACTATCCAAGAAGGTCTGTGACAATTATCCAAAGTAAGCAATTGAATTTTAGTGAAAATGGCTTTTCACGTATCACGTGTTCATTGAAGCGTGAATTTTTTATAAAATGCCATAGCATGATTTCAAAAAAATTATTTGTCATACATATAACAAACATTGTTGATAAAATGATTTTCAGCACACAAAAGGGAACAAATTTAACAAATTTAAAAATATTCTTTCTTTTTTTTTTATTAAATGTTCATTCAACCGGGAATTGATTGATAATGTTTAAAACACTCTTCCAGATGGCAAATTCCGTCATAATCAATAATTTTTCAAAGTAAAAATGTGTAAAAAATGCAGTTTTTCCAAATTTTACCTCACGCTCATCCAACCGTGAAATTTAATCCAAAAGTCATTTGATGTGTTCGAAATTAAGTACAACAAGCCTTCTGAATACATCTTTTGTTGAAAAGTTTGTATTTGTTCCTATATTATTGAATTAAAGTTATGAAACTAACCTCGTGACTTTTGAAAAGTTCCTTTTGACTGTGCTCATTGAAGCATGACTTAACGAATTTCAGTAATATTTACTAAAATGGAAGCTGATAAAATTACCCACAAGCACATGTAATAAAATTCGTAAAATTTCTCTTGGTTAAAAAGTTATACCAAATTCGATTAAGGGGGACTTACTTTTGTTTGTTGTGTTTGAACTACAGACATAACCAGCTGCTCCCACATACTGCATAATTGATATTTTCAGATTCACAAATATCATGCCAAATAAGGTTAATTGGGTAAATTTTCTAAATAATTATAGGCCTAAATCCAGAGAAATTCAACAATTTGTCGAGCTCTCTACATTTGTGATTCGATTTTCATATCATAATAACTCATAAAATGGTCACTCACACTGAAATATATCATGCCTTTACATTATCTGCATTATTCGAAATCATAATATTTATAAGCGTTTCTGACCTATTGGTGACTCGAGCGAAGTCTTTTGCTATCAAACTTTTATATCCCGACAAGTGAACTGTTTTCTTCTGTGTTATAGATTTGATTTGATTTTATGATTATGAATTTATTCTCAAATATGTTTTATTTAGTAAATAGAATATATATAATACATGAATTCTAAATCGATTTCCTCTGTTTACATTTTATTTTACAGGAGTGGGTTTAGCCTGTGTCTTTTTGCCCATGACTATACTGATCAACAGCTATTTCCCTGACAAATTTATATTAATGAACACTGTTACTCTCTATGGCCTCACCGCTGGGGCAACGTTTTTACCCCTCATTGTCGAACGATCGGAGGAGGCATACGGATATTTTGGAAGTTTCCTGGTGATAGGAGGCATCAGCTGTAACATTATCGTGTGTGCAGCAGCCATCCGCCAACCGATCTTGAAGAAACGTAGTCAAAGACATCACCAAGGCCAAAAGGATGGACCAGAAAGAACTGATGGGCAAATGGACAGACTGGTAAGCAACCAATCTCAAAGGAAACAAAACGGTCAACATGGTCAGATGATATCAAGGAATGACGACGGTCTACGTGAAACAGTCAAGGCAAATGTTTCGCACGGTGAAGATTGTCTATCTGGGGTTCTACCTGAAGTCGAAAACTGGCCACTCATCGATAACGACACAAACACAGACATGACAGAGGAAGGTGAAGTATCCGAGGCGAATTCACTTATCGGTAGAAAAATGAAACCGAATGAATCCCTACCCTGGTACAAGTCATTCTTCACGGCCCCTTTATTCCACAACAGATTGTTCTTATTCAACATTCCTACCTATTTCCTCAGTTGTTATCCTTTATACGCCTGGATGTTGTTCTTGGTGCCTCACGCAGAACAGCTAGGAATCAGCCAATCCCGTGCCGTTTTCCTCTCATCAATAGCTGGTATTGGTGGTATCATTGGACGGACCATATCAATCATTGTTATCAAAAAGAACGTTAGTATATTGTTAATGGATGCAATTGCTGGTTTTATAGGCACCATGACTCTTCTACTAGACTTTGTAGGGACAGTGTATCTCGTCCGCGCCGGACTAGCCTTCATCCAAGGCCTGTGTTTCTTCATTGCAGATGCTGTCGGCTTTGCCATTATGAAGTCAACTGTACCAGACGAACGTGACTTCAAACATGCCGCTGCATTGGTTTCATTCCTTATTGGACTAGGCTCGACTGCAGCTGGATACGGAACAGGTATTAATGATAATAGTGTCCGATTTCCTCTTACATTTGATTTACATGTGATATGTTTTCTATTTTGCTGCAGAATAAAACACATTAAAGGGAATTTGAATTAATGTTGTAAATTACCGCTGATGAAAGATATATTTTCCTCGTCTACCACCCCTTAACACCCCTCCCTCATGTAGTGGCGCCTTTGACACCATCCAGGAATTGGGGGTAGTATTGGGCCCCAAATTCCCCCCCCCCCCTGGCCTCTGGATCCGCCACTGCTCCAGGTCCAGGAAGCATACGTGTTGGTCAATTGCATATTCCCACCTTTTTTCCAGAAAAAGAACAACAGCAGCAATCTGGTCCAGAATTCCCATGCCTAGCCTGACTCCTCAATGGTATTCTGACAGTTTATCTTCTTCTTGACTTCTTCATCTTCTTTCTTGGATTCTTTTGTAAAGCTTTCCAGTATGGCTCATCAAAGAAATTCCCCTGTAGTTTTTACAAGCCAAAGGATCTTCCTTGTTCTTGAATATTGGTCAAATTGGAGTTTGGTTGCGTCCCTCTGGCACTGTCCCCGTTTTAACTGGCTAAGTACATGTAAATCACTATAATTACGTTAGCATTACCAAGAGAGCAATAACGAGAATGTGACAACCGGACTTTATTCCCCAATGATAAGGGAAAACCACTTTTGTTACACAATCTACTTTTATAGTCAGAGTAATTGTACATTTTAAATGAAATTCTAGTTAGCCAACCCATTATAAACCAAAAATTCCTCGAATAATATATCTTTATTTATCTTGACCATTCTTGTTTCTACACCGCAAGCAACAGTGATCAACCGCACCTGAACAACATGTACTAAAAGTACAGACTTTCTCTTTTTATGTAAACAACTAAAATGATTTAATCCCCCTCTCTTACTTGTATCTCCATGCAGGTTTTATGTTTGATGTAACTCAGTCGTATACGATGGTCTTCATGATAACTGGTGCCATTCACGCTGTTATCGTCATCAACGTGATCATTACCCTGTTGCTACTGAGAAACCGAACATCGGTGGTCAAAAATAACAATCAGTGACGTCATCGTATGTTTGATATTGATCAGGATCAATACACTGATGAGAACAATTACAAATTTAGAACAAATAATTAGAATCTCTATGAAATAGGCGTGCTATTGGTTTTGGTAATGTTCAATAATATTAATTCCCTGTATGAATCTACTATGGTGCATTTTAACTTTAAAAAAAAAGAGGTGTACGAAACCCAAAATTTGTACATAATGATTTTTTGTTAAAATCTGAATTTGGCCGTACAATGTTAGAAGGCGGTTTAAAAACTTCGCTGTTTAAAAAAATATTGGTTTAACATTCTTGTTTAATATGTAAAGATTGTTGTTTAAAACAGCAAACGCGAGGTTTTATAGCCTTAAACAGGACCTGTTTAGAGACATATTACACTGTATTAAACAAGTTTTGTTTAAACAGGCCGAGGCAAATGTCACGTGATAGTCATGAACTAATGGCATCACTCGTTACATGCAAGATAAATCGGCGCAACATTTCAATCATGGCGGAGGTCTTATGCCTCACACATTGAATGAGTGTATGTACAGATGTGTTGGCTCAGTGGATAGAGCGTCTGCTATTTAATCAAAGGTCACGAGTTCAATGCCCGGCGTTAACCAAAAGTTGGAGCGGTTTTTTTTTTTGAGAGATGCGTTAAACAATACTTTTGCTATTTTAAACAACCATTAAACAACAGGTTGTTTAAACTTTTACAAGGGTATTACATTTTAAACAACTACAGGTTGTTTAATTTTTAAACAACGCTGTGCGATTCACAGGTTAACACGCAGTTTTTAAAGATTTTAAACAACACGTTTATTTTTTTTCTAACAGTGTAAGACCAGATGTAGCACCCTTTATCATGTTCATTGGCTGTGATATAATATCACTAACTGTAGTTTATAATCTTCAGCATCTCTTGATCACTTCAGCATCGGATATTTAACTTAGATACTAAGTTACTTTCATTTAGTATTGACAAAATGAAGTGTAACAATCAAATACTAATATTATTTGTTTTATTGCATAATTATACCCCCTAAAAAAAGCAAACGAACAATTAAAACCCAAAATAATATCAATAACTCATTCTGCTTTTTCTACGCAATCATGCACACCCAGTAACACCCGAACTTCTCATTTCACGCTCAAACGTGCAGCCTATTGTATGCTGGAATTGCATTGATTTCCCCTCGAGATAGCGCACTGGTTTTGTATTGCTAACCAAACTCACTCACTAGGCTTTTAAGTGGGTCAGAAATGCCCATTATTTTGAAGTTGTCTTGTTTGAAGTATGAACATCAATTCATGAGTTTCGTGATATGTCTTTGTAGAGTCACGTAACTAGCATTTGTCGGTACACTTTATATTTTGATCTTTGCGTACATGACTGAATAACATGCAATCTTAAGAAGACTGCAAAACCGCAATTGTGCCAAGAGGATGGGTGAAGATTAAGACAAATTTTAAGAGAATATGTGAACACATGAACATACGCACACTTCACTCATTTTCACTCATTATTATGCACATGTAGGGTGTGAGTTGGTATGGTGTGCCTGTGCGTGAGGGTATTTAAAGGGAAAGTTCACCCTGGAATTTTATTGGTCTTAAAAAACGAAGAAAAATAATTAAAAAATATTAGTGATATTAGTGACCAAAAAATAGCGAAGTTATGAATATTCAAAGTTTTGATTCTGTGACGTCACATGCGAGCAGGTCTCCTATGTGTTATGTAGTATAAATTCCATAAAATTTCTTCTTTTTTTTCAGAAGAAATTAATTATGTCAGCTTTGCGGTCGATATACCATGAATGTCAAACATATATTCATATACATGACTATATCAAATTGACCCATTCCTTTATCAAGAACCATCATGACAAAAAGACAAATTTATAGAATTTACACACACAACCAATGGGAGAGCTGCTCGCACGTGACGTCACAGAATCAAAACTTTGAATATTCATAACTTCATCATATTTCGGTCGATTTTCCCCAAACCTTCACTCATATTTTCATTTTATTTTTCTGCATTTTTTAAGAGCAATAAAATTCCAGGGTGAACTTCCCCTTTAAGTGAGTGAGTATGGGGGAATGTATGTGTAGGTGTGTGTCTTTGTGCGTGCACAGTGTTATGCAATTCTCAAATTTGTTTATTTTCACCCACCCACTTGGTATAAGAGAGATTTCGCAGTTATTCTGTCATGCGAGCGAAGGTCCAAATATAAAGGATACCAATAAATGCTAGCAAGATGGCCCTACCAAGACATATCGTGAAACCCGAGATTAAAATAATGTTCATACTTCAAACAAGACGACTTGAAAGAGAAGGGAACTTTTTTTTTTTACTCACTCTGTACAGGAGTGATTTCGAAGTACATGTTGACCTAGGTTTATATTGTAAGATTTGGAGAAAATAAAGCGTTTTTTTTTTCTTCAATGAAGGGGTCAAATGACTCCTTACGTTTATAAAGATAGCATTCACCAATTAAGTGTGTATGCTAGCAAAAGTCAGTTGTTCATACCCCTACAGTTTTGTGAGTTTTTTCAGTTATGGTTTTAACTGAATGTGTTTCATGAAACGTTTTGTGATCATTATGCTACCAACAACTGAACAATTAGAAATTTTGAGAAATTTGGTATTCCATTGGTATTTTATTGACAGATTTACAAAAAACATAATGCTCATAATTATTCATATCCTGGGGTAACCAATACAATTTTGGATCTAATCATCTCGATTAGGCCCTATCATTCGTTTTCTTCAAATTACCACCTGAATTACTTGTTACAAATGTCCACAGCAATTATTAATGTCTCCCGTTGGTTTCATGAATAATCATGAACATAGTGTTTTTCGTAAATCTATAAATAAAATACCCCTGGAATATCAAATTTCTCAAAATTAATTTTTTTTTCCTCATTGTTCAGTTGTAAGTAGCATACTAATCACGAAAAAGTTTGACGAAACACATTTATTTCAAAGTAAATTTAAAAAAACTTGTGTGTGTGAGGGTGTGTGTAAGGGGGTGTGTGTGTGTGTGTGTGTGTGTGTGTGTGTGTGCGTGTGTGTTTGTGTGTGTATTTGATGCCATTGTCATACACAAAGGACTAAATTACCCCTCAAAAAATGCTACATAACTTCATGCCTTAAACACCGTGACTTTTGGAAGACCTTTCAGAATTTTATACCATTAGAAAAGTTTCTTCGTTCCTATGTTTTTGATGCCCTACTTGTGACGGAGAAATCATGCTTTCCTCACATATGCACGTATGTTCCTCACCTA
>CALNVZ010003430.1:14111309-14188041 GCA_940671915.1 Paracentrotus lividus | reverse complement strand
TGGGCTTGCAGGCCCCAATTAAACCCTCCACACAACTACATTAATGTTTTTGATTGTCAACAACACCCTTTCCTAAGGTTTGTCCCCAGATGAGGGGGTGTATTGGGTTTTGGCAGACGTGTATCAATCAAAAACATTGGATTCAACCTTTTTATACTTAGGTTACTGTTTGTCACTTAGTGCGAGGTCGCATTGCGACCGAGCAGGAAAATTTGGAGTTTTGGGAGTAAAAAAAAAAAAGGCATTTTAGAGTATTGAGAGCGTATTTTAACCACTAACACAATTATCTAGATTAATTTTTTTTATTTCTTTCTTGAAAACTGGGGGGGGGGGATGTTTGTACAGGGCATCCCCCCTCCCCAAAATCTGGGGGGATGTATCCCCCCATCCCCCCGGGATTTACGCCCGTGATAAGCATTGTATTTGTATTTTTCTCGGACACTTAGCACCTGATAACCAATGCTAAAATAACAAGTATAGGATAACCACCCTCACGAAATACACGAACAACCTTCTCCCATGAACACAAAAGTTATGGCAGAGTGTACTAAATCACCTCAGGCATCATGGCATCATCATAGTCTAAAATAAAAATCTTTTATTCAAGAAAATGTAAGGCTAAACTTAGAAGGTATACCCTTAGAAGGTAGAAAATACTTCTGTTTTGTGTATGATTACGATGATTCTTTGTGTAGGCTTACAGACACAAAAACCTGTATCATGACATCTTTACTAGATATACAAACCCAAAAAATTAACCATTCCTCTATCCCATGTGATTGTCATTGATTTGATTTGATTTGAATTTATTTTCATACTTCACATAATTTACTCATTTTGAATCGTTTTTCTTTGTTTACCTCTTATTACGCAGGTTTAGGTTTAGCCTTCGTCTTTATGCCGTTAACTTTGCTCCTCAACAGCTATTTTCCAGATAGATTTGTTCTTATGAACACTGTCACCCTCTATGGCCTCACCGCTGGGGCAACGTTTTTACCCTTCATCGTCGAACGATCGCAGGAGGCATACGGGTATTTCGGAAGTTTCCTGATCTTGGGAGGGATCAGCTGTAATGGCATCGTGTGTGCAGCAGCCGTCCGCCAACCGATCTTGAAGAAACGCATTCAAAGACATCATCAAGGTCAGGTGGACGAACTAGACTGTACTCAAATGGAAGAAAACGATCAAACAGCGGCGTTTGGGAAATCGAAGATTTCGAGGAGTGACGAAGGCCTAGGTAACCCAACAAAGGCAATGAAACCGAGTAAATCTGTACCCTGGTATAAGTCATGCTTCAAGGGCACCTCGTTCCACTACAGATTGTTCTTATTCAACATACCTACCTTTTTCCTCAGCAGTTACTGCATTTACGCCTGGATGTTGTTCTTGGTGCCTCACGCAGAACAGCTAGGCATCAGTCAATCTCATGCCGTCTTCCTGTCATCAATAGCTGGTATTGGTGGTATCATTGGACGGACAATATTTATCATTCTTATAAAAAAGAACGTCAATGTATTACTAACCAATGTAATTACTGGGATAATGTGCACCATAACTCTTTTATTAGACTTTGTAGGGACAGGGTATCTCGTTCGAGCTGGACTAGCCTTCATCCAAGGTCTGTGCTTTTTCATGGAAGATGCTGTCAGCTTTGCCATTGTAAAGACAACTGTACCAGACCAAAATGAGTTCAAACGAGCGAGTGCAGTGATGTTACTTCTGTATGGACTAGGTGCGACTACAGGTGGATACGCAACAGGTATTGACATGATTGATAACAAGACTTGTACTTCTGTTTTTCTTGAAGCCCGCGTCACAATGTCCCGAAGTTGAGCAAGGACGGACACACGATCATGGAAAATTTCAAATTTTGCTCTGATCAAGAAAGCATCTGACCATTATTGTACCCTTCTTGTGTTGTTCAAGTAACCTTCTGTAGATATCGTTCGCGTATTGGCTGTTGTTTGGCTGATGACTAAAAGTTCGGGGCTCTCTTCGCGCGAGCCCTAACATTTCACATCTCGTGTGTCCTCCTTTGCTAAACTTCGGGACGGTGTGACGCCACCTTTACGGGACCATGGATGAAACATTTCTCCAGTTTTACACAATGTTTTAAATCATTTTCTTTTTTAAACAAAATTACAATCTTCTCATTGTCATTAAATGTTTACTTATTTCGACAATATTTTAAGTATAGACCTATCGAGTGCACTTCAACAACTTTAAAAAAAAGAACAATATTATTCTTTTTTCAGTTTGGAACGATTTGTGTGTGACATATAGTAGGGTGTTGCGTGGAATAAGTATTTTTATTTTTTATTTTTTATTTGAAAAATAGAAAACAGACTCATTGAATGAGGAGCTTCATTTGATTGGAAGTTAAGATTATAAAATTGTACTTTTGAAAAATTACCTTTAAAGCTAGGCTCTAGCTTTCGAGTATCTTGTCACAGCTATAGGGTGCGGTTGCACTTGAGGTACGCCGATGAATATAGACCGTCTTTAGCTTCTCATGTAAAGAACTAAAACGATTTAACATTCCTCTCTTGTTTTTATCTCCATGCAGGATTTATGTTTGATGTAACTCAGTCGTATACGTTGGTCTTCACCATTATTGGAGGCATCCATGCTGTCGTCATCGTCAACATAATTATCACCCTGGTGCTATTGAAAAGTCAAACATCGGTGGTAAAAAATAACAGCCCGTGACTTCTTCGAATGTCAAAAAAGGAGTGACAGTTGCCCCAGTTTGTTTTGTATTCTAATTTATATCACTTTGATGCAGCGCCCCCTATATTCGCGGTTGATACATAAGGATGGTCAGAATCATCCAAGAGTTTTATTGGTTTAAAAAAATACAGAAAGATAAAAGAAAAATATTAGGGAAGGTTTGGAGAAAATCGACGAAATATAGCGGAGCAATGAACATTTAAAGTTTTGATTCTGTGACCACACGTGCGAGCTCCCCCATGCGTTGCGTATGTAAATTCTATAGGTTTGTCTTTTTTTTCAAATAGTTCTTGACAAAGGAATAATTCTGTTTCATAGAAGTATGTAAATTAACATTGATTTGATGATATATCAACCGTACCGGTGAAATAATTAATATTTTTTTTCTATAAAAAAATACGTGACATGACATGTAATTCACATGACATGACACGTAGGAGAGCAGCTCGCACGTGACGTCACAAAAAAAAAAAAATATCTTCGTTATTTTTTGGTCGATGTTCTTCAAAGCTTTAGTTACATTTTTTTTTTCGTGCATATTTAAAAAATAATCTGAATCCAGGGTGAACTTTCCCAATAATTATGAAGCATTATATTCACAGATTTAGCTAATATAATATGTGAATTATATAAATTTAAACAAGGAGGAAAACTGACCAGAAATATTATGATATGAAAATGAGCAAAGAAAAATTGAATTCCATGGCGATTCGAACTCGATTCCTCCAGATTGCTAAACAGATTCTCTACCGATTGAGCAATAACAAACCGGCGATGTTTGCCTTTATAGAAAACCCTTAAAGGGGAATGAAACCCTAGGGATTCATTAAAATGTACAAAAACAGGAAAATCAAAGAAGCTGATCAATGAAAATTTGAGAAAAAATGAGTGAATAATAAGAAAGTTATGAGCACTTGAATGTTGTGATCACTACTGCTATGGGGATCCTCAATTTGGCAACGGGCCCAAGATGTGTGATGTCATACATGAACAACTTCCCCATTACTTTTGTACATATTTCACTCAAATTGTCTGTTTTTATTAATTCCGTTTAAAGATCTGAGATTCTTTTCATGGGAGGACATGTAATACAAGTTCACAAAATATAATCATGTGTGAGGAGTCTGTACTGCCATTAGAATGAGGAAAAAGAAGAATTTTTGCTATTGTTTTGTATGTCATATGGGAGAGTTGTTCATGTGTGACATCACACATCTTGGGCCTGTTGCCAGTGTGAGGATCTCCATAGCATTAGTGATCTCAACATTCAAATGCACATAACTTTCTTATTATTTATTCAATTGTTCTCAAACTTTCTTTAATCTGTTTCTTTGATTTTTTTTTTTTTTTTTTTTTTCATACAATTCAACTGAATCCTAGCGTTTCATTCTCCTTTAACTTTCAATGCCCGAGCGGTCAGAAGCTACAGAACCCAAACCCGAAGGATAAAAATCAACTTGGAGGTAAATGCGCGGGTTCACGGGGAAATACTGCAGTTTTTTTATATAAATTTTTTCCCTGTAATTTCCTTTAAACATTAAAGGTTAATAATCACCTTTATGAAATGCGGAAAAATACAATTAGGCCTATTCACTACATAATATCGGCGTCAAGAAGCAGTGATGACACGATTACGAAAACAGTATAGGTGATTTTTTTTTTCACACATTTTACCATTTAAGACCCTTTTGCAACAAGACTTTATTTCTGTCATAGCTTTTTCTGAAATTGAAGAAAAACCTCCATAATGTTTTAAGCTTCGTTTCTTGAATGCCTATTTAACACGCACAAGTATCTGCAGAATTTCTGCCAAAAGTGAGGGGAGGAGGGTTAGATTTTTTTCGTTTATTTTCGTTTCAGTTTTGTTTTGTTATGCTGCGTTTCGTTTTCGTTAAAGTAGACACACGGAGAAAATACACAATATTTGCTAATAATGGCCAAATTACATGTTACTGAATAGATTTTCCTTCTATACCGATACATGCTGAAAACACACGAATCTCTCCAGAAAAGCTAAATTATTCTTTTTACGTCTTTTGCTTTTTAATCCCCCCCAACAATGGTTCCGAACCCCTCGCGGATAATGCCCCGGTGCGCAGGACGACTCACAGTTGTGACGTCGCACCTTGGACAGCTCGAAACAACAGCCACGCTGATCTGAGCTTGCTGTCCCAGACTCGCTGAGCTGTCATACGTATATACACGTAAACAGATTGCTCGCACTGTACTAGCTTGCATAGCTGCTGTGTCTCGATTAAATGGCTCTTTTATCACAACTGATTACACCATTGGACAAATCATACAGGGCTGTATATCCTTAAATATCGTGTTTTGAGATATTGTTAACGATTGTGATTATTTTTAGATTTGAACTTGCTGCTGCGATAATTTTGAAGAGTTTGCAATCATGATAAAAGCAAATTGCCTTGCTCATCTCTCACCGGGAGGGCCGGGAACGTCGGGCCCGTTGGTTGTTGGTGAATCGTTAATTTGCCCATTGACATTGGAGGATATAATCCTTAAAATTCCACGTAAATTTATAGCGACTCTTCATTCTTAAAGAAGACTTATTCTGTGGTTGAATCTATATTGATTTTAAATATTTTTTTTTTAAATATGAATCCCTCCAAATAAGGTTTAGAGAAAAAGATAACCATGCCACCGTCATGACATTTCCCAACTAACTACACGGATTAACACTACCCACCATTAATTTGACATGTTGGTTCATGTCACATTCGCTCCAAAATTCCTTTTTATCGGAAATTCAATGCTAAAAGACCAGAAACTCCTTAATAAAAAATCAATATAATTGAAGAGACATAATATTTAAAAATCAATAAGATGTAAGCATCGAATTGTTTGCAATATTACAGATCTACTAATTTATTGGCTTAATTCTGACACACGCAACGGGATGTGGTATTATATCAGTCCGGCAGGAGGAGAATATGATGAATATACAGTCCGTCATCTCGTAAGACTGCTGCCTTTTTATCACAATGCAAAATCTGTCAAATTCATTGCACACAAGGTCGAAGCTACAAAATAATGTTTTTTTTCTATTCTGAACAATATCTAAAACCATGAAAAAAAAAGGTCACATACTGTAACTAAGAACACTAAGGAGCTTTCCATCCAAAAAGTTTGACGAAATTATGCTTATAGCTAACGGAACTGATAAAATTTCTCGGGATCTGCACAGCACAATAATATTAAAGACTTACAAAACCAAAAAAATTTCAAGATTATGAATAACCTTACAAATAAGTATATAGGATTATTGTTACAATAATTTGTCATATATGACAACAAAACTAAAAAGTGTGATTTGAACAGTCCACAATGAAACAATGTCACTTTGTTTTATTATCTTTTTTTTTCCCCACTCACTCTCGTGCTGACAAATCGAATACACTATCTATTCTAATTATATGTTAATATAATGAAAAAATTACATATTTATAACGGATTAACTTAAATATATAGATAAATGGTAGAGGAACAGTCGGCAAGAAATCACCTTTGACCAGTTATCAGCAGGCCTGGAGAGAAGCATTAGATGGAGAACAGAGAGAAAGAAAGTTTTCAAGAATCAAATGTGCAATGTAATGCAGACATTATAGCACAGTGCAGCGATATAATACTGTGCATTATACCAGTCGAGACACGGATACGGTAATGTGCCCAAGGTGTGACGTCATAATCTCGAAACGCCCTTGCGGGCGCGACCGCTGAAGCCTTAAAATAAAAATGGCCCTTCTTTGAAAGGTGAAACTCACCGATCAAAACAATATTGACAAGGGGTTTAGATATCTGAATCAGTAAAGATTTTCCGTGCAGTCGTGGTAATGAATTTTGTGCTTTCAATTAAAGGGAAGTTCACCCTAGGTTTAAATTGGATTTTAAAAATGCAGAAAATAAAAGAAAAATATGAATGAAAAGGGTTTGAAAAAACGACCAAAAATAAACAAAAGTTATAATGTTAATTGTTCTGTGACGTCATATGCGAGCTGCTCTCCTATTTGTTATTAAATGTAAATTCCATAAATGTCATTATTCTCAGAAAGATATTATCTATTTTACCTGTGGTAGATATAAATCATCAAAAAATAGTTCAATAACATGTCTCCATCATTCAACCCATTCCTTTATCAAG
The DNA here is from genome assembly GCA_940671915.1 of Paracentrotus lividus. Lineage (NCBI taxonomy): Eukaryota > Metazoa > Echinodermata > Echinoidea > Camarodonta > Echinidae > Paracentrotus > Paracentrotus lividus. The sequence continues at coordinate 14,181,152 of CALNVZ010003430.1, read as the reverse complement.
AACCATGAAAGAAAAAAAAATGACAAATTATGGAATTTATCATACACAACATATGGGAGGCTGCTCGCCAACCGTGACGTCACATAATCAAAACTTTGAAGATATTCATAACTTCACTATTTTTGGGTCAATTTTCTTCAAACTTTGACTCATAATTTTTATTTTATTTTTCTGCATTTTTAGAACACATGATTTTCCAGGGTGAACTTCCCTTAAAAGCAGTTTTGACTCTCCAGTTTCACGTGTAAGACGAAATTCTGCCCCAGCAACGGAGAGAAAAATCTAAACTCGGACGCGACAGCTGGGGCGTCAAACCCACCCAAACCCACCCCCCCCCCCCTCCGGTTATGGGCCTGTATAGTGTTTTTCGCATCATCATAGACATAATACTAGGGTGGCATTATTTTCTATTCATTTATTCTATATTTTCCTTCAATGGAGACATGGTATTTTGGAATTTGTATTGTATGACTCATTGAAAAATTTGTCGAGTATTGATTGATAAAGATCAATTAAAGGTGATTTAAAGTAATTTCAAAGTACAAGAAATTGTGATTTTTTTTTTTTAAATTTTTTTATAGTTTATTTGACTTTGATAGCCTTATATTAAAAATTTGTTCAATACAATGACCTAGACTAGTCATAAAGGTAGAATGTGTTTTTCTGCCTGGAGCGACATTATGTTGCTCCGACTTTAATTTCTTGAATGTGTTTGACACCCCTTTCACTTTCTGGGTTCCTGGCTATATCTTCGACGTTCCCTCAACCATTTCCGGGGAAATTTCTTCCAAAAAGTTTGGTCAACCCCCAAGATGGCAACTTTTGTCATTTTGTTTCTTATTTTTGGAGCCCCTTTTTGTTCACACGACCCACCAAGGCCCCTCAGTTCTACCCCGCGAGGAAACATGGTTCGAGGAGTAGAGTTGTTATTGTTCTATAAGTAAAATCCAGTTTTATGGTTACAGGTTCGACTCTTTTGTCTATGGGAAAGGTCAAAATTTATCTTGATAGGAGTTCAACATTGATTTTATTCATTTTTGCACCATGAAAATGTCTGTCTTCCCAAAACTGTATTGTAAAATCTCAGCCAAACATAATTGAAAATAAAATAGTATTTATAAATACCATTTACAACCTTGTCATCAAGGTTAAACAGAAATTGGGGGAAATGATAATAATTAAGGGTTAAAGGGTTTTTTTTTTTTTTTTCTTTTGTTTTCAGCATAAAGGTGGAAATAAATATTCCAAATTTCACACTTTTCACTTCAACCCCTCCCCTAGACAAAAGACCTAAGCCTGTCCCCATAAATCTAGATTTAACTTTTTTTTAAATATAAACAATATACCTCAGACGCGTTTCCTCGGGTAGGATTGAGTGGGGGCCTTGATCGACCGGGTAAACAATAAGGGGCCACAAAATGAGAAAAAATGTCAAGATGGGCATCATGGGGGTTGACAAAACTTTTTTGAAACAAAAATCCCCGTGAAGGGTTGAGGGAATGTTCACTATATCCATGGTCCCGAAAAGTAAAAGCAGGGACAAATATATTCAAGAAAATAAAGCCGAAGTAAAATCATGTTGCTAGAGCGGCAAAACAATACTCCACCTTTATGACGGACCGTGTATTGATCGTAACAAACATTCGGTTAAATTAATGATAGGCTTACCAACTGCAGTGTGGCAGATCCAGGATTTGAAAATAAGGGAGAGACGCAGCCGAAAATGTTCCTATTTCGACCCCCCCCCCCAACACTCAGGCGGTCAACCATACACGTATGCTCGTTCCCGATTTCTCTGGAAAAGGAGTTTATTTTAGGGGCTCAGTTCCAGGAAAAATATCCCGAAAAGCATTGAAATATGGGTCTTTTAGCATTTTCCCCCGAACTGATTTTAATTTGGGGTAGTATTCAAAATCTGTTTGGAACGATACCAAAATAGGGTCCCAAATATGTTTCAGAAACCTGTGAGTATTTTTTTTTTTTTTAATTTATTTATTTATTATTATTATTTTTTTTTGTTTTTTTGGGGGGGGGGTATAATTTGGCTGGCTCTCCTCCAGCCTGTAATGAGGGGTAATTTTTGTTACCGATTTCCTCCAAAACGCCTAATCCGGAATGAAGCATAGCTTATGTGTATGGTTGACAGGCCTGAGTGTGTGTGTGTGTGTTTGGGGTGTTAACATAATATTGTACAAAAGTGTGGGTTTTTGTTCTTGTTGCTGTTTTTTTGTTTTGATTTTGTTTTTTTTTTCAATAGAGTGGCGCAACGCCATGTTGAGGCCCCCCCCCGCCCCCTCCCCCCCCCCTCGGATCCACCACTGCAGCAATGCATGCTGATGAAATAAGGCTCTCCGTAACAATTTGAAGTTACTGGGGTTATTGTAAGGTAAAGGGCCTAAAAAGTTGGGGAGAACAGATTAAGAAAGAAAGAAGGAGAATAAAATGCGAATGACAAACACATGTATGTATCATACAAAAACAAATTACAAAAAAAACACGCACAAAACACACCCCTACCCCCCCCCCAGAAAAAAAAGTGGGGGAGTGCTTTGTTTTGACTGCACAAACACCTGCAGTTCGTACCATCTGTCGCTTTGCAGTCAAAACGAAACGTCGACGTTATAAAATGCATTGTAGGTGGCGCTATTCCACTCACAATGAGGGCACCTCATGTAAAGTTCTCGAGTTATCATCCTTTTACAAATAACACACAGCGGCGTAAATCCGTGTCGAGGAGTAGGGGGGATGAGCGAAATAATTTGCCAATTTGTCGCGATCTCGTTTGGCATACACAAGCACTAGTGACACACAAGGAACCTTTTTACTACCCATAAAGCAGAGGCGGCGGGACGGATTTGAGAGAGAGGGGGTGCGAATAGAATTTGTCTTTGAATGTATGCTTTTAGCTTGTCGCCGCCTTGATTACTGTTCCTTTTAGTAATTGAAAAACTAATGCGAGCGCGAAGCGCGAGCCGAAAATGTTAAGCTAAAAGTTTGAGATATTTTGTGCATTATAGTTCCTATTACATATCTGCGAGCGCAAAGCGCGAGCCGAAAATTTTAAGCTGAAATTTGATATGTCTGTGTATTAAAGGTCCCATATAGCCTATCTGCGAGTGCGAAAAATCATAATGGCTGCCTTGATTACTGTTTATTTTAGTAATTGAAAAGTAATGCGAGCGCGAAGCGCGAGCCGAAAATTTTAAGGTAAAAGTTTTAGATATCTATGCATTGTAGTTCCTATTTAGTATCAGCGAGCGCAAACCGCGAGCCGAAAATCTTAAGCTGAAATTGAATATGTTTGTGCATTAAAGGTCCTGTATAGTATCCGCAAGCGCGAAAAAAACAAAAAACAAAACAAAACGACAAAACATATAGTAGAGGCGGCGAAATGAATTGGAAAGTGGGGGTCTCGATGGAAAAAAGGGCACTTTTTTCTGAAAAGAGGAAACTTTAGATCACAGGCATAGAACTAAAGAGAAATGTATTCGGAGAGCGAGGGTATACGAAGAAATTTTGTCTTTGAACGCAATCATGCTTTTAAGAATCATAATGGCTGCCTTGATTCCTTTTTATTTTAGTTATTGAAAAGTAATGCGAGCGCGATATTTTGAACCTGAAAACAGTGCATTTTATTGTGTTTTTTTTTTTGGGGGGGTGCAATGCTTATTAAAGATAATCCTACTTATCTAAATAAACAATTCGAGTGCGAGCCGAAAAATTTGGCTATATTAACCTGAAAACAGTGCATTTTAAGCGCTTTTTGTGCTACTCATATAGAAGATACTAATCTCATTGAACAATGCGAGCGCGAAGCGGAGCCGAAATTTTTTTATATATAAACGCGAAAGCATTGCATTTTGAGGCCTTTAATTTGCTACTTTTATAAAGAAGATATCTCGTTAATGCTCCTACACACAAAAAATGAGAACTTGCATATATGAGTGATCACACTCAAATATCCATGTATTTTTGACAATATAGTGACACACATCCATGAGTGCTTTCACTCATAAAGCTACTTGAAAACGCACCTAAATCGAGTTTTAAAATTTGAAATTAGTGACACATCCAAAAATGAGTTTAAATTAACTCATTTCATTGAGTCAACATAACTAATTGGTTTTGATAATTGCACAACTAATCTGTGAGTAAGCTTACACTACTCAGAGAGTTAGTAAAGCTCATCAACTGCGTGTATGAGTTGTGCAACCTTGGCTTACTGACTCTCAGTGATTTGTAAAGCGCGTTACTCAACCTAGGTGAGTCCTATTCCCTTTTTGTTGTTTGTTGCTGTTTTTTAATGATATTTGCAATGTTACGATGATTACACATCAGTGCCATCAATCTCTCCTCAAACCATACTACTGCATTACTCACTTCAGTGCATCAGATTCACACAAACCAACACGATTGCATCGATTAAGTCTATTGTTAGTGTTATCAAACGATCGTATATCACGCGAACAATTCCAAAATCATATATAAAAAACAGAGCAAACAAGACAGACCAAAGGGAGAAGACGACTTCACCCAAAGACAATCAAGAGCATGCAGGCTCTCCGCTCTCGGATCCGTTCTGCTCACCAGTAGTGTAACATCTATATGGTTCCGCTAAGACATGTACGCACTTAATGGGGTACTCACTGGTTGGCGAATCCCAGGCGATTACAGCAGTGTTATATACATATAGAGGATCTAACCAACGTTCTTTGTGCTGCTTTGTTAGAACAAGCACTTAAAGGGCGTTATTTTTGCCCTTCGTTGTTTCAGAGAATGGCATGTTTTCTTTAGCCGATGCTGTGTAAGCCAAGCTCAACAAGGGTGTTTTTCTCGTTGTATAAAGAATTGCATATAGTTCTTTTTGTGCTGCTTAGTTAGGCAAGCTCAATATGTATGCACACATGCAGTGTTTTCTTTTTACTTGGCCTTTGTTAGGCAAGCACAATAGGGGATTGTACTGAAATGATCACTGGCATGTTTCTCTTCTGTAGGCCTACTGCCTTGTTAGACAGTACAGGTGGGTTATATTGCCTATGGTATTAGGCGATGTTTTCTTTTGTAGATGCTTTTTGTGCAATCACAAAGCAGGGCGCGCGTGGAGCGTTTTTAGAAAGTAGGATGAGACGCAAGCCGAAGGGGGGGGGGCTGAACGAAGACGCTGTCGTAGTTACGTCATCTAGTGAATTACAGGCTATATAGATTTCTCAAGCAATTCTCATGTACTCATCGTTGTTAAGTTGTTTTCACCCCGGATCATCCACCAAGCGCGTACGCAAGTTGAAGAGCCACTCACTTGCACAATTATTTTTACGTACATTGAACATGTAAAGTTCTTAAGGGATACTCAAGAAAAAGATATATATACTTCAAATAATTTTTGTTCCTTGAGCTATCCCTTAGTAACTTTACATGTTCTGGAAGAGCGGGTCGTGTACTTTTAACAGAAACACAGCAAATTCTGAAGTAAATAATACGTGATATACGGAATAAAAGCCACTCACCTGGCCAAGAGTAGCAGAACGGGGTTTTACTCATGGAAACTAGCTTCTTGTTTTTTGTGTGTAGTGCTCCATAATTTTATGTCTGAAACAAAGTGACCGGACAGAAGGACCTACTTGTGTGGGAGACGGGGAAGAGGCAGGCGGAGAGGGGGGGGGGGGATAATGTAAGAGGTGGGGAGTAAAAGAAGGCGACGAAGGAAAATAATAATGGGGCCGGGGGTACGCAATGGGGAGATAGAGGCAAGCAAGATAGAGTGACGAAAAGAAAAATAATGAGGACCAATCTAGCTAGATCACTTCTCATTATGAAAGAATCTTACAACAAGGCAGAGATGGGTATTGGGAGAGAAGGTACGTGTGTGACGAAGAGAGAGAGAGCAAACCAGGATAGGAGGAAAGAGCATGAGAGGAGATGGAGGAAGAGAATGAGAGAGAGAGAGAGAGAGGAATATCATAACACTTGAGAAAGCAGAAGGCAGTAGTTTTTGAAAAAAAATTCCTCGGGGAGGGGGGGGGGGAATAATCTCAAATTTACACTGAATGTAGAACATTTCTCCTTTGCGAGATACCAGCGCATAGAGAAATAAACCCCTCATAACACAACAAATGTTTTTGTCTAGATCACTTTTGGGCGCTTTTCAACTATTCTTGATTTTCATACCATTGGAAAGTTTATTTATTCCTATTTTGGTGATGCCCTACTTGTGACGGTGATGTCATACTTAACGAAACAATAGAATAGGCTAATTGAAAATGATAACGTATGGAGGAAGAAAAAGAAAATCGCAGTCGCATGTAGAATTTGAAGATCTCCATGATCAAAATGATCTAACATATCTCCCGATATCACCCTCCTATCTTTTTTTCTCTTCTGTTCATCTCATATCGATCGCTTTTACCAAAATTTTCATTTTCCCAAGCACCTCGTTATAGGGCAAGTCCACGCTATTTGTTCCCAAGGTGGTGATTTTTCGACTTTTTAACCATTTTTGCGTGAATAATTGTCCCGTGTGTTACCTGTCCCGTGTGTTACCTGACATATTTTTTAAAACTTGACCTTGCCAGAAAACTCGTTAGAATATGTCCTTACAATGTTTATTACATGTTTAAGAGGATAAGACTGTGCAAGTTTAGATCTACGTTTTAAATTCAGAGTTATATGTGAACAAAGTCAAATTTTGAAAACACCATTTTTTTTCTGGTCCCGTTTGTTACCGACGAATAAATGATCATAAATTAATTATGAATTGAGTTATTTCAACTATTTTTTTTTTTTTTGTTGTTGAAGATTCTTAGTACCTTCAAGAATATACGTAAGGATTGAGATTTGATTTAAGATTTTTCAAACAAGCCCTATTTTTGGCTCTGAATGTCGCGTTTGTTACCGCGCAAAATAGCTTGGACTTGCCCTATAACAGGAGTGAACTGTATTACATAGCGGGTATAATGGTTAGTCGAAGCACCTTCCTGGTAGGGGAATGGACTGTATTGCTGTTCACTGCTCTGTAAACCTACCTCTCTTCCGACTCTCCTAATATTCTTTCTCAGGTAGTCATACGCTCTCTCTCTCTCTCTTTGTTGCCTACTACAGTCTACACCCATTTTAAAAAGGTGCTCGGGACGGGACCAAGCATAATTCATCTTATAACAAAGTCTCATTACAAAGATTCCCACCCTGTGGGTTAATTATAACATTAGAAATTTGAATACAAAATATAGTGCAAATAGTTGAAACAGCCGAAACATATGCCTTGGTTAGGGGAGAAAGAAATCTGTTGATTTGAATGCATGCAGCATTCTCAAGATTGAAGGACAGAGCAAAAGTTTCTTAATCGTGCTTTCTCTCATGAGAAGTCACATGGTTCTGCTATTTCAAATATTTTGGTTACGTTATTCCGTAGGGTTGGCATCTCTGTAGATATACGCAACACTAATGCAAAGAGGAAAATACACACATCCTTCATTCTGTTATTCTTTCACTCTCCCTCTCCTCATGACACTCTATTGCATTCTAATACAAATTGTTGCATTCCATAAAAGGCAGGTAAATAGTGCTTTAAACTGGACAAGCCCTACTCTTTGTCTAACCTAGCGACTAGGACATGCAATAGGCATTTTGGCCGGTAGTCACAAAATTGTCCGGGCTGGAGTTTGCATTATTTGTAAAATAAAGTAAAATCGAAAAAGCACAACACTGAAAAATTCATCAAAATCGGATAAGAAATAGCAAAGTTATGAATCTTTTTAGGTTTTGAAATTTTTGGGAAACAGTTCTTCAAATTGGCAAACTGATGATGTCTCAGTCCCCCTACTTTCTTTTTTTTTTTATTGTATGAAATACCAATTATCAAGATTTTCTGCCCCAAGGACATAAAAACAGGGATTAATCCTTGTGGAATGTTCAAGGTCACAAGTGCTTTTACTTATTTCAGTATGGGGGACAGATTTTCTGTATACGCAATATATGAAAAAATTAGATAAATAGGATTTCATATAATAAAGTACACAAGAAGTAGGGGGACTGTGACATCATCAGTTTGCTCATTTGAATATTCAAATATTCAAATGAGACAATGAGACAATTGCCAAGAACTGTTTTACCAAAAAAAGTCAATACCTAAAAAATGCATAACTTTGTTATTTTTCATCCGATTTTGATGAAATTTTCTGTGTTGTGCTTGATGAATTTTACTTAATTTTACAAAACTTTTTCATTTCAGCCCGGAGTTCTCCTTTAAGCCTAGCATCGTTGGTTTAAGTATGGGTAGCAAAACGTGACACAAACCGGAACAGTGGATGTACGATTTTTTGGTACTGAAACACTTAAAAGTGCCTGGGAATGATAAGTACAAAAGCTTTCCTTACCAAATAGAGTATGATTCCAGAACCCAGTAAACGTGTGAGGAACATATCAACGTTGTTAGATTATTTCACACTTTGCTAAACCACAGATTTAAACTAGGCTCAACTTTAGGACACCTTTGTGAATACAGGCCTATGGCTTTTGAAATGCATAGTAGATATATTAGTCTACTTCAATTATAAAGAGCTCAGAAGAACATTTCGTCTGTTGAGGAAGAGAAGGGCGTTAAACTGTTTTTTTTTTTGCGTTTGCGAGATAATCGCGTTTTAAGTTTGTAAGGGGGGGGGGGGTTTGAAACACGTTTTTAGTTCCTTTCCAGGAGCTCACAAGAAGTAAAAGTTTGGTTGATGAATGAATAATACATCTTTTACAACAAATCTTAACAAAAATTTGAAATAATGACAAATTCCAATTTTAGAACGAGAAAATTACTTAACGCCCTTCTCACTCTGAGAAAATAAAAAATGGCAAAAAATTACGTTAACGACCTTCTCTGCATTTGTGTCTGTATGTGCTCAGTACAGTCCACTCTCATTAACAAAAGGTGCTCTGGACCAACCTTATTACTAGCTTATGGTACAAAAGAGATCTAGTACAGGGTTCATACACTTTTTTTAAAGTTAAATTCCATGGCTTTCCATGACTTCAATACAGAATTCCATGACCTTTCGATAACTTTTCAAAGAATTTTGCACCGAGATGTCTGGGAACCAGAACTTGCCTAAGACACTCTCAGTTACATAAATTGAATATTGACGAATTTTGATATTCCATGACTTTCAAGGCCTGAAATACAAAATAGCAAAATTCCATAACTTTCAGGTTTTCTATGACCTGTATGAACCCTGTAGTAATATGGAAATTACATGAAATCCCTATTGAAATCTGGAGCTGAAGATTTGCCTTGTTACGATGTGAATTTATTGTATCCGTGTGCGTTTTATCAACATGAGTTTATTAGATTGAGTGGTAATAAGGTAATTTGATCTGGTCTTGAGCACCTACAACTGAGATGAATTGTACTTTGTTACTAGGCATAGGAACAGTCACTTTCTTATACAAGCTCCCATATGCAGAGATGCCAGCTTGAACAAGAACACTTCAGTATTCTAAACTTTAAAATATTTATATTCTAAATAGAAAATCAGTCACTTAAAACAAGTGTAACAAGGCCACATAAAATTTGAACTGTGCAAAACGATCAGTATTCTTCTCAGTTTTCAGTACTAACGGCATCTCTGCATATAGCTCATTCTTAAAACTATTTCCAGGCCTCCATATGCATGATAAAATGGTCTACTAATCAAGCACACAAACAAACTACATCTGAAACATTGTGTCCAGTATCTGTGATGTCGTTTATTCAAGCTATGAGTAGAAATATTAGCCTATGGAGCCTGAGATGACACTGGTAGTTTTTGCAGGCAACTATGGGTATCCTGGTTTTAGTTCTTGTATCCACATCGGTTACGGCGACCGCGAGCTGTCTCGAACTTGCGTCCAACAGAGCGGACGTATGGTCTGAAAGAGACAAACAAAACAAGAAAAAGTAATGCATATTGTAAAGTGAATACAGCAAACATAATTAACTGATAATTAATTATAACTAAGGCGACATGTATAATGCTTATTTCTATTTTTTTTTTCTTTTTTTAATCATACATCGAAATTAAATAAGTTAACTGGTTCTGTCCCTTGCTTTCCAATTTTTATAATATTTTGCAATATATACAATGAATTATAATGTTCTTCTTAGCCCCCAAAACAATAATTAATCATTGTTGATACGATTCTTCACAAAAAAATTCTTAACGAGTATTGTACCGATTCTTTTTTTTAAATATAATAACTCAACTTCAATTGTGCTATTTGATTAGCAATCATTCCCTTCATTGTCAATTTAGGAATACTATTGTCCATGAAGGCAAGGTGTTTGTTTTGGAAATAAAAATGGGGGTAATCTTGAATGAAACACAAATGGTTGACCTCTCTTAATTCTTGTGCCTACATGAACAATGACCTCACTGCCTAGGTCTGTGACTGAACATGGGCAATTAGGTCAATCATTCACATATAAATGGAGCAACACATGCTAAAAATATATGAAACTTACGCAGTGTGTGCACCGGGGGTTCCTGGGCCCTTTCCGAAATGTCTGTACACCTTGCGGTTGGTTCGGCATGCTAAAGTACAAAAGACAAACAATGAAAAAATTCACTTTATAACACAGAACATTTGAATGTCTGCAGAAGTTGGAAACTGCAAGAACTAGGAGGGAACTTCTCAACAATAGTCACGTTATAATCTGTTTGTCCTACAGTTGAAAGCTGCAAGAACTAGGAGGGAACTTCTCAACAATAGTCACGTTATAATCTGTTTGTCCTACAGTAGATCAAGACTAGATGAATCTTCGACCGCGCACGGTCGGAAGGCATGCCTCCGTATTGCCACATCGGGAAAAAAAAGGGCATGCGCATGTTGAGTATTTTACATCCATTTATACCATGACATCTTTGAGATATTGACCCCAAATCTATTAAAGTTGTATCATCAGAATTACTTCCAACTCAGGAAGGATGGCTACTGTATGTAATAAAAAGGATAAACATGTTTAAGTTGATCTGTCAAAAGTCCTTCAGAAATTGCACAAACGAGTCATTTACATAAATAACCAGTGACCTTTGATGTCCTGACCTCAAAAATCTTATCAGTTCATCTTTCCTCCCACATGACCCAAGTTTGAAGTTGATCCATTAAAACGGTTCAAGAGTTACAGCAAGAACGTGCCATTTTCATTTGTATACAATGACGTCTGTGGACCCTTGACCTTTGACTTCATGACCTCAATAAATAATAAATTCATGTCCCTACCATATGCACACATGACCCAAGTTTGATGTTCATCCATTCAAACTGTCTTAAGTTATCGCAAGAACAAGCCATTTTCACGTTACACAATGTCCTCTGTGGCCTTTGAACTTTGACCTCATGACTCTAAATTCTAATCAGATTATTGTCCGTTCCATATGCACATATGACCAAGTTTGAAATTGATCCGCTAAAACGGTTTTTAGTTTATTGCGAGAACAAGCCATTTTCATGTACACAATGACCTCTGTGACCTTTGACCTTTGACCCCAAATCTAATCAGTTCATTGCCCCTCCCATATGCACACATTACTCAAGTTTGAAGTTGACCCGTCACACAGTTCTTAAAGCCCAAGTATAGTTGTAGTAGAAACACTGATTTTTGAAAACCTGCTCAACTTGTCCTCATAGTGTTCTAAAGACATAACAATATGGGCAAAGGATATAATCATGTGCCATGCATGTCTTTCCATGATATGTAATAGTTTGCATGAGCACGGGGAGATGTTCATCAAAGTAAGGCCATACTTCCTTCATTCACCCCAGAACTCTGGGCATGCCAACCAGCAGCTGATTGGATGAGTATAGCGTGAGTGAATTCTGTGTGTACAGTCTGTGTATGGGAATAGCATATGCTTTGCACACAAACCGCTGTATGCTGGCATTGTGCCTGTGAGATCCTATCGATTTTGCGCACTGTCAATTGATATATTTAACAGTTTTGTTGCTAAATTCAGGTGTTAGAGTGGATTTTATAACAAATCCTTTTGTACACAGAGGTTAATGAGGTATTCATTCATATTATTCTGCTCTGGAAGCAAAACAAAATCTATTCTCCCAACACTATACATGACCTTTAAGTTATTGCCGATGAACGAACCATTTTCACTGTATACAATGACATCTGTTACCTTTGACCGTTTGACCTCATGACCCTAAAATCTAATCAGTTCATTGCCCCTCCCATAGGCAGACATTACCCAAGTTTGAAGTTGACCCGTCAAACGGTTTTTAAGTTATGGCGAGAACGAGCCATTTTCATGGCATACAATGACCTCTGTGGCCTTTGACCTAATGACCCCAAAGTCTAATCAGATTCATCTGTTCCCTACGAAAACTGGACGGAGGTACGGACGGACGGACGGACAACCCGAAAACATAATGCCTCCGGCACCACCTTCGGTGGCGGAGGCATAAAAAAGGATTTATCATTAGCCAAATCCAACAGTCGGTTCACCAAGCTCCCAGGCATCAGCTTTATTTTCTGGGTCACAACAAACATGTAAAGTAAGCAGATGCATGAGGAAATAAACATTGGCTTAAGGCTATGTCCTGTGTATAAATTAGTAATAATAATCAATCACAATGAAGACAGTGGTAACCAAGGTAGAAATAGAGTCTTGTATCAGAATATTACTATAGGACATCAATGTATTCAGACAAGAGGTGTCAGAGAAGTAACTCATCATATACAAGACATTTCCACTTCATAAATCGTATAGACAGAAGGTAAGTAGAACATTTTTTGTCCAATGTTAATTTACATCATACATACAATTTATCAACAACAAAAAAAAAATCGTAATTCATGTGATTACAAAAAACCCCTGATTTGACAGGTTTCCCAAAAAGAATTCCTGATTTTCCTTGATTTTCCCGGAAGGATTTTCAAAATTCCAGGACCTGAAGGATTTTCAAACCTCCAGGAAAACTATTTCGACTTAAACTATTTCGACTTATTTACACCCATTTAAACAATTTTTTAGATGTGTCGCAGCAATGAATACTGTGACTAGGAAAACAGACTGACTTCTTATCCGATTAACAAATACCCAATAGAAAAGGTGAAACTCATTTTCCAGGTTTTCCCTGATTTACAATTTTTACTGATTTCCAGATTATCCCCTATTTCCAGGTTTTCCCTGATTTCAAACAAAGATGGAACCCTGCTTTAAAACATCGGTCTGACGACGCAGCATCTACTGCAAGATTAAGATCTGAACTCTATAACACCTCAAACCTGCCCAAAACCACACGTCCAGTTTTATCCTGCAAAAGCTCCCAAAACTGCCCACGTCCATAGCCCTTATCTGCCCAAAACCGCCAGTCTGTTCTCCATCACGCAACAGCTATATTATTTTTGATTTTACAGTTTAAAATACATCATTGTGGCAGATAGCCTGTTCCACTCAGCCTCTGAGTGCTATGTCAGACTCACCTTGCATGAGGACGGTGTTCTGTCCCTTGGGAGCCTGGAGGGCAAGCTGATCAAAGGTGATGATCTCTCCACCGGCCTTGATGATCCTAGCCCTAGCACGGGCGGTCACTCTCAGGGCACAGATCTTCAGCTTAGGTAGCTTGTGGATGCGTACGTCATCGGTGATGGCTCCGACGATTACAGCGGTCTTGCCCTGCCTGCTCTCAGCCTTCATGTAGCGAACCTTTTAAAAGTAATATTTATAATAAAAACAAACTTATAGAGTGCACACACTATTCAAGCATGCTCATTGTAGATACTTTCATATTTATTTTTACCAAAATGATTTAGATTACTAGAAGGCTGTTCAAGACTTGAATCCGACATGGTTGAGAAAGTTGTTGGAATTAATCTGGTATCTAGATTTTTATTAAAAACAAACTAGTCGAGGGTCGAAACTTATGTATTTTTTTTCTTCATTGTTAATGTATTTCCAATTTATAATGATTCTGCCTCTTTCATTCACAAGACTGAAACCTCGAATAAGTTCCGTCAATATTGATAAATCACACCAAAAAAAAAGAAAAATACTTGGAATGTGCCAAAGTTTGTACTTACCACACGAGCCAGAGACATGGCACTTTTGTTGGTTCGGCTCATAAAGAGCCTCTTCAGAATGATGTTGTTGAACTTGGCATTTGTACGCCTGGCCAGGAACCTGTAGAGCTGCAAATCAAACAAATTAAAACAAAAATAATTAGAATTTTTGTGGAATGTTATAATCATCAATCTGGCTTTGACTCAACAACATCTTTGGTTTGCTTTTTTACCTTTTTCTGTTTATAGATCCGCTTTTATATTTGTCTTTACAAATCCATAGCATTTGTGCAAGGGACCAGGGTTAAATTATTTTTTTTTTTTTTTCCTTTTTTACACTTGTTAGTAATTTGACAGTTGTTGCGAGTTATTCAAAACAAAATCAGTGGCGGATCAAGGATTTCAGGATGGGGGGGGGGGGGGGAGGGTGCCACTGAAATTTTCCAATTTTAACATGTATAGATATGTGGTTTTCAAATTATTGGGGGGGGGACGCACCCCTGTGCCCCCACCTGGATCCGCCACTGAAAATAATTTAGACCCTTTAATAGGCTATAGGCCTAGGACTATTTATATTTGGTCTATATCCAAATGCTCTTTAATCTCGAATTAAAGACGAGTTCAAGTTTCTACTATTAGTCTACCACAGATCTATTTAGGTCTACAGGAGATGTATAAAGGTTATCAGATTTCTTATGAAAATAGCTCGATTGGGATTTTGGGACCTGAATTCTTCATACGAGTTGTTTCACTCTCATGGCCATGGAAATGTTGCACACACACAGTGACACACTCAATGATTTTTTTTGTTTTCTTTTTTTCACCGCTGCACTGACATGTTGGCACACAACTCAGTCAAGGGAACACTAACGTTAGACCTAACATTATTGGCGCTCGTGCAGCTTGGTATCCACTTCACTACACACCACCCTACCCCACCACCCTACCCTAAATTAGTGCGTGGGGGTCGCCGTCAACCCTATCCCTTCATAGACAATAATTCTCCAGCCGGCCTCCACTGCCACTGCACTGGCTCCAGCAGAGATTCTACCAATTTGAATTTATAAAAAATAATCTCACACTTGACTTGATCAAAAATATTGTGAAGGAACTAAATCTTGATGTTCTGTGAAGGTAATTATATCCCATACATTTGCAGTGCATCAAGGAGGGAGGGAGGACGGGGCGTGGGACGAGAGCTTCATCATCAGTGAACGTGATCGCGATTTGCACATGCAGCTGCAGCTGGTGCACCGCAGTGCCAGTGCAGTGCAGAGGCTGAGCATTGAAAATTCTGAACTGACAATGTCATTAATGCCTGAATTCATTGACATTAAACATATCATACAGGCACAGTTAACTACTACTATTTTGTTTAAACTACTGATCAAAATTAATTTATCGGGGAAGCTAAACATAATTCTACGGCGTTTCCCTTATGGTTTTCTTCTTTAAAAAATAACATGACGTGTAATTATTGCAGTCGGCCTACACAAAACAACACACCTTCACCAGCAGTCGGAGGTAGATATCCTCGCTCCTGGGTTCAGTTCTGTGGACTTTCCGTAGCTTTGAGTGGTCGATGTCAATACCCTTTAATAAAAATATGAAACAAAAATATGTTACAATTGTAATAATGTTTAATTTATGTATTACTAGTAACTGATTAATGTGATATTATACGATTTTATAGGCTCAATATTTTTTGTTTGTCCTACCATTTTGCCTGTTTCCGACCAAAGAGGCTTTTTAAAGCGCGCCCTCTGCCGTTTATAACATACATATACGAAAACAACACACACGTGTGATGTTGGTGAAATCTAGAGAAAAAATGATGGACACTTCTGAAATTGTGGAAAAAGTTTTGAGGAATGCTGCGGAAGAGGAGAAGAAATACAAGTCTATAGAAGTAAACAGAGATGTAGAAGTTGCAGTTGACTTGGGAAATTTGCTGACATGTGATCCAAATGCCTTAGATTTAAAGAAATATAGGTGAGGAGAATAAATCATTTTTTATTTATTATTTTAGCAACTCAAAAATGAGTAGATGGGACTGATAAAAGTTTTATGCACTGACTGTGATGAGTTTGACATTTCTCAGTCAAAAGCATACCAACTGCGTATTGACATAGTACAAATGGCCATATGAACTTTTATAATTCCATTGGAAAAAAAACAACATTTTAACCTGGTAGAAACTAATAGATCTAGGCCTAACGTTAGAGGTCTAGGGCGTACACCATTCAAAGGGAAAGAAAGGGGGGGGGGGAAAAATTGGTGCTAGTGCAGTAGTGGCTAGTGCAGTTTACTGTTAAGCAACCGGCCGGGAGGGATGCTGCTACGTGAAGGGATAGGGTTGACGGCGACCCCCACGCACTAGGGATAGGGCACTTACACTTATGCATGGTCAATTCATAATTGACCTTGCACTGGGAAGTACCATACTGCAGCAGTTTTCTTCCAATGGAAAGTCAATGCAGAAAAAGTAAAAATGGTGTCTTGAGAAGGTCAGCCCAGTCAAGGTGGCATTTCCAAAAAGGGTCTAAAAATTGTACTAAGCAACATAAAAAATATCTAATTGAAGAATTATATTGCAATGATACTATAGATTATCTTAATTTATTTTGAGGTAGGTTTAAAGCTGATTTCACTAATTATTATTGAGAAGTTTCCTCAGCAACCAAGAGGGCGACAGACAGCCATTTTTCAATACTGACTGATGTTGGTTTGCAGCTGTATGTGGGGATAGGGTAGGGTGGTGGGGTAGGGTGGTGTGAAGTGGATACCAAAGGCAAACTGCACTAGCGCAAAAAAAAAAATCATGAGCATTCCAAATCATTGTCAAGATTAAGTTAAACCTTCTTTTGATGTTTTGTGCAACATTGGCATTGCAAATTGTTTACTGTAATCTGAAGTACAACTTTAAATCACATTCATATCACACAAAGCTTGGACCCCTGGCCCTGGCCAGTCTGAAACGGAAAAAAATTGTCCCATATACAAAGGGTAGACTACAAAGGGTGGTCTAGGCTCACATACAGCTGCAAACCAACATCAGTCAGTACTGAAAAATGGCTGTCTGTCGCCCTCTTGGTTGCTGAGGAAACTTCTCAATAATAATTAGCGAAACCAGCTTTAAACCTACCTCAAAATCATTTAAGATAATCTATAGTCTCATTGCAATATAACTTTTTCATTAGATATTTTTAATTTTGCTTAGTAGAATTTTTAGACCCTTTTTTGGATATGCCACCTTGACTTGGCTGCCAGGCTGGGAGCTGCTCAAGACACTCTTCTGCATTGACTTTCCATTGGAAGAAAACTGCTGCAATAAGGTACTTCCCAGTGCAAGGTCAATTATGAATTGACCATGCATAAGTGTAAGATTATGAATTGACCATGCATAAGTGTAAGAGCTATAGGCCTATCTGTATACCAATTCTACACAATTTTTTTTTTAAACAAGTGTCTAGAACTTCCTCAAGATATTTTTTGTGTCTCTTTTCATTATTGTCAACAGAGTAAATAAAGAAGAGTACCTCACATCTATTACAAGGGATGCTACACAACTCTTATTCAACCAACTCTGGAAGGTGAGTTGCAATATTGTTAACCCGTTGTATACTGAAAACTTTTTTACAAAGCCGAATGAATCGTGCTTGTCAATCGTTCTTGCAAGAAATTCTTTTCATTTAAAGGTGAAACAAAGACAGCTTTAAAGAGATCAATGTCAGATAATTTAAATTATATAAGGTCTTTATATGTTTATGCAACTACGAGTGAAATAAACGGTGGACAAGAGGAATGTTCTTTGTTTCTTCACCCCGCATATATGCAACTATGAGTGAAATAAACGGTGGACAAGAGGAATGTTCTTTGTTTCTTCACCCCGCATATATGCGGGCTTAGTATACAGCAGGTTAAAACTATTTTGATTAAAACAAATTTTTTTTTTAGAGGTTTTGGAAAAGAGTTTGTGAACTTTCAAGTTCTTTTCATGTTATTTAGGAAGAACACTTACATGGGCTGGGAGTGGCGTCAGTTCATGTGTGTGATATATGGAATGAGCAGTTCTTTGTATTGTTCTTTGAACTGTTCGTTTTCTGTAACATTACGAAAAAATATTTTGAACAAGGATAATGTTGTTGTTTTTATTTCTTGTTATCATTATTTATTTTATTATTATTATTATTTTTTTATTTTTTTTTGACACTGACATATTTTCCTATTTCAATCCTTAGCTTCCTGTGCACAAAGTTGATGATACTATCACAGTAAAGGTGAGAGTTTGAATTGTTTGGATTGTTTGACTTTGACAAATATTTTGAAGTGACAGAAGGAATTTTAATGCATTTTATTATACAGGGGCAAAAGTGAGTTTATTTGGACCGTCTCTGCAACAAAAATAATATTGAAGATATGTACATTGTAGAATTTTATTTACATACATATTATAGTTTCTCTATGTATACTTGCAAGGTTTTATGATTATCTGGGAAGTCAATTTAAGTTTTTGCTGAAATATGAATTGATTCATGATAGACCTCTATTAAATCTACATGTATTTTGCAACTTTAGGCATTCCATTATTTTTCTATCCTTCTGGATTAATTTACTGCCTGTAAATGAATGGTTTTCCCCCTCTTTGTTAATAAGTTGGGTTACCATTTTATTTGACACCATATATCATAATGTCAAACTAGTCTGCAAGCACAGACTCCATTAGACATACAACATATTATACCATGTAGACTCACTAGGGCACTTTAACAAATTACACCTTGTTTAGGGCAGAGACTAGACTAAAAACCCAATGTCTTTCTCAAATAAGTACCCAGAGTACACAACTGAATCTAGTCTCATACTTCAGACTCTGCGAACTATGAACTACGTTTGTGCCTGCAATGTTTTTATACATGTTTTCCCTTAATTTTATTTTGATCTCACAGCTTCCAGAACCATCTACAATCCTGCCAAGAGAAAAGAGAGTGAGTTTATAAATAATCCATACTTTGTTTGAATTCATACTCCGTTTAGGAAGTGTCAGTATAAATCTGTTCAGGACATTTAACATACATAACAAGTATACTGCTTTGACTTTGAAGTTAACATATATAACAGGAGTACTTTGTTATTTCAGTTCCTATGCTCCACCCCACAAAAAAGTACAAACCAAAAAAGAAAAACAAAATCTACTGTACATTCACATCAAACAAACCAAAAAAAATTATGAAAGTTAATGGTGAATGCTGTCAAAGCTCTAGCCTAATGGAATTTTAACCTGTGTGTTTAGATGTATAAATTCTCAATTTGTTTAGAAGGATGTATGTTCACTTGGCGTTTACCTCTTTACATTTAGGTCGGCAGGTGTTATTTGGATATCGGTTAGAGTTCTGATGCACCAACTGAGATGCATTAATATTTGATATCAGTCAGGTGCAACATTAGTATAAAATCTACTGTATTCAATTCAATTTAAAAACCCGCAAATATATAGGCATGCTTTCCTATGCATGTATTGAATGGGTTCAATTGCGAACTTACGAACATGCAGCGCGAATTTAAGAACCTGTGAACATGTTTTGAGGCCGCTCAGCACGAAAAATAAATCGCGCGAAAATAACAGCGAATACAGTATTCTAAATTTGATTCTACCATGTTTATATTCACAGATCCCTAAAGACAAACCACCTACCAAATGGGAGCAGTATGCCAAGCTGAAAGGAATTCAGAATAGGAAAAAGACTGGCAAAGTCTGGAGTGAAGAAGAAGAGGTAACAGTGTTGTTTTTATTCCAGAAGCCTATTTACATAGGCTTGTAGGAGTTCATTAAAAACAGGCCCCTGAATATTTTTAGTTAATTTCAATATGAAATAATAAATAAACTAAAAATCTAGTGTAATTTAATCATCTGATTACAGGTTATTCGACAACCCCCCCCCAAACACCTCTACTGCTTTTCGTCAATACATTTTTATTTGTATTTTTCCCCTTTGTTTTGTTTTTGACATAGAAATGGATTCCTAGGTTTGGATACAAGAGTAAGAATGACCTCAAGAAAGATTGGCTCCTTGAGGTACCGGCCAATGCAGGTAAGTTGTTTGCAAGCTTCCAATATTTCTGGTATATTTTTACGGTTCCACCTTCAAATGCATTTCCTGGAGCTTGTATGTCTGTCTTCCTGGCTGCCAGTCAATTTAGTGAAGCAGAAACTGTGCAGCTTACTCTGATTTTGATCAGTTTCAATCAAGTTCAAAAAAGGAAGGAGATTCGATTTGAAAAGAAGCTGTTATCATGAACTAAGACGACCTGAAATGCAGTTATCAAGAGATAATTGGAGGGGGATAAAGGGGGGGAGTGGTTGAGGCAGCAGAAGTGAAACTGACATTGGTTGATCTATGACGGCACCGCAGGGTTTGTACGTACACACACTCACTCAAGTCTGGACAGAAAATCTTTCGTTGATGCTGGGATTTGATCTTTCAAGATCATGATTGTAGAGTTTCTAGTTTATGACAAGGCTGGAGCAAGAGTATGGCCATCTTTCTCTTACAATCTATGTAATCAAAACTCAAGGTCCCAGCATATAAGATGTATTTTCTTTTGTTAGTAAACAACTTTACAGACATGGCTTGTGAAGAACATTTCAGGATTACATATTTATATATTTCGGCTTTCTTGCATAATTTAACTAAAGCAATAACATGATTATTCGGAAGGATTCAATGCGTACAAAATTGATGTGACTGATGCTTTGCTTTTACAGTTGGAGCACTTCATAAGTTTTTGATTTTCCACCTTAGATCCCATGGAAGACCAATTTGCAAAGAAGAAGAATGCTAAGCAGGAGAGAGTAGCTAAGAATGAACTCCAAAGACTAAGAAACATTGCCAGAGCAAAGAAAGGAAAAGGTAAGACCATTCTTGAATGTAGATATGGGCTCAATAACACAAAGATTTGTAATTACCCCGGTAGTCACAAAATGGCAATGGAGACAAACTGATGCAAGTTGAAGCAAATGGGCTATTCTGCATTTCTGATAAATTTATCATTATTTGTTTACAGCTAATAAGATATAGATATAGATAAGATTAGATTAAGAAAAAGTCACTTTTATTTAAAACCTAAATTCTCATTTGCACAGATAATTCATGTGGTCAGGAGGTTAAACCATTTTTTATGCCTCCGCCACCGAAGGTGGTGCCGGAGGCATCATGTTTTCGGGTTGTCCGTCCGTCCGTACGTCCGTCCGTACGTCCGTCCGTCCGTACGTCTGTACGTCCGTACGTCCCGTTTGCTCGTTATCGCGATATCTCAAGAACCAGTTGAGATATGAGCTTCAAACTTGAGGGTAGTATGTATCATCATAGGAAGACGATCTGATTAGATTTTGGGGTATGTAGGTCAAAGGTCAAGGGTCACAGAGGTCAAATTGTGAAATTCCATTTAAATTAGTTCGTTATCGCGATAGCTCAAGAACCAGTTGAGATGTGAGCTTCAAACGTAGTGGTAGTATGCATCATCATTGGAAGACGATCTGTTTAGATTTTGGAGTATGTAGGTCAAAGGTCAAGGGTCACAGAGGTCAAATTGTGAAATTCCATGTATTGAGTTCATTTTCACGATATCTTGAGAACCAGTTGAGATATGAGCTTCAAACTTATAAGTTGTATGTATCACCATAGGAAGATGATCTGTTTAGATTTTGGAGTATGTAGGTCAAAGGTCAAGGGTCACAGAGGTCAATATGTGAAATTCCATGTACAGACTTGTGCCCTATCCCAATGTGCCATATATTTCTGATCTGGCAATGGCGGAGGCATATATTTCGACCGTGCGCGGTCGAGGATTCATCTTGTTTTTTTCTGTGAATGATCCTGCTTTAATCAGTTCAGTAATTTTTGCAAATCATGAAAGTTTCACTCCAAAATATAATCATTTATAAACAATTTGTACAAATTTCAAATTGCTGTTGATTTCTTCTTTCACTATTGTCTTGTTTAATTTTGTGAATTTAGTTCCAGGAGTAGGGCTGACACCGACAGAGAAACCAGACAAATCTCAAGTCAACAAGGCCATTCACCTCTCTAAGCATTCAACAGCTTCAATAGGAAAGTTTGAAAATAAACTGGTAAGTGGCAGTAGTGGATCGAGGCTTATGTCACACAATTAAAACAGGGTTCCCAGCCCATCAGGGAAATCAGGGAAAATTATTTTACTTTTTTCCAGTCAGGGAAAAGTCAAGGAATTTTGATTGGCCCAAAAATCGGAAATTTGGTGGTCAGTCAGACTAGTGTTATATACTGCAAATAGTTCACAGCGACAACAAGGAAAACGCACGAAACTGGAAATGGGTTTAAATAATTATCAGGGAATTTTTAGATTTCGTCAGGGAAAAATCAGGGAATTTTGTTCTCTTGAAATGCTGGGAACCCTGTAAAAGTATCGGCCCTTGTCCAACGTAATAGAGCCGCTATTGTCCCCAGAAAATTGGGCCTGCACAATCTATTGAAATTGAGAATCCTGGATCTGCACCTGAGTAGTGATACCTTTTCATGCTATACTGCCCGACTCTGAGAGTAGAAAGCAAGGGACAAAAAAAGTAAATGCACTAACGTCAGAGAAATATCAAAAATATTTTACTTGACGTAGATCTCTTAAAAATAGAGTAGGGTAGTTAATAATTGCTATAAGTGTTACTTTAAAAAACTGTTCACCTATTGGTGTCATTTAACCTTCTATCCTTAGTAAGAGGTTTAAAGGTAACCATCCAGATGTTGTATCAATTATTAATAACCACTTCTATCATCATATTTCAATTATTCTTAGTAGAATGCAAATATTTCTGCTAAAAGAAAAAGAAATTAAAAATAAAAACCCAAGTAACTGAAAACTAAAAACAGTACATGTAGTTTTCATGTGGTTAATTTTTTTTTATATAGCATGAATGCATTTTTTTAACATCTTACTATTGATTTTGAGGCATCAAAACTTATCTTGCTTTTAATTTAAAATTTGTTTAAAGTTACAAAAAACTTGTGTATTACAAGCAACATATTTATATTTATATTTCAAATTTTATCCTGTTTCTTCCAACAGCCCAAGGAACCGGAAATCAAGAATCTTGGTAAAAGAAGAAAGGTAATTAAATTATATAATTAAATACAAATAATGTGTGGTAACATTCCATTTGTACAAATTATCTAATGTATCTAAGTATACAATAGAAAGTTGCATAGATTGCAATGATCATTGTTCATTTACCCTCAGGTAGAACAATGAAGGACCATGGATTGGACTAATTTAACTTGTTACAGACATAAAATATAAATTAATAGAATCCTTCAACAATATTTTGTAAGAGAATTTGTAAAACTCTTTCTCTGTGCACTGTTCATTCGCTGTTGAAATTTGCAACTTCTTTGACAAATGATTAGCAGCAATGATTTTGTTTCTCTGGTGTCCATTTTAGTTTGATCCTCTGATGGGTTCTTTGAAGAAAGAACAGGATCTTCAGAAGAACATCTTGGATGGACTTTCAAGAAAGAAACCAGAGATGAAATGTGACAAAGGTAAGATAAAGTTTGATTTATTGTTCATTAGTCCTATATACCTCTATTCCACTGACCATTGGAGCCTCATCTGATCCCCAAAATGTTATTAGTCTCTTAGCACCTAAATCACCCAAAACCACCTGTCATCTTACACACTCAGGGCTGTGGAGCATTTTTGAAAGTGGAGGGGCTGAGCCGAAAGGGGGGGGGGGGGGGCTGAACAGGCTAAAAATTACAAATTTATGGTCATATTTGCGTTTTTGTACATATTTGCTGAAAAATGGGGAGCTGAAACCCCCCTACCAGCCCCCCAGCTTTCGTGCCCCTGTCAGTACAGCAACCCTCTATTTTCTGCCATAGTCATGATAGTATGCTGTATCCATAACATGTGGTCAAAGATGCCCATACTTGTTGTGTGCTGTCTGATTCTGCAGAGGGAAAAAAAATGTAATGCGTGTGTAGAGCAATATGAGAGCTTTCCATTGAAACATACAGACAAATTATATCCATTGGGGACCGACATTTTTTACATAGTCTCTAGGTGCCCTTTAGTAAAGGGATTATTTGGGCAACTTTTCATTCAACCGTCAGTAGAACAAATCACAGAGATGTTAGAAATGCTTTTGTATCAATATCTAAAATTAATTCTAAAATTGAACCAAAAGTCCAAAAGAACTTGTAATTTAGTAATTTGGAGAATATTGTGACATAACCACATTCAGGGCATTCTCCTTGTTATTAAATTGCAAATTGTACTAAATTTCTCTGGACTCATTTTTTTTTCTTTTTTTGGTGGGGGTTGTAGAGGAAATTTGGTTTGCTATTGTGTTTTTCTTTTGTCATCCTTCTTCAGGCTGTGAACAGGCAGATCAGAGAGGAGCAACAGAGTGCTGCAGCCGAGAAGAGAGAAGGAAAGAAGGGAGGAAAAGGAAAAGGAAAGGGCAAAGGATCAAGGAAAGCCGCTCCTAAGACCGCTGGAAGGAAAAGGACCAAGGGAGGCAGCAAGGGAAAGAAACGATGAGGCTTGTTCGGCTTCTTGTGGATAAAATCATGGACATTAACTCAAGGCCTGCTTTTATAGTACTGCTTGGAACTTTCTCATTGGAGTTGTTTACAACAATGATCTCAACAATTATTGGGTATTTGATACCTTTGAATCTATGACACTTCTTACAGTCCCACTTGTTTTTATTTTTTTCTTGCTTTTTATTGAAATTGGTGGAAACTTCATTAAGATGAAAAGCAACCCAGAGTGAAAGCTTAAGAACAATTCAAAGTATATATGGAAACAACATGAAAAATCTACGCTGGTAGGGATCTTACTATTACATTATAAGTACCGGTACGTGTACATAATAGTAAAAGCATTGCAAAGCATGATTTATCGGGTGGCTCTGAAATCCAGAGTAAGAAAATATCCATTCTGGCCCAAACAATTGGCCTATTTTACTACATTACTTTACATATTTCATTTCAAAACAGTTCTTATGTTTTGTTTTATTTTTCATTGCTTTTTTCCCCCTAAATCACGATGAAGTTTATCTTCATAAAGGCCAATGTCAAAAGGGGAAATTCAATTTTTTTTTCCAAATATAAACGCAAGTTTATGCATCTGTAAAATATCTGTTTTGTGAAAAACGTTTCGCAACAGATTCATGGGAAATGGTTTTTCTCTAAAGTGGTCATCACAATTTAGGTTATAAGATTTGAGGATAGTTTTTTGTGTTTTTTTATCATGAGGGTTAAAAATTGAAGAAAAAATTCTAAACTCAAGAAATTGTTTAGCAAAAAGTCGCAAAACAAAATTATGATTATTCGTCTTTTTTCCTTTTTTTTTTTCTTTGATTTTATGACATGCAATAATAATATATGTATTGCTTTTATATACTAAAAAACGTTATCAAAATGTCTCTTTCTTTCAAGATTGGAGTGGGAATATTACAGTCTGTAGGCTTACCTGTTATAATGAGGCAATCCCCCAGGTCTAAATTTCACATGTGTGAACCGCTATGTGCACCACATAACAGAGTTCCTGTATATAGTGTGTTTCAAATAAAAGGTAATCCTTTTTTGGAGGGGCCATGATACCTTATAAATCTAACGCATTATTGAATAAATTGCAAATTAAGGTGTCTGGTACAAAATCAAAATTTTCCAAGTTCTTGTCAAAGGATGAAAGACTGAGTGGATGCTTTCAAAGCAGTCACACATCATCGCACGCAATCCTATTCAATGATCTTGGACAGCAAGATCAGCATTCACTCAGTCTTCTTTCATTTTCTTAAACCTTGGAAAAATTGACTCTGTACCTACCAATCTTATTTGCAATTTATTCAATTATGCGTTAGATTTATGATTCAAGAAAGGTATCGTTGTAAAGGTGAAGAGTTCGTCCTTAATTATATGATAGAAATGAATATCAAAAACGGATGATCTGGGAATATGGCCCCTCCAAAAATGGTTTACCTTTTATTTGAAACACACTGTATAGCCAGAATCTCATCGTTAGTTTTTAGAGCACTGTCATTCAAAATATGAATATTCACACCAGGTCATTAGGAATGATCACCTCATTATAATCGGACTAGACTGTATTATATATTATGTGCATCATTTTAATTTTTTCTAATTAAAGTGATAATTGGAAGAATGAGGAAAGGAGCAAACAAAAAAGAGAGAGAGGGGAGGAGGGAGAGATAATGGTAATTCAAGGCAGAGAGTAGTGTTCAGAAAGAGATTGGTGCGAGAGAGAAAAAAAGATGATAAAAAAAGAAGATGCAGAAAGTGGGAGATGAGATATTATTAAAGTGAGAGTCATGTGGGGAAGAGAACGATTGGGGATGATGAGATAAAGGGTGCTCTAGAATGACGATAAAAAGGAACATGATAAAAATCAGAGAGGGAGTGTAATCTAGAATGACGATGAAAGAGGGAATAGCGAAAATTTAGAGAGCGAGAAATGACGAAATTGAGAGGGGGTTTGGTGAAGAAAAAGATTGGTAATAAGAGAGAGAAATAACGATTTAAAAAAAAGAGAGAGAACTTTCCAAATTAGTGAAAATTAGAGAGCGAGAGATGGTGAGTGTGATGAAAATAAAGATTAGTGATGATCATAGGCGTCGATCCGGGGAGGAGGGGGATAGTTGTGATTTTTTTTTTTTTTTTAATCCGAGGCCCAAAATAAAAGATTTTATGCACGTTTTCATAAATCTTGGGGCCCGGCCGCCCCTTTCCTTCCTTTCTGAAAAGGGGAATGGTGAAAATTAGAGTGTGATCATGATGAGAGGGAGAGTCGTGAAGAGAAAGATTGGGGACGATGAGAGAGGGGGGAATGCTCTAGAGTGACAATAAAAAGGGAAATGGTGAAAATCAGAGATCGAAAGTTGAGAAAATGAGATATAACATGAAAGTAAGAGGGAGAGTGGTGAAGAAAAAGATTTGGGATGATGAGAATGAGCGAGGGTGACGATAAAATGGGAAAGATCGAGTGTAAATCAAAGAGAAAGAGTTCATATGACAGTGAGAGATGATATAACAGTAATTAAATGGGAGAGTAGTGAAGAGAAAGATTAGTGATCATAGAGAAAGAGTAATTCTCTAGAGTAACGATGAAAATGGAAGTAGTTAAAAATAGAGATGAAAGTGATAGGGAAAATGGTGTAAAGAGCAACTGAATAGATGATTGATGAGTTTTTATGGTGATGATGATGATAGAGACTCGGAGGCAAATCGATCGAGTTCTCGAAAGTGACGATGAAAAGGGAAATTCTGCAGTGCACATCAAAGAGCGAGAGGATGACAAAGGTAAAAGGGAGATTAGTGATCATGAGATAAGGAAAAAGAAAAGAAAATGATAAAAAGAGATATTATTGAAATTATGATTACAATTAGGACATATATAGTTGTGACAGACAGCCCCTTGGTTGTGACAAGGAAGGTGGCTGTGAAACAGAGGGAAAGGAGGAGTCGGCTATGGGCGAAATCTGATTATCATAGAGGAAGAGGAGGAATAGAGGGGGAGAGGCCGGGAGAAAATAAATTACAAAAATAGAGGGGGGGGGGGGTTTAACTATTTAGCAAAACGGGAAAGTTCCTTTTATTTTTAAGACAACTACGGTATATCGATCGAGAGATCGAGATGGCGCTAGACCACATGAAGACATGATGATGAAATGTGTCGACGGCGACGATTGTTTGCAAATTATCTGGCGCTTTTGACAACAAAACTCAGGATCAGACCGTCGAAGTAACTTCAAACTAGGCCATCTTAACTTAGGTATGGAATCTAGATTAAAAAATTAGTCTGGGGTTGAAATATTATTGATGTAATTTATTTGCACACTTTTTTTCTTTCAGATCAGTCCCACACGTGAAAATATTTGTAAGTTTCACTCATTCAAAATTTCTGTTGACGCACTAATTAATTAGGCTAGACTCTATGTTATTTTACATGTATTTAAATCGAATTATTTGTTGAATATCTTTTTCGTTAAACATACTTTCTAATGCTATTATATGAAATGGTCAGCATTATCCTGGAATAAGTCTCCAGTCCACTGCATTCACTCCCGTTCATTTAGTCAGTGGCAGAGACGTCATCGTTCCACCGGCACCACATACAGCTGCAAACCAACATAAAGCTGTACTGAAAAATGGCTGTCTGTCGCCCTCTTGGTTGCTGAGGAAACTTCTCAATAATAATTAGAGAAACCAGTTTCAAACCTACCTTAAAATAAATTAAGATAATCTATAATATCATCATGATCACACATACAGCTGCAAACCAACATTAGTCAGTACTGTAAAATGGCTGTCTGTCGCCCTCTTGGTTGATGAGGAAACTTCTCAATAATAATAAGCGAAACCAGCTTTAAACCTACCTCAAAATAAATTAAGATAATCTAGAATCTATAGTCTCATTGCAATATAATTCTTCCATTAGATTTTTAAAATTTTGTTTAGTAGAATTTTTAGACCCTTTTTGGATATGCCACCTTGACTTGGCTGTAGGTGCTCAAGACACTTTTCTGCTTTGACTTTCCATTGGAAGAAAACTGCTGCAATAAGGTACTTCCCAGTGCAAGGTCAATTATGAATTGACCATGCATAAGTGTAAGTGTCATGATCATTGCAATATAATTCTTCAATCAGATATTTTTAATTTTGTTTAGTAGAATTTTAAAACCCTTTTTTGGATATGCCACCTTGAATTGGCTGGAAGGCTGGGAGCTGCTCAAGACACTTGTCTGCATTGACTTTCCATTGGAAGAAAACTGCTGCAGTAAGGTACTTCCCAGTGCAAGGTCAATTATGAATTGACCATGCATAAGTGTAAGCGTCGTTCCACGCACATACAGCTGCAAACCAACATAAGGCTGTACTGAAAAATCGCTGTCTGTCGCCCTCTTGGTTTAATGAAGAAACTTCTCAATAATAATTAGTGAAATCAGCTTTAAACCTACCTCAAAATGAATTAAGATACTGTATAAGCCAATATTTTAGCGTACAGATATTTTCGCGATTTTGGACTAATTTGGGAAATTCGCGAGAGCAAAATTTCGCGATTTTGGTGATGACTTCATTACTATAAATAGCCTTGTACTGAAGTGGAAATTTTCGCGATGACCGACTCGCGAAATTCGCGAAAATAAAGTCACCGCGAAAATAACCACTTATACAGTAATCAATAGTATCATTGCAACATAATTCTTCAATTAGATATTTTTTATCTTGTGTAGTACAATTTTTATACCCTTTTTGGAAATGCCACCTTGACTAGGCTGAGCTTCTCAAGACACCATTTTGATTTTTTCTGCATTGGATGAAAACTGCTGCAGTAAGGTACTTCCCAGTGCAAGGTCAATTATGAATTGACCATGCATAAGTGTAAGTGCGTTCCACGCTATTGTGCTTTGTACACAGTGGACTCGCATACAAAAAAAGAGAGGAGACAAATTCGAGGATATAGCCAAATAGTCTGCTAAAAGGATAACTAGTCTATAGTATGAGTGTGTAACTTGTTGACCTGCAGCAGCGCAGACTGCACTATTTAATGCGTGCACTCTCTCTCTCTCTCTCTTTTTTTTCTTTCTTTTTTTCCCCATCTTACTGGTGAAGAATTGCCAATTGCCAGTGTCAGTGACTTGGACTTGGTAGAACATTTTTTTTGGGGGTAAAATTGTTTATAACTCTTTGAGAACTAGACTCCTCTAGTTGACTCCAGATTTGTACAGACTTTTTCTAGGCAGTGATTATATTACTAACAAAGTAACATGTGCTTTTACTCATCCAAAAATGAATTCCTACGCAATATGCAACTACACTAAAGGAATTTCAAAAGTAAAAAAAAGAATTATATTGTTTTATGAAAAGAAAAAAAAATTCAAAATAGCAGATTGCTTTAAGTAATTTTCCAACTTTTTCTCAAAGTAAATAAACATTTGATAATACAATAGGCCTACCATTTTCAGATCGGTTTTTATCACCAAAATGCTGTGTGCGCAAAGAGGGGTGCAATTGCTATGTGCTATCGGATCAAAAACTACCGTCTTTGCTAAATCTTTACAACTTTATTTTCTGTAGGTATTTAGAGCATTTATTGTGGAAATTTGATAAATATTTTGATTCATTTTTATTTATTGTCATGAACCCTTTATGTGAATCTTTTGCTGGGACATTGACACAAACAATGTAGAGTCTTAAGCTCCATTTAAAATTAAAATCCACTGAATAATCAACAATATGCAATACTTCCTCCTTCAAACTGGTTAGGCTCATGAGATTTAGTCTTGGGGACAATAAGATCATAATCTCAACAAAAAATAATATAGTAATTCTTCAGCAATTCATTGTAAAGCAGTTTTATCCTTTGGGTAGTATATAAAGAGTTGACTTGAATCAATTTAACTTGTAATGTTGATAACAATGTAATTTCCCTCATATTCCCCTTATTCTTTCATTACAGGTAGATTTCAACCTAGGCCTTCATGCCAGCAAATCACTAGACAGTCACAGGAAGTGACACTCTTTCCAAGGTCAAATGTCCGAAAGGGTGTCGGGTCATGGCCCAGAGGATACTACGTCTGTGTCCTTCTTCAATAATCTGCTAGATGTAAGTCTTGGACTTTGAACCCTAGCCAAGGGATGTATCTAGTATCTGACACCCTAGTCCTGACCCTATACCTCACAGTCCTAACCCAAAGACTAACCATGATCCTCACCTTAAACTAAATACCCTTATCCAAATCTCAAGACAAATTCAGATTTGGGTCTTGTTTTGTCTTGTGGCGGCCATGGCTGTGGGGCTTCCAGTATGTGTAACTAAGGAAACTGTACATACACGCATACATACGCTCACCTAGCTCTTTGCGAATTGGCTGATAGCTCATTTGAAGCCCCCCAGCTATGGTCACCATAAGTTACATTGATCTGAAGTCCGATTGGTCTATAAAACTAACCCTAATCCTTTATTGATAGGGTGTCAGGTGGTCAGGTTAAGGAGAGACCCCAGCCAAGGTTCTGTTAGCTTAACATTGATGGTCAGATTACTAGATATGTGTGATGTCTGTTTATTTGCTCTGAGTCATACATTTGACACAGGACTTTGGAGTTGAACTTTGATTTTGTTGTGGTACTATTGTTCCAATTGTCAAACTATTTGAACTGCATTCAATTGAATCTACAATTTATTTCACTTAGCTGCTAAAACCGCAGGGTACAATAAGTACTCTGTAAATGTTGTAGAATATCAACAAGGTAGCTAATTGCTTGAGGTCCTATCCAAGGGACTCATTAAATGAGGATTATTAATTTTCTAAGAGGACCAGTGGATTAACATCTGAAACTAAGTCTAAGATCTCATGGTTTTATACAACACTACATCACACCTCAGTCAAGCTACACTAGTCATTTTGGGTCTTACAAGATAATGGAAAGTAGCCCTGTAGATTGGATTTGGCTAGATTTATATGTGCCAACTTCATTGGTTACCCACAATGTGGAAATGGTGCGTACAAACTGAGCATCCTTATTTATATTTGTAATTGTAATTGTTGACAAATATTTCAATATCCAAGTACTGTAAAAACCAGATACAGCATGAAACTTTCGAAAATTGTTTGTAATTGTATTAATAAAGTTATGTTTATAAAGGCCACGTGCAAGTATCAAGTTAATTGGGTTTTTTTTCTTCAAATTTCAGATAATTATGTACAATGTCTTTAACTTATTAAAGATCAGGCCTGAGTATATTCGGCTGGGGTATATGGAAAATGTGTATTATGTTAGGATACAATTTTCACTATTAAAAAATTATAATTTTTGTTTGACTTTTGCGTTGTTTTTATTTTCTGCTTCAGAGTCCATCAGTACGATCGTTCCTAGGTGGGATCATAAGCAGTACCAGTTCCTGCATCCTCCTGCAGCCATTAGACCTGGTCAAGACTAGGATCCAATCTGCCCGCTCTGTCACTCCTCCAGGTCTCAAAGTACCCCGCCCCAAGGGGTTAGTTGCCACCACGCTTGAGGTGGTTAGGAATGAGAGGATCTTTGGTCTTTGGCAGGGATTGACACCGGTAAAGATATTTTCACATTCTATGTGTATGTTAACCCATTGAAGTCTGAGCCTGAATATATTCTGGCTGAGGTCTATAAGAAATGTGTGTTACAGCCAAATCAGCTCGTGTCCAACAGGTTAACACTTGTTTCAGTTTTTGTTTAGAGTGTTTGGTCAACTAGGACCCTGTATTATTATAATTAGTTGCATATCATCTGCAATTTAACCCTTTACTCTAGGAAAGGGGATTAATGTCTAATAATAACCTTTTATTTACCCTGGGGAGCCACTTCAAGTTTCCCAGCGGGCCCTGCATAACTTTACAAGTTATATTACCATTCTCCATTCTAGAATTCCAAGTGCCTGTTTAGAAGGCAGAGGATCCCATTTTTGTAAACTGTTATGACTTGGCCAGGGTTCGAATCCCACAACCTTCTGTTCATGAGACTTTGTTATTGGGCTTGAAGCAGATCGCAAATTATTCAATACACAGTGATATCTCAATTGGAGAATATTGTTCATTGGAAAATTCATTATTTTATTCACGATCAAACAATAATGGTCAAAACCTGTGATCTACACATGATATTAAAGGGGTGGGCCTTTAGTTTGGTGTGTTGTTTACATGAATATTATGATTGTGTATTTGTTTTTTTTGTTTTTTTAAACAGTCACTGGTAAGAACTGTGCCTGGAGTGGGACTATATTTCTTATCATTACACACCATACAGACAAACCTTGGGTAAGTTAATTTTTGGTGTTAAAATTGTTCAGATAAATTTGGAGTAATTAGGTTAAAGAAAATGGAAAGGGTCAAATTCTGAGATTACAGGGTTGTAATGGTGACCATTCATAGGCGATAGAAGACACATTGGTATTAATATTGTCTTATTTAGGTTTGTTGAGTATATGTATAATGCTTTTGAATGCCTGTGTGTATGAGGGGGAGGGGGTGTTTGCCTGTCTGTGATCATTTCTTCTGATATCTCTCTACTTTTCTTTCTATCTCTTTGTCTCTGTCTTTTTCTCTCTTTTTTTTTTTCATTCCTCCTGTCATTATCTTTTAAATCATATCAATATAATCTTTCTCTTATTTGGAATTTTAAAACAAGATATCATGTACTGATTTCCTTCCATATCTTTTCATTTCAAGATGGACTGAATTGAATGCGTCACAAGGGTTGCTCGTGGGTGGTCTTGCCAGGTGCATTGTGGGTATCTGCTTGCTACCTGTGACTGTAGTCAAGACAAGATTTGAGGTATGTGACTGAAAATGCATTACATGTATGTACATGTAGGCACAGATGATATATAATTATCATTAATTATTTGTGTTTAAAAAATGGCAATGTACGAAATTAACAAGTCTAC
The DNA here is from genome assembly GCA_940671915.1 of Paracentrotus lividus. NCBI lineage: Eukaryota > Metazoa > Echinodermata > Echinoidea > Camarodonta > Echinidae > Paracentrotus > Paracentrotus lividus. Next base: position 14,147,644 of record CALNVZ010003430.1, on the reverse strand, counting down.
ACAGCATATACAGGGGTGATATTCCTGCGGATTTGCGATTTAAAAAAAAAAAAAAATTCAATTTTTTTTTTTCCCCCTCCAGGTATGCTACGGGCTCATCAAGAACCCTGTAGCCCTCTATCATCAGTGATTTTAAAATATTACTATTACATTTTAATTCGTCCATCTGTTTTCTTTTTGTCTGAACAGAGCAAGCAGTATGTCTACAGGAGCATTGCTGGTGCACTTAGGAATATACACAGGCACGAAGGATACAAAGGTTAGCAAACAACCACTATGATTGGTTCACAGTGATGTTTTATGCAAGAAGTCTGTGCAACAGGGATCCTGATTGGTTGTCAATTTGCAATTGATCTTAGCTTTTTATGTTGCAGGACTCCATTAATTGTTGACTACTGAGTTCTCTCTTGATCATACATGTCCACTTTGTACAGTAACCTCAAGTTTTTCTTAGACTAGGGGTTAGTTTCTTTTTTATTTACCACTGAATTTATACATGTACATCTGTGCCACATTTAATTTCATTAAAGTTTAGTTTTGAATATACATTGTAGAACTCTGTGATCTTATAAAAATAAATATCCCTGTAAAGAAAATAACCTTTCGCACTTGATTCACATGTAGCGAATCTGAAATAAGAAGTGGGCTATTTTACACATCTGCTATAATGTAGAATAAAATCCTTGTGCAAATAGATGCCTATTATTATGCCTCCGCCACCGAAGGTGGTGCCGGAGGCATTATGTTTTCGGGTTGTCCGTCCGTCCGTACGTCCGTCCCGTTTTTCGTTTCTCGGATAACTTAAGAACACGTTTGACGGATCACTTTCAAACTTGGATCATGTATGCATATGGTAGGGACAATGATCTGATTAGACTTTTGGGTCATTAGGTCAAAGGTCAAAGGTCACACGAGGTTCATTGTATGCATGAAAATGGCTCGTTTCTCGCCATAACTTAAAAAACCGTTTGATGGGTTCAACTTCAAACTTGGGTAATGTGTGCCATATGGGAGGGGCAATGAACTGATTAGATTTTAAGGGGGTCATGAGGTCAAAGGTCACAGATGTCATTTATACATGAAAATGGTTTGTTCTCGCAATAACTTAAGAACGGTTTGACGGGTAACTTCAAACTTGGATCAGTATGCATATGGTAGGGACAATGAACTGATTAGATTGGGGTCATGAGGTCAGAGGTCATTGTGTACATGAAAATGCTCGTTCTTGCGATAACTTAACAACCGTTTGAGGGATAAACTTGAACTTGGGTCATATGTGCATATATGAAGGTCAATAAACTTATTAGATTTTGGGTCATGAGGTCAAAGGTCACAGGTCATTGTGTACGTGAAATGGCTCTCGTTCTTGCGATAACTTAAGAACCGTTGAGGGATCAACTTCAAACTTGGATCATATTTACATATGGGAGGGACAATGAACTTATCAGATTTTGGGGTCATAGGTCAAAGGTCACAGAGGTCATTGTGTACATGAAAATGGCTTGTTCTCGCAAATAAACTTAAAAACCGTTTGACGGATCAATTTCAAACTTGGGTCATATGTGCATATGGTGGGACAATGAATTTATTATATTTTGAGGTCATGAAGTCAAAGGTCAAGGGTCACGACGTCATTGTATACATGAAAATGGCACGTTCTTGCTGTAACTTCTGAACCGTTTTATGGATCAACTTCAAACTTGGGTCATGTGGGAGGAAAGATGAACTGATTAGATTTTTGAGGTCAGGACATCAAAGGTCACTGGTTATTTATGTAAATGACTCGTTTGTTGCAATTTCTGAAGGACCTTTGACAGATCAACTTAAACATGTTATCCTTTTTTTTACATCAGTAGCCATCCTTCCTGAGTTGGAAATAATTCTGATGATACAACTTTAATAGATTTGGGTCAATATTTCAAAGATGTCATGGTATAAATGGATGTAAAATACTCAAACATGCGCATGCCTTTTTTTTCCGATGTGGCAATACGGAGGCATGCCTTCCGACCGTGCGCGGTCGAAGATTCATCTAGTTTGTTTGTGTTCATAGGCACTCATGTCACCTAAGAGGTCAATAACATAATTCATTGGCCTTTTTGAGCAGCGCCATGTCAGCCATATTTGCTGCATGAGAATGATGGTACTAAGAAATTGCATTTGAACCTTGAGTGTTTCTTGTTACCTGAACTCTACAATGCCATTCTTACCCTCGAGAGAATGGATACTGTTAAATGCAAGATAAGTGTAAAATATCTTAAACGCCACGCAAGAAAAACATCTTCATGACAGCATTGCCGTCAACATTACAATTTTTATTAATATTCATTGTTTACAATCTTGAGTCATTTCCGTAATTGTTTTGTATGTATTTTCTTGTACAGGTCTGTACAGCGGGCTGTCGGCTACTCTCCTTCGCGATGTTCCATTCTCAGGCCTTTATCTGGCTTTCTATTCACAAGCCAAGCTACTTGCACAATCAGGTAATCGAGGGGAAAACATACTGGGGGTGGCTGCTGGTGATTCCGCCCTTGAAAGTTCCACAATCGCCTTGAAAGATCATTGTGGAAGTCAAATAAAAAGATGAAGTTGTGTAAAATTACCCCTTAAAGATCAGCAAACATGTTCTTTTTTTTATTGATCAACTGAGAGAAGGACTAATAGAAACACATCCTGTGTAAAATGAATAATCATGATAAATATCATGCAAAATAGCCCAGGAAACTTTGATCATTAAATAACATAAACTCAATATAGCTATTCTCGTTAGAATGGGACTTGACTGTATAGTACTATACAGAGTTGGTTTCACTTTCAGATTCTAATTCCCCTAAGAAACAATATATTATAAATTATGATCTTTAAATGTAAACAGGTAAAATTATATAATCAAACAGAAGAATGAGGGAAAGGACTCGAGAAGAAGAAGTACAATACAATTGTATTTTTATTCCAGCAGCTTCCAACCAGATGACGATGCCTGTTCACTTTACATGTGGTATAGCAGCTGGTATTCTAGCCTCTTCTGTCACTCAGCCTTTTGATCTTGTTAAGACACACATGCAGCTGGATCCTGCCAAGTACCCCACTTTCAGGAATACGTTACAAGTCATTGTCACGGTGAGTATTAAACGATTTCCTGACATTCGTTTCGCCGACATATTGTACACTAATCAAATTATTAACGTAAACTGAGGACATAATTCTATAACCCTCCCTAAACCTAACCCTCAACCTTATTCTAAACCTAACATAAAACCCTATTGTAGCCCCTAACCTTGTAACTTAGACGAAATAAAGCCCAGAGAAATTATCTAAGGGGTAAATGTTGTGTCACCGTATCAAGTGCATACTATAAATCTAATTTACCGCACTATCAATAAGACATTGTAGATGATCTGTGAGCAGTTCTTATTGCTATGCCTATACCCTTTTTATAAACTTAAACGTAACTAAAACACTCTTGCAACCTTGAACTTTCCCTACATCTTAGAAAAAATTAAGCCCAGAGCAATGTTACCGAAACAAATGTGTATGCACCTACATTATGAGTTTGAGGTGGGGAGCCTTGGAAAGGATTCCTGCTTATCACAAGATGTTGGTAAATTATATTTACCACTCTACTTGTATATTTTATGACTTGTCCTATAATTCTGTCTACTGTTTATTTTCTCAATGGTAGTTCTTCTTGTTACTTATGATTTATATTTTCTTTTAGAACCATGGCATGACAGGGTTGTTCGCTGGAATGGTCCCACGATGCATCCGAAGAACGCTCATGGCTGCATTAACTTGGACAGTCTACGAAGAGGTGAGAATTGAACTGATATAAACTTTCCTGTCGTTTTAATCTGCACGAACACTGTCCTGACATTATAAATTGTACAACATGCTCAATGTTCCATGGATAGATTTATACACTTAAATTCATTCCAAATTTTAGCCCTACAACATTAGTTTATAATATTCTTATCCTATGTGCATGCCATTTTCTCTATCTTGATTATTTATACAACTTTTTTTAAAATCATATTTTCCCCTACAGATGAAAGTCCGGCTGAATCTGAAATGAGGTTGCCAAATGAATTCTTTACATTGGTGCTGCATTTAGTTCTTACTCTTAGAGGCATTATCAAACAGATGATGGAAGATGAAATATCCTGGAGACCTTAACAGTATGTAAATATTTAAGAGCATTACATTTTACTTTATGATGTTTACCCAATATCCATATTGTAAAACATCAATGTTTACACTTGCTAGTGGTGAGACAATACACAGGGATGCCAGTTTGATTTCATGCCAGGACACTTTCATATTTCAGGCTTAGTGTTATATCACTTTTCTTGATGTTTGGGGATATATTTTTGTCCAGGCCCAATGGTTTAAACCAAATGGCATCCCTAAAAACATATGACAATCGCTATTAATATTTCAAGAAATTATTTTTTTTTAATATGTTGATCAATTTTTTACAATCGCTATTTCATGAGCTTATAATTCAGATGCTTGCATCCTATTGTTTCAACATAATGCCAGTAATGATACATTTGTTTGAAAAAGTCTACTGAAATAAACAGACTGTTGCTAACTTTAAAATATCTGTCCATCCTAGTAATTACATCAATGATAAAATTATATTTTGTTATGGCCACAGCAAATGAAAGAATTCACTTTTATTTTTATTTGTTGGAAATTGCTTGCTTGTTATCATTTTGATGCATATCATTGTAAATCGAAGATATATTTTTTTACATTTTCATTGGTGATTTCGACACTGGTATACTTATGAAGAGTAAAACTTCCTTCATGATTTTCTTACAATTGTTGTCAACGTTCTTTTTTTTTATTCTTCCTCTTCTTACTCGTCTTTTCAACACTTATCTGCATGCATAATGGAAATTATCATTGTGTAAAATATTGCTGGAATTTTGATTATGAGTATGAATTTTGTGATTATCTGAAGATTTTCAACATGTATGACATGTTTGCTTGTTTAGTTGAGAAAGATTTTGTTACAAGAGTTTATGCTGAACCATGCTTTTTTTTTTTTTTTTTTTTTTTTTTGGCAGTACTATCAGTTACAGGAATTTAGTGGGGATGCAATAGTTCAGGGGTAGAACTGTGGTCTGGTTAACAGTATATTCCAATTATAATGAGCACATTTCAAACGTGCACATATGTCTATGTGCCAAGGTATCTAGTGTAACAAGGTTTTATATTTAGGTATTTAGCTTGGTCGTGAGTACCTCATTATAACAGGAGTGGACTGTACATGAATATCTGAAATATTGAGGGAAATTGAATAAGGGATAAGGGGAAGGTGTGAACATCGAACTCACTACAAATTGGCAACATTGTGACTTTTGCCAGTGAGCAGCTCTTCAATTGTTTCTGCAATAAATGTCATGAACTTCCAATGTTCTCCAAAGAAAGTGTTGTTTCATATAAGCCAAAGAAAAATATATTTTAAATCATTCTTATTACAAAACAAATAGAGATCTGCTCGTAAAGAGTATAAAGTTGCCAATTTGTCATATTTTTTTTTTATTTCTGTTGTTTTCATTTAGTAACGTAAGAGTAACTCAAGATCATCTTATGAAGTTGACATGAGCCTATACAGTCTACAGATACAATGTGATTTTGTAAAAACAAGTCGATTTCCCCCATTCCCAATTTGTGCAAACCTTCATATATGTGTTGACAAACCATTAAAACAAAATATTGTTATACAGTCCAGTCCCATTATAACAAAGTACTTTGGGCTAAACCAGTTGGCTCGTAATAAAATCTTTATATGCTGCATACTTAGTCACCATAGACACATGTGCACATGCTTAAAATTGGAACTGGAAAGTGACCTTATTCTAATGAGATGTATATGTGCTCATTTTAACAGAAGTAGACTGTATAAAGAATCTGGCTTGGTCAGAAGCTGGGTGGTACATATTTTTACAAATTTTGGGGCCTAATTGTCAATTAGCATCTAATGTAATGAGTTGAGTGTTCTGATGATAAGCTCTGCTTTATTTTTTGTCCTGTACATGTAAGTTCATTTGGTAGTGCAATTTCATGTGATTTTTTTTTCCATGCCATACAGGTAGTATATATATGTACCAACAAATGCATGAAATTCACAAAGGGTTCGTGAGGCAACTCAAAATTTTATATGCTTTATGTACATGTACATTATTACATTTCACAGTAAAATAGATGATATGGAGATTACTAGTCGTGTCATGTGTAATCATTTAAAACCACTTTGTTATACAATGTAGGTGTTATGAGGTTATAAAAAAGCAAGCTTTTGTGTTGTTGATATAACATGATTGAAAATATGAAAGCTTTTCTGCTGTAGTGCTTATGGGAGAGAAAGAGAGAGAGAGAAATGACAGTCAATGCTGTGAAAATTTATTGTGTGGTTTTGTCATTTGATTTCCTGCTCTTTCTGTCTGTTCTGTAAAAAAAAAAGAAAAAAGAACAATCCCCTTATTACTCCCTCTTTTTCTGTACCCCTTTCTATATCTGACTCTCCTTGGCTCTGACCCTTCCCTCTCTTTCTGTATCTACAATGAATGCAACTCTCCTTGCCTTCCCCCCCCCCCCCCCAATCTCTCTCTTCACGTATGGCCATGCGTTTTGAACTGGCAACCCTTTTGGGTTACACCACCTAAATCTAAAAATCATGCACCTGTCAGATCAAAGTGTCATAACTTTTGAAGTATTAACTCTAACCCTACAAAGTATATATTTTCTGAAAGGAAATGTCCTGTAGATTTAAAAAATGCCATCCACTACAATGTAGGGTGAAGTAGTAACATATTTTGATATATTAAATTTTTGGGGGCCCTATTTTTTTTACTGCAGCCCCCAATATTTTTTCTCCCTTTGGTCCAGGTCGTAATTGCTCACCATATTTGAATTGCTCTTGAAATTTCCTTTCAGAAAATATATAGTTGTAGGGGGGTTTCTTCATTTAATAAAAAAATTCTTAACCGTAAAAGGGCCCAAATATTTTGGTCAACCTGGGCCAAGGAGGGGGCTGCCCCCTCCTCAAGATCTCGGCCATGTTGGGGCCAAAGTTTATTAAAAAAACTTGCATGTAGGTGGGCTATCTTATGATGAAGAAGCTCACAAAGTTTCAGGCCCCTATCTCTATCATTTATGTAACGTCACTTCACATACAACAGGAACTGTATTGAGTTACTTTATGTACAATACACAGTCAATGGTGAAATTGTCATTTTGACCACGCGCAGTGCGGCGATTTTCGGAACTGCGCTTTAGTAAATGGCTGGAACCTAATAATTATGGTGTCAAAAGATGCATGAGACTCTAAGCTATGAAGTCCTGAAAGCTCACAGCACAAAAATAAATATCCATGAAGTTATCATGGTTATAATGTTTCGAATGCACAGGAGGATGCGAAATCCCATAGACTTTGTGTGTACCTCTTCCCCCCCCCCCTCAACCACCCTTGTCTTTTCGTATTCTATCGCGTGCCGTTTCGTGATTTCAAGTGCGAGTACGTTCAAATTCACAGGTCTGATAGAGCTTGCATTCAGCTTTCAAATAACACCAATTTTTTTCATGGTAATAACTCTCTATTTAGCCAAGATGTCACACATTAACTGAAACAAAATTTGGAAAAGCGTAACAAAACCACCCTTTTTGGGTGGCGAGTTCAAAACACATGGCCGTATCATATTCTCCTTGCCTTCCACCTCTCTCTGTATATCAGGAACTGCCCCCATGATAACTAACCCTACGACAACTTCCCCGAGGTTTATGGTAGATTTGGGGTAGTTGTCGTAGAACTCCACCTCAAACTCTCCTTATCACCCCCCTTCCCCCTCTCTCTCTCTTTCTCCCTCCCTCTCTCTCTATCTCTCTCTCTCTCTTTCTCCCTCCCTCTCTCTCTTTCTCTCTCTATCTCTCTCTCTCTCTTTCTCTCTCAATCTTTCTCTGTACGGACCTGTCCTCTTTTCTTTTTTGGTCTGTAATAAGTAGATTGAATCATGACACACATTTAAATGTGTGATTATATAATAAGTATAATTTTATTTCTAATCAAATTTTATTTAGTTGATCATTCATAGGACTAATGCCAAAAGAGTCATACTATTTTCAAAGGCCTATTATAATATAATAATAAAAACAGTAAGGCCCTCTTGATGTAAATTATAACAATATATACAAATAAAGCATGTTTACAAACTTGATGAGAGCTTCCTTCATTCACAAACTATTCAGACAGTGGATTGATAAGTACACAATAAATCATTGTTCAGAAAACACCATTACACAAGGGTTCTGTGACAAACAGTCACATTCAAACATAAGAAAGATCTTGGTCTGCCCACTTGTAACCGAAGGTCAACAACAAAAGGCCCACAAGGCTTTTTTACCCCATTCAAAGTGCCCCTAGAAACTCAAACTTATAAAGCATCCACAAGACCGCAGACCAAAGAAAAGTCCACAAGAAAGTGGGCCACCCCCCCCCCCCCTAATCTGTTAGCAACTGCATAGGGCCAGGATCCCAATCTTTTTTTGTTTGTTTTGTGAGCTTTAGGCCTCCTGGACTTTGATATCCAATCAACAGGACATAGGCTAAAACAATCTAAATGAAAGAGAGAAAAAAAAAAAAAAAAGCAAAACATCTAAAAATCTGGCTCTGGAATCATTACATGAATGATGTACACTGGTATTTTGTCTATGGCACACAACTTCCTGAGTTTGTAATTCATATTCTGTAAATTTAAAACAATTTCTGCCAAGATTTCACATTTCCTCCGAGAGCTATTTGGAACACCGCTTGATGTTATCCGAGGTCTGGTAAACAATAAACGATTCATCTTGGTCTAATCTTGCTTGTATAAAGACCTGAGAATGTCAGCAAGCTCAGACAGGAAGGTTCTCCTATTAATGACATCCTTGGCAAAAGTTCTGCCCTGACCACATCTAGTATAAAGAAACAGCAAGGGCATTTTGAGAACTTCTTTGGTGTGAATGAGAGTACAAAGTTTATCAGTGATTCAAACAAGGATGGTTTTCTGTTCCAAGCTGACATTCTGTGTAAACAGCCTCTATCATCTGTGGTTATTGCTGAAGGTGAATGGCTCCCCTATTCTCACATCAGAATGGTGAGGAACATCTACATGAATATAAGAAACAAGAGAATTAACTTTGGTAATGAAAATGAAAAACATAGTTGGTAATTTACAAGAGAGCAAGTTACATGTACTATCTGAATTTTTTATATGGTAAACATTGACAGGATCATATAGGATAGTTCCATAAAGATAACAAAGATTTGTGTTTAGGGTGCTAGGTTAGTATAGAGTTCTTATCAAGTACCTCACATGGGCTCCATAACACAAAGGTCTGTAATCAATTGCAAAGTAGCATTGGCAAATCAAGATAATTGTTGCATGTTCAAGAAAGGGACCAGTATGACCAGTTAGAATTGTTCCTTCAAAATTGTAATTGATTACAAACCTTTGTGTCACTGATCTTGTTGTTATGTTGCTGTCCATCGTGACAGGCAGATACATGTATCTGATATAGGACCGATCCATCAAAGATAATAACGATAGGTCCTTTCCAGGACCACTCATAACCTCAAGAAGAAAAAAAACTTAGTACACCATGAAACCTTCCACTACTAATAATAAGGATTGGTGTTTGTGGTGCTTGATTTTACTGTAAGACCAGATATATTCGTGACATGAACCTTTCGCAAATTGGAGCCAACGGCCTTTTTCGTGGCATGAAACTTTTGCAAATTTCTAACTATCAAAAACTTGTACATGTTATACATTATACAGTATTGTACAGGCATTCATAGTACTGCAAAAATATAGACATAAACATTCGCAGGTATTTTACTACCGAGAAGCTTGCCTCCTTGTGAAATTCGCAAAGGTATCATGCACCCAAAATTGACTGGTTTTACAATAGCTTTAAGAGATCTTTGGGGTGTAACACAAAGACTTACGATTGATTAAAAGTTACGATTAATTTTTTCTCTGTAGCCTCATTCGGAAACCAGCTACAGTCATAGATTGGGATTTGGATATGATTAAGAGTAGGGTTAGGGCTAGGGTTAGGATTGAGATCATCAACTTTGGAGCATCCTGTCCATGATGAGGCTACCGAGAAAAAATCAATCGTAACTTTTTATCAATCGTAAGTCTTTGTGTTACACCCCACTGATCAAGTAGCTCACCTGATCTTGTTGTTCTGTTGCTGTCTGTCCTGACTGGAAGAGATCTCACATAGGATGGGTCCATTGAGGATGATGAGGGTTGGTGTTTGGGGTTTAGAGAGGAACCCTTCCCTTTGTGATGCAGGAAGTGTGATAGTATCCCATACAATAGAGGACTGGTAAGAGACAATCGTTAAACTAATAACACCTAATTAAGAGTTTCATCTCTTTAGCATTGTAAATCTTTCTGATGCATGTCAGGGCTTAACCCTAATCAGGCCGGGGGGGGTTGAATCAACCCCCCCCCTCGACATTTTCCGCGACCATGCCGCCGCGCGAAATTTTTTAAACCGCGCCGCTCAATGACTTTTTACTTTCAAGTCTTGCGCATCTTTTGAAATCGTTTTTGCGAAAATCGGGCATACGGTGACGACGCTGCACGATTTTCAAAAATATCCGTCAGACCGAAAACCGCTCAAAAACGTGATTTTGTGTACAAAGTCAATGCAAATAGAATTTTCTCACTGCATTCATAATCATATGATTATTTTCACTTTCACTGGCTAAAATCAATTTATTTTAGCATAATTATGCTTCAAAAAGATTCTGCAATCAATTTTGACCAAAAAACAAAGAAAAACAAAAGGTCGAAAAACAAAGAAATACATAAGAAATTCATAAAACAATACAATACATAAGAAAATAATTTTGATACCAAATTTTTTTTCAAGTACAATTGTTGGGAATGGTACAAAGAATATTTAGACCAAATTTCAGCATTCTAGGAGCTTTATTTAGTAAATTAGAGCAAAAGGAATAAATTATGCATAAATTAACATAATTAATTGATATAAAATAAAATTACATTATTTCAGGAAAATTAACGATGCTAACTTGTAGATTACATTGCACACTACCATTGTGCAAAATTTCGCGGCGTTCGCGCGATCGGCGGCCGAGATCTCAGGGGGGGGGTTGATTCAACCCCCCCCCGGCTATAGGACAGCCAAAAAAGCCCGGACTGATTAGGGTTAAATTAATCAACGGCCACAGCCTTGGATGCCCCCTTAATGGCCTTATTGCCTCTTCCAAAATCCCCTGTATGGCCTTGGAGATTTTAATGCCCTTTTCCAGACATTTGCATTGATGCTGTACTTAAGAAAAAGTGCCCTATGAAAAAATGGCCTTGCCCTAAATCTGACGAAATTTAAGGCCTGGCATGTTCAATACCAAGGGATCATATTTTTAGCGTCATGGCAGCGAAAAGGCACACTAATTCCAATCCAAGCAATGTTGATAAAATAGCTTGCTCAAGCAACATAAATATATATCTAATAGTACCCTGAGCAATAGGGAACTGTTTAAATAATTGGCCGTCCCTCCTTGCTAATCAATTTCAAAGTAGCCGGGGCATATTCTGTTTTAAAAGTGCAAGAAATCTACTTACAGGTAAACTTAAATATTAGTGAACAGCTCCCCAAAAGTGTTGTAATGGATATGTTGTATTTAATTATTTCAATCAATTATGAATTGTGCATCATCAAATTTTGAAAATGCATGATACCAAAGCCAAGAATTTTGGTAATTTATTGGTGGTTTTCAGCCAGCAGGTCACAATTATTACTTATTGATCACATATTATAGTGCTTTTCTTACTTACATTCCAGCTGTATTCCTATCTTCCGCTATGTTGAGCTCATTTGCTAAGAATTGACGATCTAAGGGGATGGTGGGCTGCCCAGATTCTGAAAAACAAAGCATCAAAATATAACACATCTTTAAAAGATACTCATCTAAAAAATAATAATATAATAATAATATTATTTGTATTACTATTAATATCTACAAATTAGAGTACAGTAATAAGTCAAGTAATCCCCCAAGTCAAAGGCCTTTTTAAGTCATCTTTTAAGTGCTACCTATATTCTTTTGTTTTTAATTTAAAAACAACAACAACAACAACAACCCTTCACAAGTCGAAACTATTTCTTTAGTCCCAACGGATTTGATTTAGGCAAGGTTAACTATATTATCATTACTTTTTCTCCACTTCAAGTATATTACTACTATTTACCAGTATAGAGTATTATTACGTACCAGCTAAGAGTACAGATGATGTGTATTTATATCTGTTGAACTCTAGATATTCTCTGATGAGCTCATTGATAAGCATGTTCTCATTGCTTAGCTGTGGTTTCCTTTGGTTTGGGTCGTCTAAGGCGTGAAAAACTTCCGCTCGGACTCTAGCCTTTATTTCTCCGAGGACTCCATTGTTCTCTAATGTCTCCTTAACAACTAGGATTGAATAAAAATTGGGGGAAAATAATTCAAACTTAATAAACATTTGATTAAGTTGGATGATCCAAAAATGTATTCCATTGTAATTATTTTAGTGAATATCAACATGCAGATAAGGATATCTTTAGGGGCTCTAAATTTTAATAATAATGATAATATTAATTTGTATACAGCTAGAGCACATAAATCACATAATTCTAACTCCAAATAAATGTACCGGTACCTGAGCGACACCACAAAGCCATGTCGAGACTGTGGCCATTGTGGCGAGATTTTAGTGTGAAGACTGAATGCATTCTCATACGGTTTTCAACTGATCGGTGAAAAATTGGGAGCGTTTTTTTTTTCTTTTTCTTCTTCTTGATAGTGAAATCAAACTTATTGGAAACCTATTCTCTGATAACTACATAAAAATATAGGCATGATAGGAGGGCTTCAAGTTTATAGAGTCGATATCTAACAGTTAGGCCTAGACTAGCCTAGAGCTAGGCTATTCATTGTTGCAAATTCGAAAAAATAAAACCACCACAAAATATTCAGCGTATACAGCACCAAATTTGGTTCTTGATAGTCCATAGAGTGCCAGGTCAAGTTATTTGGAGTTAATTGTTCCAGCTGTACACAAATTTGTTTTGACTTAAAAAGTTTAAAATGCTCCAACTTTAAATTGTTGAGTCTACAGTATGGTAGGGGGTCATAAAGCTAGCTACGCACTGCAAAATACGCGCTTAAGTGAATGGGGCACGTAGAAATATTTACTCCATAATTTAATAATTTAAGCACGACGCTCGAATGATCACGTTTAGCATATGAAATACACTACCATTGTGCCTTCCAATGAACAATAGTCACGATAAAATTTAGATTCGTCATTTATTTTTTTTGGTAAGTCCTCATTTCTTTATACGTTTTCAAATGTTGGGCGTAGTCCGACAGTGGATTTGTTGAAGTTCCTTTTTATATTTCTCTTCTTTATTCTAAAAAATATTGAAAGAGTGGGTCTACGCTTAACCTTTTGTGAAGTCGAGTCTTGCAGTTTTTCTTGCGAAATGGGTCCACTTTGGTTATGATTTGACAGCGCGCACGACAAAGCGGTCTTTATCGGAACAGCTAAATCGCGTTGTTCAGTTACGGTCAACGCACTTCAGTCATCGCAACCAGGAGGCGGAGCTCCTCGCGATAGCTACCGGTAGCTAATCAGAGCGCCCAACAATCAAAATGCATTGTTCTCTATCTCTGCAAAAGCGAACTTGTAGACTTTTCTACGTGTGGGGCCAAATATGCACTCGCACAATACAGGCGCCGTCATAGCAAAATAACGTTTCATTTCAAAGTTCAAAATTCCACCTTTACGGCTAAACATAGAAGCATGGTGCTAAAAAGGTAAAAATGATTGTGGTAACTATTTCATAATATTTCGTGAAAATTTGGAAAACATAATTAAAAGTGTTAAATCTAACTTCAAAGTGAGTGCGTAGACTTATGACCTGTTTTTTTCCTGAAGTGACGGCAACGGAGGAGAGGGCCGAGGGTTTCGATCTCGCTGCGATTTTCGTAATTGCTGTTAGTTTTATTCCATGTTTTTTGCACCAAGTTAATCCTCAGAAAATGTAGAGAAGATGGTAGGGAAAGACTTCCTTTTGTACCAGCCACTTTTTTTTGCTCGCTCTTTGCCAACATTCTAAAAGAGGGCGATTTTTTGATGGGGTCTGAGTTCAAAAATGGGGCTTGGTATTTTTTTGGGGGGAAATCCTAAAAGAATTTTTTTTTTTTTTTTTTTTTTTCAAAATGTTTGTGTCACTTTAGACTGTGTGTGTGTGTGTGTGTGTGTGTCTCTCTCTCTTTCTCTCCCTCTCTCTCTCCTTTCTCTTTCTCTCTGACTCTGGCTCCAACTATTCCAGTCTTTGTTCTCACACCTGGCAATTACTGAATTAGCATCACAATGACCTGCAAATTCAAAAGACAGAGTTTTGTAATTATTAGCAAATGGAAATGTTCTCAGCTGGATGTGAACCATAGACCTTGAGTATGACAGTCGAGCGCTCTACCGATGTATCTGCAAGAGATGAGATGACTGGATGGGTGTCAGTTTAAATAAGTAGCCTATAATGACTATAATCATCCTGTCACAAGCTGGAGCTATAATTAATAATTTGACATAGACTCTAAATATGCCACCACAACACATGTAGACCTATTACAGCTCTATTCAGACTGAATTGTTGTGTATTCCAGCCATTGTTTGCACATCTGTGATTGCTGTTTGGTACAGTCCCATATCTGAAAGTCTGAAAGCCTGACTGAGTTGCATGTAGTTTGGCTACATAGAGTTTGGAGTTATGTGGAATTTACCTTCTGAATCTGAACTCTGAAGACAGTGAAGTTGCATAGATTTATACCTACCCAGCAGGGATTAATTTCAAAGCAGGTAGGCTTTATAGCTAGAGCTAGCTTGGGATGAATTTTAGAATTTTTTTGGGGTTTCCTTTATTTATTTGTAACTTTGAGGCTGTTTTCTTTAGCTATTTATTGAACAATATCATATGAAATCTAACTTAGTTCTTGCAATTTTAGAATCTTACTGGTTTGTGATGATCATAGGACACCTGTTCGGGTCTTCTATGACCAAATTATATGCCCTACACTGACCTTAACACTAACTCTAGGACACCGGATCGCGATGACCCTAGGACACCGGGTCTCGATGACCCTAGGACACCGGATCGCGATGACCCTAGCACGGATCGCGATGACCAGGACACCGGATCGCGAGATGACCCAGGACACCGGATCGCGATGACCCTGGCACCGGGTCGCGATGACCCTAGGACACCGCAGCGTCGCTGATGACCCTAGGACACTGTGTCGCGATGACCCTAGGACACCGGATCGCGATGACCATAGGACACGATCGCGATGCCCTAGACACGGGTCCCGATGTCTAAGACCAAGTTATAATATATGCCCTACACTGACCCTAACACTAACCCTAGGTACTGGTTTCGATAACCTTAACACTGATAGATCTGTTATATGCTAACCATAATATTTATTCCAAGATACCAGGTTGAGATAACTGGATTAACATTTGTCTCGCAAAAAAATGAATATTTTAAAAAAAAAAAAATTTAAATGGGGAAAAAAAAAAATTTAAATGGGAGAAAAAAAAAAAAAAAAAAAAAAGTCTTAAATTGTTTTAAATGCCTCCAAAATTTTTTTTTTCTTTGAAAAAAAAAAACTTGGAAAACGGAAAAAAAAAATTATGAAAAAAATTTATTAAAAATAGAAATAAAATTTGACATTCCTAAAAACGATTTATTTATGCTTAGAAATCCATTTTACAACATATCCATACTTTTTTTTTTCACTTTTAGTGGCTGACAAAGGAAGTCTACGCGATGGTAGAAAGATAGTAATATGACATATTAAATTCTATGACTTCTAATCGTCAAAAACTAAGTGCGTAGCTTTATGTTCCCCCTCATACTACACTGCATATCTTATGACACAAATATGAATACGTGGGCCAGTCCATTGAAATTCATTATATAGTTTATGATTTTACATGTTTATTTTAATAAAACAAATACTATGGAGAGAAATGAATAAGTTGTACATAATTTGAAAAATGTGGAAAATGAATCTACCGTGTTCAATTCTTGTGCTTGTGCCATTTTTTGCAATAATTAAGTTAACCGCTAAGGTTATCTATGAAGCGCTGAATGGGGACGAGGTGAAGATAGTTGTGATAAGTGGCAGTGGCGGATCGATGATTGCAATTAGAGGCATATCATGCCTGCCCTCAATTTATCCATCTATTTTTTTTTCTTCTAACTCTGACGTATTGAGAATACATTTAACAAGAACCCCCACCCCTTACCATCTTGTACATGACATTGAAAACGAGGGGGAAGAAACAAAACAAAAAACAAACAAGGAAAAGTGTACGTGCTGTCAAATGTCATGGTCTGACACGTACGGTGGTCTAACTATTCTATGATAGATAATAGAAAAATAAGGATAAGAAGACTTGACTTCTTTCATGTCATATTTTAAAATCTGAAAATACGTTTTCCTTAAAATCTTAAGTGCCTTAGGTTCTTATTTAGATTAGCTGATTTCTTCTATCTAAATATTTGTCACTCCTCGTTCACGAATTGAAGATAATCAAATTCCGTCCCAGGTCAAATTAAATCTTATTTCTGCTTAACCCCATCTCCTTAGTACGTGACATTTAAATCCCTTCAGTACATGGATTATTCTGTCTTTTTGCTGTTTAGCCGACAGGGTATTTTACAGTCTTGCTGAATAACGTTTGGTTAAGCACATTGTAAATCTTAAGTATTTTTTTTCACAATGTGTACAGAGATAAATTAGTCAATGGTTCCAGAGGTTCAATCTCAATTCTCATTGAATATTGAACAGTTCCAGTTTGACAAATTGGGAACATGAAATTCGTCGTGGTATTACTTCAGTGAAACTCGTCAGCGTTAGTGAAGCTCGTCATCATATCAGCGATATTCTGAACTTTCGTTACCGCAATGAAATTTTGCAGCTAGAAATGCTTATCAGTCTGGAATTCTAGAATTTATACGCTCGTTTGATGGACTTGTGCCTCAGGATTGCCGTGCTGTTTAGCCTGGCGTGAGTGTAGCGAGGACAAGATCGCGAACCGGATGGGAGCCGCAGCTAGCCTGATGTCGATGAGATCCAAACTTTGAATGCAGACCAAATTTTTGTTGACGGCCGACTCCGTGCAGAAACTTGGAAAGGCCTGATCGAGTGAGGAAACATTGTGATTGTTAAACAACAAGAGGATAGAAATTGTCAAAACGTCTTCTTCAACAGGCCCCGGCTAGTATGTGACGTACGAAACCGGTGGTAAAGCAGTGTTACCGGAGATTCAGAAAATCGACATTATTGAATATTCATTGTTTCATAGGACGCTGCGCGGTGAGTTGATGTCATATTGTGATTTATGAATCAAAGTGAATTGAAATCCAAGATGAATAGGGCCTAGAACAGCTCGAATGAACAGGAGATCGAGCTTAACACTATGCAATGAGAAATTGAATGTGAACAGACTTGTTGAACGCTTTGCAGAATATGCCTAGTATTTGCATGCATGTTTATTATTGATTGGACAGAATGTGATGTTTATGATAACATGGTCATTACATTGAATTTGAAACTGATAATTCCTTGTCAGAAACTTTATTATACTGATATTCGAAATTGATGTTCATTGTAAAGTTGTATCTAGAAATCTAATGTTAGAGGTCTATGTCAGAATAGTTGAGCGAAGATTTTTGCTTCTATTTGTACCAGGATAAGGTTACATTATATTTGGTGGATGTGCCTTACTCCTTTCTGTAATGGATAAGACCCAAAAGGCCCTTACTCCTTTCTGTAGACTATAAAATTCTGACACAACTCTGAACATTCTATAAGCCATGGATATTACAAATTGAGTGTTTAGCACTCACAAGCTAGATTGTCAGATGGGAGATATGAGTGGAATCAACCCCATGTATGGACTGGTCTTCAAAGGATCTTCCCACACTTTTGGCAACTTTAAGCATTATTGTGAGCTAATCTTTGCAGGTCATTAAACAGAAAACTGATAAAGAAAAGGTGACAACATTTTACTCTGGTAGGTCAAGAAGGAATTCGCATTTACCAGTCTTGGCAGCAGAGAAACTACACCCAGGACCTATTTGATGCATTTACTAAACACTTTGAGCCTAAGACAAATTTCAGGCTGGTCGTTTCCAGCTCCAGACATTCAGGCAAGAACAGCAGGAAACCATTGATGATTTCATTGCCCGCTGTAGGATCCAGGCGCAGAAGTGCAAGTTCAAAGAAGATGAAACTAATGAACGCTTGATCGAGATGATCATCATTGGCACACGAAATAAGAAGGCCCAAGAAATCTTACTAGGGAAAGATGAGAGTTGACCCTTGATGGAGCGTTGGACGTCATTCGCACTCACGAAGCAACTGAAGCTAACATGAAGTCACTCCATCATGTGCATCATCCTGCAGTAAACGTAGATGCCTTTAAGAGACAGTCTAATTCAGGCAGACACATAAACGTGTCAATACTGCGGACGGAACCATCCTCCAGAAAGGCCAGCCTTTGCCAAGATGCAAGGCATGCAATGACTCAATCACTGGCAGTCGATGTGTCGCAAGAGCCAAGGAGTCCAATTCAGAGAGGAAACCTAACCCAGAAAGCCTAGCAGTTTGGCAATCGAGACGGCGTCAAGGCTATCAGGACAAGGCCGCCAGAAACCTCAGAATAGACGCAGACTGCATGGATGAAAAATGACACTCATGAAGATGAGAATTATGATGATCTCCAGGACGACCTGGAAGCCTTGAAGTTTGGAGTCTTTCCATTGATGGAATTACCAAGACTGAAGCCTTTGCAGAGCTTGACATTATGCTCGACTCAAGAAGCCAGCTATCCTAAAGGCAAAGTAGACTCTGGAGCTGAAGAATGTGTTACCTCTTAGAATCTTCAAGGCGATGTACCCACACAAGTTGATACAGAGGGACACCAAGACCAGGGACTTTGAAGAAAATAATAGTCGTCTTGGCATATGGTGAGCAGTTGTTCCAAACCTTTGAACTTGGATCTTACCCTGTTCCTACGGGGAAGAAGAGACTATGCAGAGTTCTACGTCGTGACAGCCTGTGTTCTGCAATCAGGTCTACCAAGTGCCTCACCCTTGGACTGATCACTCTGAACTGTGCAATGAAGACCACAGACAAGCCATGCTCATCAATATGAGAAGCCTAAGGAGCTGTACCCAGATCGCTTGGAAGGAATGGGAGCTTGAAGGTGATATCAATAGTAATAGACAGAGATGTCCCACCTGTGTCCACCCACCTCGCAGAATGCCCAGTGAGTATCAAAGATGACATTCGAGAAGAGATAGACAAGATGGTGCTTCTGATGTCATTAGCCTGTCAAAGAACCAACAGACTGGTGGTGTCAGTCTCGTGATATATCCAGAAGCCGATTGGAAAATTGCGGATATGCTTAGACCCGAGGACCTGAATAAAGCCATTAAGCGCCCTCATACACCAACGCAACCCCTAGATGAGGTCAGACACAGTTCCAGGGTGCCCACAGTGTTCTCGACCTTGGATGCGAAACATGGATATTGGTTCGGTGGAAACTAGACAAAGAGTCGAGAAGTCGACAACCTTCAATAGGTCCATTATGGCGTTACCAATTCCAACGCCTACCGTTTGGGTTGTGTACCTCACAAGATGTTGTTCAGACTAAGATGTCGCAAATACTGGAAGGATGTCCAGGAGTTGATAGGATGGCGGATGATCATCGCAGTGATCGGCCAACAGTAGAGGAAATGATGCAAATCTCCATCACCTAATGCAAGTAGCAACCAAGAATGGACTGGATCTTCAACTGAGTAGTGTCGTATCAAGCGTGGCCGTATCAGATTCTTTGGTCTCAACTTCGACAAGAACGGGACACATCCAGACAGTGAGAGAATTGCTTGCAATCGAAGCAATAGAAGCACCAACCTGCAAGAGACAGTTGCAAGAATTCTTAGGAATAGCAACATACATGTCACCCTTCATTCCAACTGTCTGCCCTGACAGAGCCCCTGGCAGTTGCTGAAGAAAGATAGGGAGTTCCAATGGTCACCCTCGCATCAGACAGCATTTCAAAAGACTAAAGACGCCATTTCAGTACGTAACGTTGCGACTCGACCCCAGAAAAGAAGAATACGTAGAGGTAGACGCATCAGCGCAAGGATTGGGGGCAGGACTGACACAGGAAGGTCAACCGATAGCCTTCGCCTCTAAGTCATCACAGATGCTGAACGGCGTTACGCCAATATAGAACGTGAGATGCTGGCAGAGTTATCGCATGCGTGAAATTTCACAACTATGTGTAGGACGACACTTTACAGTGAGATCTGACCACAAAACCCCTAGAAATGATTCACCTGAAGAATCTCGGAGCTGCACCACCAAGCTGCAGGGAATGCTCTTAAAATTCATGGATATGACCTGACCATCAAGTACAAGCCAGGCAAGGGACATGCTCCTTTCTGATGCCATGGTCAAGACTCAATCCCACATACAAGAAGCCAGAAGCACGATTTAGAGTTCTTTTTGTTTGTGTCTCAGACACAAAGCTGACAGGATTCGTCAAGCCACAGCACAGGACCAGATTATGTGCTCTTCGTGATACAATCATCCAAGATGGCCTGATGAGAGACGCGATGTAGTCTGGCACTTCGCAAATACTGGCCATATCGAGATGAGCTCTCGATTGAGGATGGCATCTACTTCGGGCCCTAGACTAATCATCCCAGAAAGTTGAGAGCTGAACCTGACCAAAATACATGAAGCCATCAAGGCATTGTCAAGTGTCAACTAAGGGCAAAGACATGCATCTTTTGGCAAGGATCACAAGGATATTGAAGTACTGGTCAGCAAATGCTCAATCTGTCAGAGATACGGCAACACACTACCTGCCGAACCCCTCAGACCCTGAGATACGCAACAAAGCATGCAAGTCGTAGCAGCTGATATCTTTATGCTGGAAGAACAGAATACCTCCTGATAGCAGATGTGTACTCTAAATCCAATAGTACGGAAGATCCAAATCATCCCACTAGCACAGCTTCATCAACGCCTTGAAGCATATTTGCAGAACAAGGGCCCAGAGAGCTAGTGAGCGACAATGGCCTCCATCAACAGTGCCCAGTTTCACACATTCAAAGAGAATGGAACTTCTGTCATGTTACTTCAAGCCCAAGGTATCCACAATTAAATTGGTACATAGAGCGACAGTGCAACTGTGAAAGCTGCCATGAGAAAGGCAAAAGATGCTCACATGGACCCAAACAGAGCTCCTCAATGCCTCAGGGCACTCCTATTGATGCCCATCTACCATCACCAGCTGAGCTATTGTTGGGAAGGAAAATCAAACAAAACTACCAGCCACATCCGAAACAGACCCAAGAGAGATGAAGTCAAGCAACGTTTGTTAGAGAGGCAAGAGAGACGAAGATGGACTTGACAAAAACGCACACCACTCCCACCACTTCATCAGGTCAAAATTTCGTGTGCGGAACCCAGAACTAAGAGATGGCGAGGACGGGTTGTCCGCAAGCTGTCGCACCCAGTCTTTGAGTAGTACCCATAGTGGCCACGTGCTTCGCAGAAACGGAGACTATTCGCCACACTGGTGAGCATAAGGCTACCTCATGTACAGCACACACAGATGACAAACTTCACACCAGCTATGCAACCACAAACAGTCAGACAATAAGACACCAGGTTGACACAAACCCACAGTCAATACACTACACGATATGGACGCCATGTCCGCAAACCAGATCGTTAATCTTTAATGTACCACATTAATTATTAATTAATGTTAATTTAATGCGATGGAGATATTGGTTTACCAAACTAAATATTTTGAAAGGGAACAAATTTATCAACGAAATTATTTGTGAAAGTTAAGTTGAAGCATTCCTTTCAAAGTCACAAATGACATTTTAATAGTACAGCCATTGTCTATATTAATATGTATCAATTATGTAGAACTGAAGTTTGAGTTCGCAAACTATTTAGTTTCAGAATTATAAATGTTGCAAATATTAATGTGAGTTTAATCTTTGGATTAATTTGAACTGAAGTTGTTTACATAATTGTGTATAAACATGCCAAGAAATATTGCATGATGAACAAAACAAACACACAATCAAAAGATAATCAAATACTGTTAGATGTTGACATTCAGTCAGATGGTCGTTATGATTTTTTTTAAACAAACTGTTTGTTTGATTTATTGAGAAAGGGTTGTAATGTGAATGTCACTTATATGTTATTAAGCTATATTTCATATTGTATGATACCTCTTGTGCTATGTGTGCTTTGGCCAGAGTTCCTAGTTGCTAATTAAAGCATGGATTAACGTGCATATTGAGTTCTACTAAATCATGGATTTAGTGTCGTCATTCCGAGTACAACTATACCATAACATTTCAGCGAGTCATGCGCAAAAGGGTAGGACTAATTACTCCGGCCATCAACCCCCCCCCCCCCCAATTACGCCGTATGCGCAAGGCACTGTAGGCCTACCCACCCTTTGTGCTTTTATAATTCAAAATTGCCTTGTACCAGGATTGGGTAAAAGCAACCCTTGCATATTTCAATAGTTGAAACAATCTTTTGTCCTTCGATCATGAATTGACTCAGGAAGGCTGGCCTCAAACAATGAATGCTAGATACAAACTTGATACAAGGTGATTTTAACAAATGTATTTTTAAAAGTTCAAGTGCTCAGCCATCAGTGGCAGCGCGGATATAAGTTTTGTATCATTGGATAGAATATGTATTGCTCTTTTAAATGAAATAAAAATCAGTGCAATATAAGTTGCACAGTTTTGGTATGAGGTTCTCAAAAATTTGGATTACCTTTTTTTTCCTTCATGTTCTTGGACGCACTGTAGGCCTACAACTCAAAAAAAGAATCAACTTTTTTTTTTCCAAAGCAACACCTTAAAATATACAGTTCAGAATATTTTCACTGATTAGTAACATATTTATTTTCAAAATGATTCACACAAAAAAGACAGACAATTAAATTATTTATATCAAATGGAGTTGGATCAATTATTCACAAAAATCGCACATTTGAATAGTATATTATCGTAGATTTTTTGTCATCTTTGACATTCTCTATTAATTCTGCTAATACGAATTGATGTAAAATTCATTCAAATATTATGTTCCACGATCAAATTTTAAAAAAGTTTGTTCGATGATTGCACATGTACGCCTTTCACGCAGACACAGGGTAAATTTTTTACAAACAAAATAAACAAATATGCGACTGTAACTCATATATGTGTGTCCCAGAAAGAACTATACACTTTTGAAAAGGCTACAAAATAATAAATATATTGTTCTTGGGGCTAAAGATTCATATTCAGAGAAAGCTCATATCCTCACCTATCATTTGACACCAAAAAGTCCGAAAATGATGCATGCTTCAACGAGCAATGCCCACTTTTGTGAAGGACACAAAAACGAGGCTGCGTAGGAATCCGCTATGCATTTAGCACCTGCCTATGGGCGGCCATGAGGCATGAGGAATTAAAAGTAATAATAGCGTGAATTGGCTAACAAAGACAAATAAACCAAAAGACAAAAACAAACATTAATAATATGAAAACAAAAAGGTTTTCCATACCATTTTTGCATAATACTGATGTTTATTTCTGACTTTTGGTTTATTTTGTCTTTGTTATATAGCCGATTCACGCCATTATTGCTTTTGATCTCTTATGGCCGCCCATAGGCAGGTGAGGTGGTAAATGCATACCAAATTCCTGCTCTGCCTTGTTTTGTTGTCCTTCACAAAAGAAGGCATTGCTCATTAAAGCATGCATCAATTTTGGACTTTTTGGTGTCAAATAATAGTTGAGGATTTGAGCTTTCACTAGGCCTACATATAAATCTTCCCGCCCAAGAACCATAATATTTCTTATTTGGCAGCCGTTTCAAAAGCAATGAAAAGTGTAGGCCTATAATTCTTTCTGGGACACACTGTACATTATGCCTATGCCCTTAGTCATGAAGCTAAGAAATCGATCCATGTGGCCAATTGAAATTCTCATTGAATCATCAGCAATTTTTAAGTACACGTCTTACATTGTTCTAGGCCATTCCTGATCTTTTTTTTTTTTTTTTTGGATTTTTGTTCTTCTTCTTTTTCTTTTATGTTGATCTCTTTGATCCTCGAACTTTGACAGACGAATTTCAATATCTAATCAGCAAGTTTGAAGTTCGCCTTTCAAATACAGGGCGTCCCAAAAAGAACTATACACTTTTGAAATGGCTGCAAAATAAAAAATATATGATTTTAGGCAATGAAATTTACATATATGGAAAGCTCATTATCCCAACTTTCATATGACACCAAAAAGTCCGAAAATAAGTCACGCATGAATGAACAGCGTTCACTTTTGTAAAGGGTATGGAAATTAGGGTGCGCAGGAATTGCCCAACCAATTTGTATGAGGAAAGTCAATTGGAGCTTATGGAATTGAGGATGATATGCAGAATTACTAATCAATTATGATGAGTTGGGGTTCGCTAAGTGAAATTTGTGGAATTGGGGATTACAATTTCATGCTTGAGTGAACAGGAATATGTATTTCCTATTATCACGATTATAGCATTGTAACTTTCCAAGTTGTATTCAGTGGTGTGTCAGTGGTAGGATGGGGTGCAGAACAGGTGAGATGCAGGGTAAGATTTTTGATCACTTTTGATGATCGTTTTGATGATCTTTTGGATTGTCTGAATGTCCAACATCAGTGACATTTTTTTTCAACAAACAGGTTGTGCTTTGAAAGAGGAGGAGGACACGTTGACCATTGAACGTACAGACTTGTATTTTAATTTTGCATTATCAGATTTTCCCCCTCCTTTTTGTTTTGTTACTGGATGGATGAAACAAGTGTAAAATCGAAAAGAACAAAATTCAACTGAAAATAAAGACTGACATGTTAATTTCACAAATTTGTGTTACACTGTACCATATTCCTTTACAAAAGTCCAAGTTGCTAAAATGACAGGATAGTTGGTTGGTTGATCAATTGAGTTGATTGATTAATTGGATTACAGTAAGACATGGTGATTGAAATAACTGTATGAAGATGATGTAATGCTTGATTGATTAGTTGAAACATTTGGAGACTGGTACACTGTTGATTAAGTGATTGCTAGATCGTCAGCAACAATCCCAATTTGGGTAAATGTGAGTAGACCGGGATGCGGGAAGGTAGTCAGGATATTTGGAGTAGAAACCAATGAATATGAATGGTCAAAAACACACCCATGCAAAAAAAAGAGAGAGAGAGAGATAGATAGAGAGAGAGGGAGGGAGACAGGGAGAGAAAGAAAGAAGAGAGAGGGAGAGAGGGATGAAGAAAGAGAGAGAGAGAGAGAGAGAGATTAAACACACCACTGAAGGACCTCACTAAATATACCTTGGAAAGTTACAATGCAACAATAGGAAATACATATTCCTGTTCACTCATGCATGACATTGTAATCCCCAATTCCACAAATTTCACTTAGCAACCCCCAACTCATCATAATTGATCAGTAATTCTGCATATCATCCTCAATTCCATTAGCTCCAAATGACTTACCTCATACAAATGGTAGGGCAATTCCTGCGCAATTTCCGTACCCTTTACAAAAGTGAACGCTGCTCATTCATGCGTGACTTATTTTCGGACTTTTTGGTGTCATATGAAAGTTGGGATAATGAGCTTTCCATACATGTAAATTTCATTACCTAAAATCATATATTTTTTTTATTTGGCAGCCATTTCAAAAGTGTATAGTTCTTTTTGGGACGCACTGTATAGGGGAGACCGGGGATGGACGTTACAAAATTCACATTTTGGGCCAGCTAATTGTAATGAAAGTACTCACACACTCCATTCTGGGTCTGTAGTTAGCCTATTATGTTGGCTAAAACCTGAGGCACATAAAACTTGAAAACATGTAAACACTAATTAACTACAGCTTAATTAATGAAGACATTTTTGTGTAACAACCTACCCCGTATACAGGGTAGGTTGTTACACCATACGGGGTAAATTGTTATTACACCATACGGGGTAAATTGTTACTATGTAAACATACGGGGTAATTTGTTAAAGTCAGTAAATCTCTTATACCATACTTTTGTTTCAACTTTCCAGTTTCTTGGTATCGTTAACAGCAGATCAAGTAGAGCTCTAGCATAGACTAAAGTAATAATAGAAATATCAAAATATTAACCCCTGAAAATTGAAACAAAATTACTTTACATGTGTAATGTAATTGGGGTAGGTTGTTACATCGACATGAGGTAGGTTGTTGTAACAACCTACCCCATGGGTGATTTTACACATAAAATCAACTGTAGCAAAGCCATTAGGCAGAATTACAGGGCATGGCTCAGGGGTATATTAGTGACATACATGTACTATATTTACAATACCAGACTATCGTCATGTGCCTTCAGTTGTAAGAACTATTACAAATTTTAATTTTTGTCAAAAATTCACTTGGAACTGTAAAAAAACGTTTTTTGTTGATTTACTTTTTAATAAAACAACGGAGAAACCTCACGACCGGCAATTCATCACAGCTATGTGTAGGCTGTATATAGATGCCAATTAGCACGAACTCTCTTGTTCCAACTTAGCGCACTGAGAACTGTAACAACTGACCCGTGTAACTTCCATCCCCGGTCCCCCCTACATGTAGTTCTTGAAATATCGCGATAACGAGCTTCGAGGACATTAAATTTATGAATTAACTGTGAAAATTGTAATTTAATCCATGTACTCCAAAATCTAATCAGATCGTCTTCAAATGGCAATAACACATCCCGAAGCATCATACCTCTGACATCACCTTCGGAGGCACAAAAATATTAAGCAATGTACGGACAAAACAAAGATTGTTAGATAAATGCATAATATATGAATTAAGCAATTATTTTACAAAAATTGAGATTAAAGAATGATAACTTTACAGCTGACGTTATAACAAAGCAATGTCCCCAAGTGATTATGCCCAAGGTATTGTTTTATTGTGCAAGAATAATTCTTAAATATAATAATGTATCATATTTATTATAGCTTACAGAGTAGAGTTTAACGCTTTCATTCCAGCCTTGAACGTGACAAAAAATTGATTAAGTCCCTTTAAATCAAGAGCAATTGTCATTACACCCTGATAAATGAATGAAAAAAGATCTCATTTTCTTCTCTAACTGTAACCTGACACAACAGAACTATGTCATTATTAAATTGAATTGAACACAACAACAACACGTTATTATAAAAATGCATATAGGAAATACAATCTTACAAAAATGAATACATTATAACAGAGCATAAAATCATAGAAAATCAGAGTGTGATTGAACAGGAGAGAGAATGTAAAGATGTTAAAGGGAACTAGAAGTTAGCACTGTCAAGTGCTAGTCGAGGCTAGTTCCACACGAACAATATGATTCCTCTCCGCAACGATATAACACATTTATTCATTTTGATTGAGATGAATGTCTGCGATTGTGGTATCATTAGACAGACCCCAACCGTAAATGGACAAGATTATGACTCTTCTCCATAACTACATTCTCTCATCACGTTAGATGAATGTCCACAAGGTTTCCTTGGACAATACTTCACCACTCGCGGTGAGGGCGCCGTTCTTGTAGCCTTTGAGGAAGCAATCGTTGTCTGGGTGCAGAGGACGTATGGCTACTTTGGCCCTTCCCATTGTGGCATGGATCTCAATGATGAAGGATGTCGGCTGACCCATGGACTGGGCAATCACATGCTCCTTGAGGGAATCCATGCACCAGGGATTCCCATCCGGATCTAAGGATATAACAGTATATGACCACGAGGTGGGTAAGTTTAGCATCATGAGCATGAACAGACGAATTGACTACTAGTAGTTTCATCAATGGTCCTTAACCATGTTAATCAAGCTGCGTATTCAAAACCTCACAAACGTGAAAAAAATTGGCATTCGGCCATCAAGAAGGTCATCATTTTATAAACCATTATAGGGATAGCCCGTCCCCCCCCCCCCCTTTCCCCTCGATCTGCGCATTGTCCTTAGTAATTAGTATTGTTTGTTTTCTTTTGTTCCTTGTATGTGTAAGTGTGTCTTTCTCTCCTTCCACCGATATACCCCCACGAGTACGAATTTGAATTTGAATTCGAATACGAATTATGACGAATTCACGCAATTAAATTCCGTGATGTTTATCAATTATTCTCAAACGTGTCGAAATATTTCGTACTACTAATTGTACATACGCGTTGAAGTCATAAATGCTTCTGGTTATTTCTTTTAAATTCGTATACCGTCGTTCGATATCGTAAGGAACTCATCTCGTCTTCTATTCACATCGGAACAATCCCCCCCCCCCCCGATAAATTTGTGACATTCGTAACCGTTGCGTATACCCTTAAGAGTCGTAACCGTCTCGATTTTCACATTGTAGTGGATCTAAAAAGTACAATTGGTTTCATAAAGGGCCTGTCCCACAGAAGGCGATCGTTGTGGCGACAACTTACGCCTGTTAGAACCTGCCAGAATCGAGTCAGAATCGTAGGTGACCGTAGGTAATTACGTATC
The DNA here is from genome assembly GCA_940671915.1 of Paracentrotus lividus. NCBI lineage: Eukaryota > Metazoa > Echinodermata > Echinoidea > Camarodonta > Echinidae > Paracentrotus > Paracentrotus lividus. Next base: position 14,118,915 of record CALNVZ010003430.1, on the reverse strand, counting down.
TACTACTCTGTCGACGATAGGCTACGTCAACGACCTGCTTCCACGCAAAAAAAAATAGACTAACAATAGCTTGTATCCGCGAATACAATAGCCTCGACCTTCGCGTATCTCGCAGCTCGACTTCTCTTGTCGCAGCTTAAAATCAACCAAAATATGAACTTGCGCACTGTGGCGAAACTTGCGACTGACACAGGCGATCGAGTGTTTTTTACCTGATAGCGGCCTCTCGCCTTTAGGTTTCTCTCAGTCGCGCATTATAATTTGGGTCGTGAGTGATTTTTGAAAATTTCAAAAATTTGCGGCGACTGTACAGTATCTGAATGGGAGGCCGATCCTGATTTTGGTGAATGTAATTGGCGACAAAGGCCGTAGCGGGTTAAATTTCGCTGGCCGTTTGGTTCAGCGGTGCGTGCAACGTACGATGCAGCGCGGCAACCTACAACTGGCCGCCGTTCCGCTCTGCTAAACATGTTCTATCTGGCGACAATCTACGATAGCACCTTGTCGCGACAAGAGAAGACAGGCTACGGTCATTGACGTCAACCTTACTGACGCCGGCTATTGTTAAACTTGTTGAAAATCCAACTACGAACTGAATTTTGCTCCGTCTCTGTAGGCGATAGACGCGATATTTCACGATTTTAAAGGCGATTGGACCTGCGAATGGCGGCGACAGGTAGTTCGTAGGTTGTCGCCATGCACAACGATCGCCTTCTTTGGGGCAGGCCCTTAAGACAGTGCCCGATGCTGAATTTCTTGAAGAAACTAATATAATGCTTTTAAAAAACGATTAGCTAATTGGTATATTTGTTTTCTTACCCTTTATTCGATATGTATTTGAATCCAATTCATAGGTTAATTCCAACTCGTCGTGCTCTGCCGAGTTGCATTTAACTTTCTGTTTCCTGCCGCTGGTCTCTCGTTTGACGAATCCGAACTCCCCCTGGAGAATGAGAGACGGACGGTTGGCGAGTTCGATGCCGATCTTCCCGGCTACGTCGTTGATGTTCGCCGTCAGGGATAGTTGACCCGAGTCATCGACGGTAACATAGTTCTGGGTACTGGAATGGCGGAGGGCGAATGAATTGTTTTTGAACTCAAATTCGAACTGTTTCGCGGTGCTGCAACAAGAAAGTCAAAATAACATATTTTCACCGGGTAATGATAAAGATTACGTAATATCTTTGTGAATGTTGATTTGTTTGTTGTTGCTGCTGTTATTGTAATTGTTTTGTTGTTGTTCTTGATTGTCATTTTAAAAATATTTTAGGGTAAAAAGAAATGTTTGTGAATAAAAAGGCGAGGCGTAATTGTTGTGGCGTCAAGTGACAGCTGATAACAGATACAGACGTGTAAACTGTAAATTAAGGAAGGGATTTCAAAAAAAATAGAATAGAAAGATGAAGAGGAATACGAAAATGCGTAGAAGGAAGTATTGTGTAGGCATACGTAAAACTACCAAGAGTCGCTGTGACACTTTTCTCCATTACAATGATCACATACTTCATCAATTGCCTACATATAATTTTGTCTAAATATACCCACAGTAGGCTACACACCAATGTTTGACTAATTAACGAGATTGATACTTATTTGATGGAGGAAATGGAGCGAATATGGATTGCCTTGTGTGAAAGCAATTACAGGCAAATAAGATGAAATTCGCCAGTCCTGTATTATACATACAGAATTCATGTACACTGTTCGTCATAAAGGTGGAATATTTTTTTCTGGCTCAAGCGACATTATGTTGCTCCATTATTAATTTCTTGAATGTGTTTGTCACCGCTTCCACTTTTTTGGATCCTGGGTATATCTTGGACGTTCCCTCAAGCCTTCCTGGGGATTTTTCTTCAAAAATTTTTGTCACCCCCAGAAGATGGCCATTTTCGCCTTTTTTTTCTTATTTTGGGGGCCCTTTTTTGTTCACGCGACCAACCAAGGCCCCCTCAGTCCTACCCCAAAGAAACACGTCTGAGGTGGAGATTTATTATTGTACTTTAAATTGAATCTAGATTTACGGTTACAGGCTCCACCCTTTTGTCTAGGGGAGGGGTCTAAATTTATTTTGATAGGGGTTCAACATTCATTTTATTCATTTTTACACCATGGAAATTTCTATCTTCCCTAAATTGTATTGTAAAATCTCAACCAAACATAAATCAAAATAAAATATTATCAATAATGACTATTTACAGCCTTGTCATCAAGGCTAAACAAAACTTAAGGGGAAAATGATGATATTTAAGGGTTAAAGGTGGTTTTTCATTTCTTTTGTTTTCAGCATAAAGATGGAATAAAATATTCCGGATTTTCACGAATCTCGTTTTTTTACTTCAACCCCTCCCCTAGACAAGAGACCTTAACATGTCCCCAGAAATATAGATTTAACTTAAAGAACAATATAAAACAATACACCTCAGTCGCGTTTCCTGGGGGTAGGACTGAGGGGGGCTTGATCGGCCGGGAAAACAAAAAGGGGCCCCAAAATGAGAAAAAATGACAAAAATGGGCATCACGGGGGTTGACAACACTTTTTTTGGAAAAAGGTCAACGTGAAGAGTTGGGAGAATGTCCAACGTATAGCCAGGGTCCCAAAAAGTAAAAGCAGGGACAAACATATTCAAGAAATTAAAGTCAGAGCAAAATCATGTCGCTATAGCGGCAAAAAAATATTCCACCTTTATGACGGACAGTGTAGGCCAAGTTAAATCTATATAAATTCAATAATTATTATTATAGGAATAAACCGTCTGTTGAAGGCCAGAATGGCGTTATTGCATCTTAAAGATGTTCCGTTGAGAACCAGAAGGGCGCTATTACAGATCAAAGATGTTCAGTTGAGAACCAGAAGGGCGCTATTACCATTGACTTTGTTCAGCAATAGCGCCCTTCTGGTTCTCAACGGAACATCTTTAAGATGCAATAACGCCATTCTGGCCTTCAACAGACGGTTTATTCCTATAATAATAATTATTGAATTTATATAGATTTAACTTGGCCTACATAGGAAACAGTGTGTTTGTTTGCTTTTAGTATCAACTCCATGGCGAGTGTTAAATATCAGTTCATAGGCAGGCCCAATTATTCTTCGTCTATCCTCTTTTTATTATACAAAAAAGTATGTATGTACCTGGTTATGCTCTGCTTTTTAGTTAACCCTCCTTCCTTTTCAATTGTATTGAACAAACTGATTTGTATATGAATATGTGAACTGTACCATCATTGAATACAACACGATTGGAAGAGTCAGAATAAATTAATTGAATATTATTGTAAAACGATGACGTGAGGTAATGAAAAGTGCTGCGAACCTGACTGATATATTACATCATCTAGTATGACGAGTATTGTAATCCAGATGATTGACTTCATTATTTACAACGATCAATTCCCCCATCCAGGTCACTACTGGTCATAAAACAAATCTAATACGATTTTACGATTGTAATATATATATAATTATCTTTTAGAATTATTTTCGTAATATTTTTCCGATTTCGTAAGCTGTGATTGGTTTGTAAAATATTTAAAAATATTTTTAAAAATGTATTATGTATAAAACCTCCTGAAATTACCACGGCAGGTTAGGAAACTGTAAATAGCCGGTAAAATAGAGGAAACTGGATTCTATCATGCATTCCTCATTTCAAAAATATTTTCTTATCTTGGCTTCTGATTGTTTGAAAGTGCAGTCACCGCTAAAAACAACTCGGCTACGCATCGGGGTAATAGCCAGTTGGGAGGTCCTATTGATCCTTGAGAGAAACCATTCCTCTCATATAGTCATCATAGTGGCAGTGGCAAATACCGGACGAGAAGTAAACTATATTTAAGTTCATTTTTAAACTCCGCCCCCCCCCCCAATAAGAATGGTTGACGAATGATGTAATTTTTATATTTTCTTTATTATTATTGTTCGCATCATTGCCACTCCGCTAGAACCCAAGCCTTTCGTTCCATCATTGGCTTGCTCGATATTACTTTTGCAACTGGATAATCAACATTATTTTCATTTTGAATGGGATTCATCAGATATGCGTAGTCTAATCATGGACAGTGTATATGGTGTAGAATAACGACAATAGTTTAATGTAATTGTTTCATTCGAGGATTATATCACAATATCATTTATATGCATACTATAATGGTGTGCTTTTCTAAACTAGAAAATGGCGCCCTTGACCGTATCTCTAAATGTAAAAAGAAGCAATAAATTTAGCTACTGGTCAGGGGCGGCGGAGCAGGGGGGGGGGGAGGACAGAAGTCTTCATCCCCACACTTTTTTGTAGACGTTTACAAAAAAAATCTGAAAGAACTCTCTAAATATTTTTTGCTGTTGTTTTGTTTTGTTTTGTTTTGTTTTGTTTTGTTTTGTTTTGTTTTTGTTTTGTTTGTTTGTTTGTTTTCATTTTCAGCTCTCCCTCCTCCATTAAAAAAAATATATCCCACGTGGCCTCTACTGGTTTACCAAATCGACCATTTTTTTTTTTATATCATGGGGAACCTGTAAAAAAATACACTTGAATTTGGAATACTTTAAAATAATGTAGGCCTATTGCACGACGATAGTGAAAATGTGAATTTATATGCATTCGTTAATCGACCGAAAGATAATTAGGTTATTCTTAGATCACGTTTGCCCTTTATTCCCATGGGGATAAAGCTAATAATTCATAATTACCGCACCGGTATGTACACGTAATCGTTGTCAAATATAGGCAGTCTAATTATGAGAGTAGAGGACTGCATATAGAAATATAATGAATTCGACAAGAAAAGATTTCCCACACTTCCCTCTCTTTCTAATAAATAAATACTAGTACTGCCGCATTTTACGGACGCTGCTGTATCATGAAATCAAAACCATTAAAAATTTCTGTATAGTTATCAAGCTCAATTATTTTGGATGAGAATGTTTTTCATCGTGCTCCTCCGAGATGAAATTTTAAAAAAAATTGTGAGATACAAGATCTGAATTTTTGATGACGTCACACTTCGGCACTTCATCCAGGCCTGATGTCATCATTACTTTTATATCCTTTTTAGAAGAAGAAAAAGATGATTAAAGTGCATGTCCAATAATTATTGCAGTGGTAGGTTTGACAATACTAAACCTCCCACCCCCCCTCCAACCCAAAAAAAAAAAAAAAAAAAAAAAAGATTCTCCATGTTTCTATAGTGACTATGTCTGGTACAGGGAGTGAACTTATGGAATTGTAATAAACATTGGTACATCATTAAACTTTGCAGATTTTTTATGTAAAAAAAAATCCTATAAAATATAGACGTGTATTGTGTTCTCAAGTAGTTCACATTAATTTTTCTTTTGTCCTCTAATCAGTGTGTCACGACATCAACCCTGTATACTTAAATCATAAATCGTTTTAGCTAACAATATTTAGTGACTCCTACTAAAAATAAAAAGAATGACAATGAAAATTAATGATGTCTGTAAAGACTCGTGAATCACGAGGTCGTATTGTCGCCATCACGATTTTTCTAACAATTAATGGCCTTCAGATGATTACTGTAATTATCCTACTTCGATAATTATATATTGTGTAAAATTAATTTGATTAATTGGGTTGCCGCTGATATCATCGAAGATATGAATAGTTTCAGGAGAATTAATCAGGTCTAATAAACAAATATTCTCTCTCTCTCTCTCTCTCTCTCTCTCTCTCTCCCCCCTCACTCTAACAATGAATAAAATATATACTTGGTAAAAGAAAAAAGCAATAAATAACTTAATAAATTAAAAATATTCCGAACCCCAACAACCCGTTTGATTTTCTCTCTCTTCTCAGTTATATTATAGATTAGTTGCTATGATTTAAAAGTAAGAAAAAGTTTTATGAGGTATGATGTACAGGAAGGATGTATCGATTCTCATGCATTATCCATAGATATTTCAATAATTGAAATTTGTTTCATCTTCTTCTTTAGAATTCTCTGTGATGAGAATTGGACTGTCAAGAAATATTTTATACTAAACACATGATAGAAATGAACCATTTTTTAAAATAAAATTCTTTAGAAAACCTGCATTTTTAAAAAGTCACATGATTTGAGTTCATTTTGGGGGATCACCAGTAAATATGCAACCGTTACGGTTTTTGGCAACTTAATCGATTAATGGTGAATATCTCACTGTTATAAATAATCATGAACGTACACTTCGAGGGTAAGGTTTTTTTTTTTGCGTTGATATATTATTTTCCTTGATTAAAAAATAAATAAAAAAACATATCATAAATTTACTCTCTTTTTTTGACGAAAACCAATAACTAAAACTAACTTAAATCAGTTTCCCAAATACATGAAATAGAGCATCGTTTTTAAACATATTATTTTAGGTCAAACAAATATCATCTTCTGCATTTGTCTTTTCACAACTTTATAGGCAGAAAGAAAACGATTAGATTTTACATGACGTAGAAGTATAAAACGACTAATAACCAAATATATTAACCAACATTAGGTAACCTAAATCACCTCCAAACATGCCAAACATCTGACTTCTCGAAAATGCAGGTATTTTCAATTATAACTTTTGTTTTGAATTATCCACATAACAAGACAATTAAATAATATAAATTTAATGTCAAATCGAATAGACCAGTTTACTAAGTTATTATAATTTTATACATACTTTTTAAACAAAAGTTGTTCTTGACAACCTGAAACTTTCCTGAGGCTTGCCTGACATAGCAACAACTAATGTATGCAAACTTGATTCCGTATATTTTAGTTCATTCTTTAATTATTAAAGGTTGTTTGAATACCTTGTTACTATGTCACCAGGAAAGAAACATGGATATAAAATGAGTTAGTAAACTGATCTATTGCAATCACACATTGGACTCACTGCGTAGCTTGAGATGAGACGCATAGACGATTCTCCTGGTCCACATTGACGTAACGTTTATCAGATGTGACGAGGGCCCATTTGGAGTTCGGGGTGGTCGAAAAGGAAAGGGGAGACAGCTCGAAGACCACTTCATCTTCGTGTTCATCAGTCTTCGTGGCTTCGATGGTCGTAAGATCACCGCATCCTAGACGTGTAATTTAGTTCAAATCAGCATGATCAGATAAAAATTATGTTTAGCCTACTTCTCGTACAGACATCATATTAACGTGCAAATTGGGGAGGCGAAATCATTTTATGAAATACAGTTTAAGTAATATTAAAAGTAAACCAGCAGCCCTGTAAAATCAGCTCAAGTCCTCAACTACTCAATCTTTTCTTCTTCTCACAAGAAATTCATTTTCCAGGATCAAAATAGGATTTTGATTTGAGCGCCCATGAAGTCGTCTTCTACTTTTTTATTTGGAAATTTGTGTATGCTTGTGTTGAGAACGCCTTTTCACTCCCTCCCCAATCAACTACCTATACGTTATCGCAGCACAACCAGATAACGTTTGAAAGTCTACCGATATCTGCCCCTTCATGAAATAGGTTATTGTATTGAATTTTTTGTTTTATTCAATCGCTCTTTCTTTCTCCTGAATTCGTATTGGCCTACGTCAAATGGAGTTTGCTTTACGTTTCTACTCTCGATGGGATGGGTTGTCCCTTATTGTTCTGGCTACGCCCATTTTC
>CALNVZ010003430.1:14103400-14111284 GCA_940671915.1 Paracentrotus lividus | reverse complement strand
CCAATATGATATAGTTGAACTTCATAACTTATGCATTGCCATGTTTACATGTATCGACACTAAAGCTAAACAACACCAATTGTCTTTTTAATGTTCATTCACTAATTATGACATGTGTGATGATAACATAATGAAGTATATGCTAATACTCATATTTACCCTCGGAAGATTTGATATATTGTCTCATATTTCACCAGAAGTAAGATAATCCATCAATTCGACCAGTCTGTAAACAGAGCTAAATCAGAATGAATGTGATTTATTGTGCTGATATATATATTGTATTTCATTAAACGCAGATAAACCATGGCAATGATTGCGTCACAATCAGTAATTGCGCGCATCCATAGGTGACATCACAATACAGGGGTTCTGTCACACTAAACCAAATGGAATTACGTACAATGATAAAAACAAATGATTGCATAAAAGAAGAAAAAATAAAAAAAACTGCAAACAACAACAACTACAACAACAACAACAAATTGTGGAAGAAAACATTTACATAAAATGGTATTACATAGCAACTTTTTTATCTTATTTTTTTTGGGGGGGGGGGCAAAGGCATGAGGAAATAATTATTTTCTTTGAGATAAATTCGAGAAATTTTTTATAATGAATTATGTTAATTTCCTTGCCCCCCTATTTCTTATACATTTTAACATTTCTTCGTCTTCATAAGATATGAATGTAATTGAGATTGCAAAGCAGTCCAGTTCAGAACCTTTATTACAAATCAGTTTAACCAACTCAATTAAAGTTTATGCTCCAAAGAGGTGCATTTTTTCTATATTCTGCTGGTCTGACAAAAATATTTAACATCATTGTTGCTGCTTATTTCAAAGAACCGAATCATTTTTTTTGTTGATTGTCTATGATTATATTAAAAGACAGAGGTTTATATTAAGTAAGCAAAAGAATTATTTTGACTTTTGATTTTTTGTTGTTGTTGGAAAGTTACATGCAAAAATAGTCAAAAGTGATTAGTTGCAACAAACAACAATACCTCTACAATCAGGTTTAGACAAACGCTGTAATAAAGGGCTCCATGTTACTCTCAATGTATGGCGCCATCATCACTCAACCACCAAATACATTCAGAAAGATGGTTTGAAGTTTTCTCATAAAAGTTGACGTTATCTAAAGAGAGAACGAGAGAGAGAGAGGACGAGAGTGAGAGAGAGAGGAGAGAGAGAGAGAGAGAGAGAAGAGAGAGAAGGAGAGAAGAGAGAGAGAGAGAGAGAGAGAGGGAGGAGAGAGAGAGAGGGTGGGGGTTACAACTCGCACATAGATCGATAAAGTAACACCCCAAAACAAAACTAAAAATTAGAGGGGAAGGTGTGTGTATAAAGGTAAAGAGAAGGAAAGAGAGAAAAATTAAAATTATTGTCGATGATCTACCTGTACACCAGAATATATAATAACAAAATGAAGCACGAAAGAACAATTAGCTATCAGATAAGTCCACTGATCTAGCTAATTCTGTTGATTAACTAAATTAAATATTCATTGACTAATTAGAATAAACCTACAGGAGACGGCCTACAGATCCATATTCCTTGCAAGGATAATATCACCATGAGGCAACGTTTAAATAAATTAAATGACGCTGAATAATTATCCAAGGTTAATACGTTCAGTAGTTAAGATAGCGGGCCATAGTCATGATAGTAAAAGAACAAAAACAAAAACAGCAACAAAATTTCGGACAAAGTAATTGTCTATCAGCAGTCATGAACGTAAACAGATAACGATATATTTCACTTCCATTGTGGAGATTTGTCCGAAACATATTGACAAAAAATCATTCCATAATGAAATGCATTTGTAAGATGAAGCACACTAATCTAGTCAATTTTATTATGTACCAATTTATAAAGGACACCAAAAAGACCTTTCCTACGAGGAGTGTTTCAATACTCTTCTAAGACTACAACCACTAGTTAGTTCTAGAAAAGACCAAAGCAAACGAAATAAAAATTTTGCACAAATACTTCCTGACAATAATGTTCAATGGTAAGAGACCATTGAATCATATCGAAAGTGTCATCAAAAAGCTAAACCTCTACTTTGATATTGCATTAATGTCATTGCTGGTAGTCAAATATTTCGTCCTGATTTATTCGATAATGTCGGATGTCCTTTCTGGATTGTACTGTCTTTGCAATACGAAGTATACTGATTATAAATAAGAGGCCGTTATATTGCTCCTCAGAATCATTAAACTACTAATTACTAATAGTAGTATTCATCAAATCAGCAGGGCCCATCTTTATCCCATATATTACAGAAAAGTATTTTTTAACGACCACTAATGGGTCGTTATTAACGAGTATGGTGCATTCGAGCGCTCTTATCAGGTAATCGTGATTACCTCCTTTTGGGGAGGGGAGGGGGGTGGGGTATTATTCAGTATACTTTTTTTTTTCTGGTGTGTGTGTGTGGGGGGGTGTGTAATAGGGAGATAAAGACATAGAATCATAGAATAGGCAATATGACAGAGGCACAAATCTGGAAAGGAACAGAGTGGTATGGTGCATCTATCAATTTTAAAAATTGGTCGAAGGGGGCACAGCCGAAAATTTGAAAAAAGGGGTGACGAGTTTCTAAAGAGCAGAATACATTTTATTATTAAGACGTCACGAAAATTGTTCTTGACCCAATTCTTTTCTCTTAAATTATTGTGTATGGTATTCCCTCTAATGTCGATTTTCATTTCCAGTGGTTCTTTGTTTGACATATAATAAACCAATAATGATATAAAATTAATTTGAATAATTGTGGAAAATGGGTTACATCTGTTTATTCATATATCGATCTGAGTCACGGATTAATGAAATCCATCTTGCTTTAATAATCTATTGGGTAGATGTCAAGTGACATATTCCCCAACATGCTGAGCAAAACATATTCTTTGACTACAATCCCATTAATGTAATTGATTTGAGTGAGAGAACGGTATATAATCACGATAATACTTCAAATACATCACCCTTTTATCGAATAAAAGCAATAATGCTTTCCAAGGACGGCTGTACATGAATAATAGATATACCAGTTCATCGTTTTGTATTGTACCAAAAAGACATGATCGTATATCAACATACAGAGGGAGGGAGGGGGGGGGGGAGTCGTCTTCTACTTTTTATTTTGGAAATTTGTGTATGCTTGTGTTGAGAACGCCTTTTCACTCCCTCCCCCAATCAACTACCTATACGTTATCGCAGCACAACCAGATAACGTTTGAAAGTCTACCGATATTCTGCCCCTTCATGAAATAGGTTATTGTATTGAATTTTTTGTTTTATTCAATCGCTCTTTCTTTCTCCTGAATTCGTATTGGCCTACGTCAAATGGAGTTTGCTTTACGTTTCTACCTCTCGATGGGATGGGTTGCCCCTTATGTTTCTGGCTACGCCCATTTATTCATCTACTTACTGAGACGAGACGGGAAGAGAGAGAGAGAGAGAGGAGAGAGAGAGAGAAGAGCCGGAAGAAAGAGTATAAGCTGGATACATGTAGAGTCACGTACTTTTTTTTTTTATTGCTGTTCATATTCAATTTCCATTATTAAGCACCAATCTATAGGCTCGTCGTAGATGAACGCATTTTTGCTGTTGATCCCTTCCTGCATCCCGTTACCATGGGAACATAAATACGCATCAATTGGCACAAGCGCTTGTCATATTGGACATAACGCACTTTTATGTTTATATGCAACGAATCGAATCAAATCTTGGGAACAAACCCTCAAAAACAGTTAGCATTCGACCTGTCATTGTTTCATGATAGCATCTAATTTCTAGAGCTTGACCAGAAAAAGTTAGAAAGCAGCATTATTGGAAAGTGGACAATCTGATGTCCTTATTGATTCGCAGTCAATCTCCAATAAGTTGCATCGAGACATTCGGCGTAAAAGAGACTTCGTTGTGTTTTGTTTTCACCATGTACTGGTTTTCACATTGTAAAGGATGGAGAATAAATGTGGCGAGAACGATTACTTTGATTGGTAGTATATTTTGTTGAGCTCAAACATTCGGAATTATATTGCATCCCTTTGTGCAGGGCTTCTGGCTTTCGTTGTGTGGAGGTGGTGAAAAATAACCCAAGCAAACAAAAAGAAAGCTATTCGAAGTTAAGTTTTAGTTCCCATAGAATCTGTCACCGCAAGCTTACTCAATCGCACGGTCGTCGGTTTGCTGAATGTTGAAGAAGAAGTCTCAAAGAAATATGGCTTGTCAATTCGGACTCGTGGTCTCATCTTCAGGAAAATATCTGACGTCCGGACTTTGATGGCAAGATCAGCCTCAGCCCGCTGGACTCTTCAGTCCAATAAACTAACCAAAGGGACAACTATGGAGTTTAGAAAGTGATCCAAATGAACAACAGGTTCAATGTGCAGGGGGTTCACCAATATACGCGCTCTACTCCACGAATGGTCACTACTTATCGGTGGATAAATCTGGAAAGGTAACGGCCGAGGCTGAGGAGATCGGTATGGAGCAACTTTTCGAGTCGACGCGGGCGGGCGGCAACGGCTCTTGGATCATCCGTAGTGTCGCGCATGAGACCTACTTGAGCGTCAAGAGCAAGAAAGTCCTCTGCAAGAAGCGTGAAACGTCATCATCCGATCAACGCTGGTACGTGCGTCTCTCCGTGCATCCACATTGTTCCTTGCTAACAATCAAGATGGAGAAATTCGCCGAGTGCCTCAGTCCGGACGGTACGTGACGTTCGATGCCGCGGTTCCATGGCTTCAGATACGCTCCTGCAGCTCAAGTACAGCGAAGGCTACGGCTGTTTGAGGACACCTACCGGTCGGTATCTCACCCGGAAGGTAACTTCGCTCCTGGTCTTATCCCTGACTGTCTCTCGTGCTCCAAGTGACAGGAGATCGCATTGAACTCAAAGACTACAAAGCCTGTATGTATCTGTCAACACTAGAGGAAAGTTACTGTTTGTACCACCTCTAAGGATAGAGCTTCGTTTACCATCAAACCTAGCTACCCGCATGTGACCTTCCATGTCAAAGTCAAAGAACATGGATTGAAACTATTTGCCAAAGAAGGTACGAATCCAATTTTTCGTAAAGGGGTGGGCAACCTTTCTTTTAAAAATTTTCGCCGTTTCAGTAGGCCTCTATCTCCCACCCTCCCGTCCTATTACGGTCTTTATTTCCCCCCCCCCCCCTCCCTCCCTCTGTATGTTGATATACGATCATGTCTTTTTGGTACAATACAAAACGATGAACTGGTATATCTATTATTCATGTACAGCCGTCCTTGGAAAGCATTATTGCTTTTATTCGATAAAAGGGTGATGTATTTGAAGGTATTATCGTGATTATATACCCCGTTCTCTCACTCAAATCAATTACATTAATGGGATTGTAGTCAAGAATATGTTTTGCTCAGCATGTTGGGGAATATGTCACTTGACATCTACCCAATAGATTATTAAAGCAAGATGGATTTCATTAATCCGTGACTCAGATCGATATATGAATAAACAGATGTAACCCATTTTCCACAATTATTCAAATTAATTTTATATCATTATTGGTTTATTATATGTCAAACAAAGAAACCACTGGAAATGAAAATCGACATTAGAGGGAATACCATACACAATAATTTAAGAGAAAAGAAATTGGGTCAAGAACAATTTTCGTGACGTCTTAATAATAAAATGTATTCTGCTCTTTAAGAAACTCGTCACCCCTTTTTTCAAATTTTCGGCCTGTGCCCCCTTCGACCAATTTTAAAATTGATAGATGCACCATACCACTCTGTTCCTTTCCAGATTTGTGGCCTCTGTCATATTGCCTATTCTATGATTCTATGTCTTTATCTCCCTATTACACACCCCCCCCCCCACACACACACACCAGAAAAAAAAAGTATACTGAATAATACCCCACCCCCCTCCCCTCCCCCAAAAGGAGGTAATCACGATTACCTGATAAGAGCGCTCGAATGCACCATACTCGTTAATAACGACCCATTAGTGGTCGTTAAAAAATACTTTTCTGTAATATATGGGATAAAGATGGGCCTGCTGATTTGATGAATACTACTATTAGTAATTAGTAGTTTAATGATTCTGAGGAGCAATATAACGGCCTCTTATTTATCATTCTTCTCAGCAAAAAAAGGACATCCGACATTATCGAATAAATCAGGACGAAATATTTGACTACCAGCAATGACATTAATGCAATATCAAAGTAGAGGTTTAGCTTTTTGATGACACTTTCGATATGATTCAATGGTCTCTCACCATTGAACATTATTGTCAGGAAGTATTTGTGCAAAATTTTTATTTCGTTTGCTTTGGTCTTTTCTAGAACTAACTAGTGGTTCGTAGTCTTAGAAGAGTATTGAAACACTCCTCGTAGGAAAGGTCTTTTTGGTGTCCTTTATCAATTGGTACATAATAAAATTGACTAAGATTAGTGTGCTTCATCTTACAAATGCATTTCATTATGGAATGATTTTTTGTCAATATGTTCGGACAAATCTCCACAATGGAAGTGAAATATATCGTTATCTGTTTACGTTCATGACTGCTGATAGACAATTACTTTGTCCGAAATGTTTGTTGCTGTTTTGTTTTTGTTCTTTTACTATCATGACTATGGCCCGCTATCTTAACTACTGAACGTATTAACCTTGGATAATTATTCAGCGTCATTTAATTTATTTAAACCGTTGCCTCATGGTGATATTATCCTTGCTAAGGAATATGGACTGTAGGCCGTCTCCTGTAGGTTTATTCTAATTAGTCAATGAATATTTAATTTAGTTAATCAACAGAATTAGCTAGATCAGTGGACTTATCTGATAGCTAATTGTTCTTCGTGCTTCATTTGTTATATATATTCTGGTGTACAGGTAGATCATCGAACAATAATTTTATTTTTTCTCTCTTTCCTTCTCTTTACCTTTATACACACACCTTCCCCTCTAATTTTTAGTTTTGTTTTGGGGTGTTACTTTATCGATCTATGTGCGAGTTGTAACCCCCCACCCTCTTCTCTCTCTCCCTCCCTCTCTCTCTCTCTCTCTCTCTCTTCCCTCCCTCTCTCTCTCTCTCTCTTCTTCTCTCTCTCTCTCTCTCTCTCTCTCTCTCTCTCTCTCTCTCTCTCTCCTCTCTCTCTCTCTTCTCTCGTTCTCTCTTTCGATAACGTCAACTTTTATGAGAAAACTTCAAACCATCTTTCTGAATGTATTTGGTGGTTGAGTGATGATGGCGCCATACATTGAGAGTAACTGGAGCCCTTTATTACAGCGTTTGTCTAACCTGATTGTAGAGGTATTGTTGTTTGTTGCAACTAATCACTTTTGACTATTTTTGCATGTAACTTTCCAACAACAACAAAAAATCAAAGTCAAAATATTCTTTTGCTTACTTAATATAAACCTCTGTCTTTTAATATAATCTAGACAATCAACAAAAAAAATGATTCGGTTCTTTGAAATAAGCAGCAAACAATGATGTTAAAATATTTGTCAGACCAGCAGAATATAGAAAAAATGCACCTCTTGGAGCTAAACTTTAATTGAGTTGGTTAAACTGATTTGTAATAAAGGGTTCTGAAATGGACTGCTTTGCAATCTCAATACATTCATTTATCTATGAAGACGAAGAAAATGTTAAAATGTATAGAAATAGGAAAAGGGGGCAAGGAAATTAACATAATTCATTATAAAAAAATTTCTCGAATTTATCTCAAAGAAAATAATTATTTCCTCATGCCTTTGCCCCCCCCCCCAAAAAAAATAAGATAAAAAAGTTGCTATGTAATACCATTTTATGTAAATGTTTCTTCCACAATCTTGTTGTTGTTGTGTAGTTGTTGTTGTTTGCAGTTTTTTTATTTTT